>JALBCR010004450.1:0-47587 GCA_030710515.1 Abscondita cerata | reverse complement strand
GGAATCACCGTCGCGCAACATATGGCCTGCATAATCGTCAAGTTTAGGTTATCTGCAAGTTCAACATACTTTAGTTAATGCACGCTCTGCCCAGATCACCCTGTATACTTGCAAGTCCTACGTAGAATAACAACACAATTTTAAACTTTCCAGACAACTTTCGCAAACGTGGTTAATAAAACATCATAATTAGCTTTTTTTCATATTTTTATATAATCCATATTTAACCATATCGTCAGTCATGTACAGGTTATTTATTTACAACAATTGCAATAATAAAAAGTTAAAACAACGATTACCTCTTAACGATTACGTTAAACTATTCCATCCAAATTTCTTAACACAACAAAACGTGCACTTATACATTTTATTTATTATTGGGTTTCACTTTCAATAACAATAAATTTTACATTAATTACGTTTGTGCAATAAAACTACAATCTTAAAGATGTTAATCAAAGCGTAAAATTTTTGTTTGGTACGTTTACTTTCACCTTTTTGATAGTTAACAATTTTTGAACGCCATCAATTAATCGTTACATAAGAAATTATAGATCTTTATACTACCTTCTTCTTAGATTTCTTTATTAATTTTAATTGCAGTCCATGTAATGTTGGATTCAGTAAAATTTTGCATTAATATGGTTAGTTTGTTCTATAGCTTTAATCGCAACTTTACATCAATTGAAAATTGATTGTCTATGATTATCCAGTTTAAAAAAAAATTAAACGCTCTCTCCGTTTAAATACAATACACGATTCTGTAAAATTGCTATAGAACCATTATAAGTATACTTTCCAGAATTTTATGTTTTTTAATTAATCACGACATTGAATTAAAGAAAATTATCTTGGCGGATGGTCACGCTGTTCAGTCTCAAAAAGTCACAAATTTTAACTAGATTTTTAGTTTGCCTGCATAACTAGGTTAAAAGTTGGATTGTAAAATTAATATCGCACAACTTACTTATATAACATTCCAATATTTATTAAGTGCTCACGTTCTAACTATTTCATTACTAATGGCTGACGGGTTCATTTTTATGTTCTGATGAAATTTATGTGTAACAAGAATTCTGTGCAATTAATTAAGTTAATTAATGAAAGGGTTAGTTAATATTGTGTTTTGATGCGGTCAATTAAACAACTGAATATGTGAAATGGTGTTTAATGAGACAAATTCTACAGATGCAATCAGTATTTAAGCAAAAGTTTATTGCAATTATATATATAAACGAATGCGAATTGAAATAATTTTATAAGCCACATATGCATCTTACAAAATTCTTTTAAATCAAAAAAATATTAATTCAAACTTAGCCTTCTGACAAGCATTGTTTCTTTCCTGATTATTAAACAGATGTAACGGGCAACCAAAAATTCACCAACCAACTTTTAAACAAACTCTAACACAAAATTAATTAACATAAGAGAAATGAGAATTTGAATACAAATTAAATTTTGAATCGGTGGAATTAAATTAAAACAGCAACACTAAATTAAAACTAAACAAATTATGAACTTATAAACAAAATTACTTACAATGTTTGCATTATATAACAACTAATTAAGATTAGTATTGACCTTAGATATTTTGTGCCACTAGTTCTGAAACGAAACGGCAATTCTTAATTTTAAAAATTAAATCAGCAATGTCAAATAAGTTTGTGTATTGTTATTTTGACATACATACAGCACAACTGAAGAAAACAAAAGCGCATTGTAATAGCAACTAAAAAACTGCAAGACTTGATTGAATAAAAACTGAAGAAAACCAAATCAACACTTACATTTTAGTACAGCCAAAAAGTCCTACCAAGTCAAAATGAAATTAAAAGATTCTGAGAAACAACCTCCAAACGAAAATGATGAAAAAAAAAGGTGAATTTAAACTTCAAATCTCTTCTTAATCTATTTAATCTTCGAATTTATACAAATCCGATGTAAGTTGTACCAAGAAACTTATATTGCCTTAAAACTTCTTTACTCAAGGCCGACCATGTTTTGCACAATCCTGAAGTCGAATTCATAATTCGAAATTTGTCATAAGGGCATTTAATTTTGATTAGATAAAAAATGTCATTAGAATCCTTGCGAAAAATTAAATAGTTAAACTAATCTAGAACAATTAAGCTCACGAAAACTTACAGAGGAAGTTGAAGAAAATGGTATTTGACTTGAAAGACGCAGTCTACTTTTAGAAAGTTTTGGATGTTTTGCATTTTAATGGCATTTTAGTTTTTCTTAGATTCTTATAAAGGATTATATCAAATATTTTCACATTTCTTTATTTATCCTAGTACTCGAAAGTGAAGAACATTCTATCCTCAATTGCGTTCGTCGAGACGAAATCAAATTAAGATAGTTGGACAAGAAAGCGTTTTTAGATTTGGTTGCGTTTATAGCATTTTTAATTTTGATAAAGATTATTTTACCATTCAGCAACGTTTGCTTGTTAGTGGAAGTAAATTGATCTTCATTTTTGTTTAAAGGAATGCAACCGTAAAAATGCAGGCTTTATCTGTAATAGGACAAAGAAAACACCAAAAACTGGTTTTGGTTTAGATATGTAGAATGCATCATTAATACTAAAGTTTACAACCCTTAGCAATTTGTAGAAATTTACGGCAATTAAGTTTACCTATGAAACAGAAACAGTTACATTTTCTTGACACTTTAGTGACGAGAAATGGTAACAAACTAGAAGTAGATATTTATCGTAAAGGCACTCTCATTATGAGGTTTATACAAATTATTTTAATCTTAGTAAGCAAGAGAAACTTGAATCTCTTAAAATTTTTTTGATTCGCAGATTTTAAATTTTTCAAAAGAATCTAGGAAGAAGAGTGTAACAAGTTACTGTTTCTAAAATTTTGTTCCAACAATAAAATCATGTTTAGGAAAACGGAAACCACCGCAGAATTTTTACTACGTGAATTGACCAGAAGATAGTGTAACTGTGTGCAAATATGAATAGTGAGAAAATAAAAAACCACTCACAAACCAACTTGGATGGGTCTGGTGAACAGATGTTAAACGGAAAGTGATCATCAAAGACGACAATACTTTAGATTTTAGTGAATCAGATTTCAGTTCAGTTTTGAGAGACAAAATTACGTTAAATTAAATTACACGCCTGATTAGTAGTGATAATAGTAGCATTTTGGTAAGCTTTAAAATAATGTGGTTTATTACCTTTTAAGCAGATAAGCAGTAGGCCCGTATATCAAGCAACAATTACGCTGTTAAAATTTTAGATTTAAAGTGATTATTTCAAACAGTAAAACTGCCAAATGTTTATGTTTATTAAATATTGCAAAAATAAACCTGGAAATTAAATATTTTGTACGAATATGAATTAAAAAAAATATTTTTTCTAGAAGTAAAAATACATCAAGGGGTACTATTGCAATTCTCAAAAAAAAAGAGTAAAATCAAGGTAACGATCACAAAATTTGGGAACTAGAAAGCGAGTAAAAGCCACAATAAGAAGAAATTTAGGTCATTTGTATGAAAATCAAGGAGTGCTAAAGTATGGGCAAGAACCATAGATCCACCCACGCCGTTGTAAAAAGAAGTGTAAATCTTTGCTTTTAGGGAACGAAAAAGCCATATTTCATTCATTTTAGAATATGAGTTCTTACGACAAGCAAAGTGCTTAACTATTTATTGGGAACAATAAAAGCTATTCTAAAAAAAATTATCCTAGAAAAAATCAAAGAAGGCAAATACCATCGCACACCTTGATTTTTTTCTGATTCTGAAAGTGGAAAGTAAATATGCAAAAGCAAGTTTTTGTCAGTGGACGGTCTGCAAAATTATAAAAGCGAATCTATAATATTTGCAACCCAATCCGTGAAAGATATACAATTCCAAATCGACTAACAGGGTAAAACACTACAACCGCAAAAACAGATTACCTGACGAAATGGTAAAGTACGTACATCATCATATTAAGGCTATTCCTAAGTATATAAGTCATTACAGTCAAAAACATAACACTATTCGTGTTTATATTGATAATGATCTTTCCATTGACAAAAATATTATCAGCCATAGTGTGTTACGTTAAAACTTTCGTATTGTCTTATTAATCCTCCCAATTGCATTTAACACATTTAATGTCCGTAGTTTGTTGTTGAAAGTAAGTATTTAACTTTGATTTACCCGGTATATGCTTGCTCCAGTTATTTATCTCTGTAGATTGCAAAGTGTACAATTTTCCCTAGTGGGTTTTCACGGTGAAATGTAGTGATATAACGCACTTACCGTTCTGTATTAAATATACTCTACCTAAAGGTTTAATAGTAATTTTGGTAAGCAATATTTTGATAATATTTCTTTATGTAATAGTGTTTATTTTGAATCAGGATCTTTCGCCTTCTCTTTGCGTATTTTTTCTTTATCTCACCCCCATTATCTTACTGCCTTTATTGCTTGCCAATGTGCATTGCCGTTGCTGTTCTCTTTCACTAGTGAATGACGCATTAATCCACGTATGTCTGTTGCAAATTTATGAGGATTTAAAAATGAATAAATGATTAAGGAACCGTTTCTAAATGTCTATATTTTCTTGAAGCAAAGCAGTGGAATTCCAAAAACGGTGATCAGCAATATTGCAAAGGTTGACAACGCACGGTCGCCATCTTTGTATCATTTGACTTAAGTATTCAATTCTGTCTATATTTGCGTTTTAAGATTTAATAATTTACCGTAACTATTAAAATTGCTTAATTTTTAAAAGTAAACGTAAATGCACGTAACTATTTTAAAATTGATAATAATTTAAAATTTTAATCATGTTTAATGTATCTAGACTGAAAGTTTGGATCGAGTTTAACTCAATTAATGCGTAAAAAATATTTAATATTTATACTTACGATTCTCATGTATGAACCCCCTTTCTTTATTAATGTGTGTTTCAATTATTCTCTCTATTGTTTGGTATCTTTTACATTCTAGCTAAAAAAATTAAAATGAAATGGCATCCTGTTAATAACATATATTTAGGAATGAGTGTCGACCAAATTGCAGAAAAATGTGTCCGTTTGTTTTGCGTCTCATCTCGGTAAATCTCATTATACAGCGCTTCCAAGTAAACATGATCCCCGGAAAATATGCCAACTAATTTTAAAAATTAGTAGCGGTAAAAGTTTCGTCCAATAGCAACAACCGAGTATACTCAGCGTGAAAACGAAGTTTTTGTCGAAGTTGTCTATTTTATTTCCATCTTTTTATTATTTTGCCTCAAGTTCATCTTTAAAATCAGTCTTTCTTAAAACTCTTTATACATAATTTCGAGACAAGGTACATGTTTATAAATATTTTTGTAGTAAGTGCAACTTTGTAACATAACCTTCAAAAATATTACTATTGTAATAAGGCATTCTCTTAATGTTTTGAATGGTTTTTATAAAAGTAATTAATGTTTGATATTGTTGTTTATCTTCATAGGTACTCCATCGAAGAAAATGTGCATTCGAGGCCAGGACCATCATTAGAAATGTTATCGAGTTCTTCGATAAACAGAAGGCTGCCGGTGTGTACACTATTCCTTTGGGAAGGCAAGTGAACTTGCAGCTGCCGCTACTGGTAAATCAATAGCATCTATAAAACGAATCCGGGAAGAAGGTATCACACAAAATAATGCAATTTTAAGATCTCCGCCCAAGAAGAAAAGTGAAGGTTCTAATAAAATAACTCTGGACAATTGCGACTTAGGCATTTAAAAAGAGCGTCCATGAAGTTTATACGGTTGATAAGATCGTTCCAACCATAAGAAGTTTAGTTTATATAATGAAAGATAAAATTAATTACACAGGTGGAAGTGATACATCACGAAAATATTTATTGCAAATTGGTTTTAAATTAAAAAATGCCGTGATAAAAGAAAATTATTAATGAAACGTGACGACATTATTGCTTGGCGTTCTCGTTATTTACGACAATTACAACAAAACGATGCTTTGGGAGACGAGAAGAAACCTGTAACATATTTGGATGAAACTTACATCCATCCCTCATAAGGGGTAAGCAAGTGCTGGCAATCCGAAGATGAACCTGGTGTTTATCATACCAAGAGAGCTGGTCATAGGTACATTATTGTGCATGCAGGTGACTCATATGGATTTATCGAGAATGGTCTGTTAGTATTCAAATCTAAATCAAAATCTGGTGATTATTATGATTACATGAATCACAATAATTTAATGCAATGAGTGGAAAACAACTAATCCTAACTTACCCTCTAATGGTATTGTTATAATGGATAATGCACCTTATCACAGTGTACAAATAAATAAACCACCGACACAAGCAGTGCGCAAAGAAAATATTGGACAATGGCTGGAAAATAATGGTGTGCAAACTACAAGTGATATGCGGAAAGCAGAATTAATGATCCTAGTTAAGAAATTTAATTATACAAAAACATATTATGTAGATGAACTTCTCAAACAACATGGTCACACCGTTGTTCGATTGCCACCTTATAATTGTGAACTTAATTCCATCGAGCTGATATGGAGCTTAGTAAAACATACGATTGCTATGAATAACGGTTTACAGAGTAGTCGGGAAGTAGAGGACATCGTAAAAGTGCATTTTCAGAATTTACTGCGAAGGATTGGAACAAACACTGTGAACATGTTAAGCATTTGGCTTAGAAAAAATGTGGCAACGTAATGGATTGCTTGATGAAGCAGTGGAAAAATTATCATTTACGGTAAACACTGACTCATCATCATTACAATTAATTTGTAAATAAGGTTTTTAAAGTTATCTTTAAGCATTAGATTTATTTATTTATTCGTATGGTACATTTTAAATATTGTAGTGTGATGTAAGTGTTATGTATGGTGACCCAGAAGATCAGTATAAACCTGTACCGTGTGGTGACGAAACCGTGTGCAATTGTGGGTTAGTTCGTCTTGGGAAAGCATTTGCTTCAAGGTTTAGAAGAAACCACTAAAACCTAAACATGCCAACCCTTACCCACCTTAGTATTCATATGTAATAATATTAACCAAGTGTGTAAACATTATAGAAGTTAAATAAGAACTGTTGGTATTTTCTTAGTTTATACTAATTCATACGTGTCAATGTTTACACGAGATGTCGCAAGACATACATTTTACTTAAAAGAACATAAAATATAACAACACAGCCATTGCATGACGACCCATAATAGACCGGTCAAGCACCAGTCACGACAATGACGGAAAAAAAGGTTAAATAAATAGCAAAACACTCTCATCTCCACAGTGTGTTTCCTGTAAAAAGGAAAATATCGACTCTATTCCTGAAACAAAAGATTAGACAAGAAATCTGATTTGTCCTTACGCAACCCTTGATGGGTTATTTGCTAGAATATTTGTTGTGTGCCCTATATTAGGATGTGATTGGGTTTTGTGAAATTGCGTTGTACATTTTCCTAATTATCCAGGAGGGTCTTGATGACCAGGTCCGAAACCAAAGCGGTGATTCTCAAGAACAACATGTTTTCTTGTTGACCATGGGTACTGTAAGGTACTGATCACCTTCCATATTTTATATTTGCACCAAAAACTCCTAAAAACACACACGAAAAACTCTAACGAATATTGACGTACGTTTTGACGTTTAATTTTTTTTTTTAGGTGATAAATGTATATACTTTAAGAAAATGTGTTAATTATTTTAATTTATTAGAATTGATAACCTCAAACTTGTAAATGTAGAAAATGTAGCACACAAAATTTTTAATAAATTTCAATTGTAATTAATCCTTGTCTTTTGAAAAATATGTTTAAGGTGTTTTTTGTGAAGTCGTTCGTAAACCTTAATTTATTTGAATTTCCCGCTGAAATAATTTTTGTTGTAAATGTCCAATCAAATTACAGCGACCTCGGACACGCCCCTCCAGTATCTTGTTTGCTTCGGTTAACTATATAAAAAATTGGAAAATTCTTATCTTAGAAGTGAATGATCTGTACGTTACAGTGTACAGAACAAAACATTTAGAAAAAAGTTTGGAGACATAACTGATACTGATGAAGTGTTCATATGAGTGGTCAGAAACACATAGCAAAAGCAGGGTAGGAACAAAATACTAACATAAATTTTTGAAATATGGTTGCTAATGGTGCGAGACAGAAATTTAAAAGCGTTAAATTTCAATTCCATGTCACATGCATTGATAGAGATTTTTGCAGTAATCTAAAAGCATTAAAATCATATTTAAAACCAGATTTATTGTCCCAATCAGTTGTATGATGCTCTATTAGACAGGCGAAAAGAAAAAAAAAAACACAATTTTTTATTAAACACTACTTAAATGAAAAATTGAAAACCATTAATGAAGAAAAAAGAGGCTTTGCAAATTAGAAAATCTCATAGGTTTTCTGATATACTGGATTTAAAAAATTTAATCCAAAAGAACTGCTATCTCTTGTCCTTGTGATTTTTTATGGATATTATGCCGACTTGGTGTAGAAGAGGTAGATGTGGATGTTCATAATTTAGGTGACGAGAACATAGGCTAAAATGGAGAAGGAATGGAAAGTTATTAAATATATTTTTGTTCCATTATTAATTAAATAGATCAAGCAGCTTTTTAAACAAAATAACAGTTTCATCCTTTTAAGCATTTTGCGTTGTTTGTTTGTTTATCTTTCTTCTAATGTTTTGTAACGCCCATGTTAATTAGTAATTTTGCTTGAACCCATATGTTAAAAATGTTATTGATACACCTATGAAAATTTTGTGTTTTGCATTATTGAAGTTTTAGCAGTAACACGACATGTTTGTCAAGACTCTTAAACCTTTTAATTAAATAAAAGGATAAGCATTTGTATATTTTGCAGAATTCAGTGTAATTTTGTTCAACCGTTAATAGCTTAAGATTTGGTTAGTGAAAATCGTAATGGATCGATAACATACATATCGTCGGTCGTACTCGATATAGTTCTTGAGCCCTTCATCGACAACGAACTAGATGTTATGTAGTTAGATGTTAAGAGTATTGTTGTTGCGAAATGCGCATCAGGTCTTCTTTCGTTGCGTGTATGCTACTGTTTGAAATACTTGACTTGTTATCGATACAAGTGTTAAGCATTTAAAGTTATCGCTTTTGATAACCATAATGCATATAAACATTCAACTGTCGTTACAGTTAACGATTGGTATTTCTTAGTTTATACTATTTGTACGTGTTTTTTATACAAGAGTTGTTGTAACACACATTTCACTATATGTTTGTATTTTATTACTAAAAATCGAATGCACTAGTTTTAGGAAAAGATAGATATTGAACTGAAGTTTAAATTGTTTTTTGGTTGTTTAATTTGTAATTGAAAATTAATAGTACCTACGCTGTTATTGTTAATAGTATTTGGGTATACATATATTGTGCACAAATATTATCGTTAATAACCAGGCTACAATTCATGTTTTTTAAATTAATTAAATGTAATTATAACACCTAGAAAAGTAATATTACGTTGACTTTAAAAAACATGATTTTAGGATTTGAATAAAAATTAAAAGTTGTCATTACTCCAAAATGGGAACAAATGAATTAATACGCTTTTCGCCCAATCCATTCCATTGTGAAAACAAAATTTTAATAAAGAGCTGCAAAATATTAAACTGATTGCATCATATAATTTTTTCTTAAATCAATTGTCACAATCATAGTTAGAAAACATAAACATAAGTTAAGCATTAAGAACATTACAACGATAGGAATTAGTAATAAGAAAGTAGATAAAAAATATGTCAAATTTCCAAATTTTGCCATATTCACAAAAGGTCTTTAAAAAATCGGAAAGGCAATCGGAAAGACCCAATAGAAATGAATGATAAATCGGTCATTCATAAAATAAATTGTAAAGACTGTAACCAAGAATATATAGGGCAAACCAAAATACCTATTAAATTTTGTTTTTTAAGAGAGAGAAGTTATCTCAAAATAACTCAGCTATCAAAACACTACTACTTGACTAACTTAATATAATAATATATAATATAATAATAACTTTATTAGTTGAAATAAACTACATGTAATAAATGACATCAGAAAAAAATCATTAAATTAAATTTAAATTATAATATAAATTGTACTTAGTTATTTTATTTATTGCCTTTGTTTTTTCTTTTAATATTGATCACATTTCATACGAAACACACATAACGTATCTGCTGTTTTTATTTCATTAGGTAGTTTGTTAAACATCCTTAATCTTCTATAAAAGATTTGGTTTTCTTGAAACATTGTATCAACCATTTGTATGTAAATAATTATTAAATTTCCACTTACTTACCCTTATTTTGGACCACAAATGAGATAAAAATATTGACCTTTGACGATTTTCAAAACTACTACTTTGATACCAATTTTCAAACACTCACTATAATTTTTTTGACAATTTTGCATAAATACTGTTTAAACGTACCCAACTTAAAATAAAAATACACAAACTAAGTAAAAAATATTTTGAATAGTTGATAATTCAAATTAGTTGTTGGTCTGCAAACGCCAATTTTGACATAAAACTTTAAATAAGTCAGAAACGATTGAGGTGAGGTTTGTGACATTGTGAACCACCCTGTGTATATATATATATATATATATATATATATATATATATATATATATATATAGTACCGCGGACGGTGTAGAGCCGATTTTTATACAACTAGTTTACATAAACATATCAAATACTCCACTTAATTTAAATTAAATTACATTTTTTCTACAAACTTAATAAAAATAATACAAAATAAAAAAACAATTTTATCCCTTCTCTTGTGTTCTCTTGTACTCCTTGGGGTCGAGTTTTTATTCCATTTTTTTTCTTTTTAATAGTTTTTGTAAACTGCTTTCATTCATTCCTATTTTGTGCTATTACCTTTGTTTCTTTTAATGTTACATTTTTGTTTTTTAATATTTCTTCTACAGGGTGACCGACGGGAATCTGACGTTTTGAAATGAACAGTAATCAATTATTTTTTACGGTACATTTATTTTTGAATACACAAGATTGTTTGTCATTGTATGCCATTTGAAATTGAATATCACTTGTAAAAGATTACGTCGGATAAGTGGCGTCCTTCCATTTGAATGCAGTTTTCCAGCCTTCGAGAAAAATCGACCATCATTCGAGTCATCAGTTCCCTATTGCCTCCTGCAGTGTTGCCAATGTGCGGGGTCTGTGATAGTATACACGTTGTTTCAGATAGCCCCACAAAAAGTCACAAGTGCTTAAGTCAGGTGATCTCGGGGCCACGGATGTCGCCAAAACGTGAAATTAATCTTTCTGGGAACATGCCTCGAAGCACTTGCATGGGCACACGAGCAGTGTGTGCGGTGGCACCATCCTGTTGAAAAAACATTTTTCAAATTCAATTGCAGTCTGCACACTTTGGGACGCAAAAGGTGTTCAGCATCTGACAATAACGTTCAGCGTCATACGCAAACATACGATGTTCAACCGTCCAACGCTCCATCGCTACTGAAACGGCATCACACGGCGAGATTATTGCTTGCTAATTCGGCTCCCTACTTCGCCTACCAGCAGAGTACTAGCCGTCCCAAAACGTCAGATTCCCGTCGGTCACCCTGTATTACCTTATCCCATATTTTCCTTTTTGGTTTTTCTTGTGTCACTCTTAGCATGTGCTCTAACCATTGTAACTGTTTCTCTTCAATCTTCTTTTGAGCGGTTTTATGCGTAATTGATCTCTTATTGTTTCATTTCTTAATTAGTTTATTTTTGTGACCCCTTCCACTCTTTTGAGATATTTCATTTCTATTGCTGTTAGTTGGCTTTCTTGTCTCTTTGTTGTTATCCATGTTTCACTTCCGTTTATCAAGATTGGTTAGTATATTGTTTTGTATACTGTCATTTTTGCTTTTTTGATATGTTTGATTCGACGTCCCTTGAAATCTTGCTTTCAGTTCGTTTTCGTAATTACCGTTTCTTTCAATTATAGTTCCAAGATATTTGTATCTGTTTATCTTCTATTTGTATTATTGCTCTTCTTTCTTTTCTAGTAATAACCATGAATTTTGTTTTTCCTATGTTGATTTTTCATATCTACTTTCTTTAATTTTTCATTCCATATTTCCAAATTCCTTTGTAGTTTGTAATGCAAAGGCACACTCTTTGATTGCTACTTTTACCAGGTTTCTGTATCTTATTTCTAATTGTTTTGTTTTTTTTTGCTTATTTAATTATGTTATCCATAAGAATTATGAATAATGTTGGGCTTAACGCACCGCACCTCCTTGCCTAAGTCTTTTTGATGTTATAAAATCCGTCTAATATTCCGGTTCTTACGAGATTTCTTGTGTTTGTGTAAGTATCTTGTATTGTTAATATTAAATTTTGACATATTCCATTTTTCCCAGCACTTTCCATACATACGCTTTATTCACTCTGTCAAACGTTTTTCCAAATCTACAAAACATATAAATGCTTCTCTGTCGTGTTTTAGTGTCTTTTCTATTATTTGTCTTATACTAAATATGTGGTCGTTACGCTCTGTCCTTTACTAAATCCGCTCTGACTTTCCTCTAACTTTCCTTCTATTCGTGTCCTTATTTTTCTCTCTATTATACTTTCGAATACTTTTTCTACCGTAGATAGCAATGAAATTCCTCTGTAATTGTCACATACTCTTATCTCATTTTTTAAATATTGGTAGAATCACTGCTATTCTCCAATCTTCTGGCATAAGTTTCTGTTTCAAACCATATTTAATCATTTATGTAAGACTTTGGTTCCTATATCTCCTAAATATTTTATTTGCTCTGGTTTTATTTAGTCGTATCCTGCAGCTTTACCATTTTTATTTTTTAATTGCTTCCTTTAGTTCTTCTCTGGTTATCTTTTCTTACTCTTCTTTTGTTGTGTTTTCTTTCTCCCCATTTTCTTCTCTTTTTTTGTAGTCCTTGTCTACTTTTAGCAGTTCTTCGAAGTACTCTTGCCATCTGCTTATTATCTGTTTTTTTATTATGATGTTTCCTTCCTTATCTTTAATTTGTTTTTAGTTGTGTCTTTTTGTTTTTTTTTTGATTTTTATTACATTATAGAATAATTTGCTATTTTCTTTTAAATTTGTCTGAATTGTTTCACTGAACACTCCCAGAATTTTTCTTTGCCAGCACTATTTCTTCTTTTACTATTCTCTTTATTTGTTTGTATTCTTCATAATGTTTGTTTTTCTTGTTTGTAAGTACTTTATCCGTTTTTTTTCTTTTCTTTACCCACTGATTGTCTTTTCTTGCTCTTCTCTTTGTTGTGTTTTTTTCTCCTTTTTTTCTTTTTCTTGCTTTGTCTACTTTAGCAGCTCTTTCAGAAATACTTTAGCCATCTGTTTATTATCTGTTTTTCTTTTATTGTGATGTTTTCTTTCTTATCTTTGATTTGTTTTAATTTGTGTCTTTTTGTTTTTTTTTTTATTTTTATTACATTATAGAATAATTTGCTATTTTCTTTAAGGTTTGTCTGAACTGTTTCACTAAACACTTCCCAGGATTTTTGTTTGCCAGCACTATTTCTTCTTTTACTCTTACATTCTTCATAATGTTTGTTTTCTTGTTTGTAAATACTTCATCCGTTTTTTTTCTTTTTTTTTTACCCACTGTTGTATTTCTTGTGTCCACCATCTTGTCTGCTTTTTGTGTTACTTATTTTCTTTATTCCACATACCTTTTGTACTGCTTTATATAGGCACTTTCAAACTTGTGCCATAACTCTTCAATGTTGTTTTCTTCTTCTTGCATCACTTTTTTCAAAAGACTTTCCAATGTTTGTTCATGTTCTTTTTGGTATTTTTCTCTCTTTAATTTGTGTATTTTCAAAGTTTCTTTACCCTTTCATTCTTTTCTGTTACTGAATTTTTCTTTGTTCTGATTTTTTGTCTTTCTTATTATATCTATGTTTCCTATTACCAGGTAATGGTCACTTCCTATTTCTGCAAACCACGTTTTACTCTCACGTCTTTCAAATTTTTTCTTTTTGTTGCAGTGGTTATAATATAATCTATAATGGATTTCTTCTCTACTCTTCATTTCTCTAGTAATTTTGTGAATCTCTTTATGCGTGAATATAATATTCATTATTGTTAAATTATTTATTATACAGAAATTTATTAGTCTTGTTCCATTATTGTTTTTACGCTTCTCCATGTGTTCCCATAATTTTTCTATTGTTGTTCTAGCAAATATATTGGTTTATCTTGCAGCTCATATACCAACTGCATCTCTTCCCAAATTCGACTTTTGTTTTTGTTTTTTCGTCTTCGTCCGTCCATAGACAATTACAAGTGAAATCTTCTTTCTTCTAATTTTATTGTTAGTATTCTTTCTGAATATCCTTTCAATCAATAATTGTTGCTCTTAAATCCTTTCTGATTATACTATCCCAACCCAGCCATCGCTCTTTCTTGTTTCTCGACCCGTAACACCTAGTATACCATGACCTGTTTTGAAATTCTTGTATTAGTTCTATTCCTTCCTATTCAAACTTCTTACATTCCATGTTCCTATCTTCATTTTTTTTTTTTCTTATTTTTGTTATTTCTACATTTTTGCCATTTTCGTTGCCCTTGTTTCTGCCTATTTTCGTTGCCATTTTCCGTCCTTTATAATTTTTATTAGTTTTTGTCGTTTGATTTTGAGTTTCTATTAGTTGTCCGCCTTTTTGTCTTTCCATTTGTATTGGGTTCCATCAATCTGTATCTTCCTATATCCTATTTTTGTCTTTTTGCTTTGTTATTTTGTTCTTTAGCTATTTACAAATTGCTGCATGTACATTTTGTTCTTCATTTGTTGAATCACAATCTATGTAAATTTCTCGTCTTCCTAGTTTGTATTTTTCTTCAAGATATCTATTTTTTGTGCAAACTTTTCTAATTTTACAATTGTTATATTCATATCTTCTTTCCCACTCAGTATGCTTTTTAATTTCTATTTCAACTCCTAGTTCTGTTTTTTTTAAATTCCTTTACTTCCTGCCCCTTGTTTTCTTTTCCAAAATGTTTTCCTCTTATTATTATTTTATTTTTCTTTTCTCGTCTCTCTTATTTCTCTATTTTTATTTCCCTCATTTTCTCAATTTCTTTTTCACTTCGTTTTTTCATCATTTCATTTCTCTTCCTTCTTTATGGTATCTTCTTTTAGGACCCTTATCTTTGTTTATTTATAGTTTCTATGGCTTTGTTTGTGCTAGTTGTATCTACTTTTATCTCTTTTATTTGATCAGATAAGCCTTTTAATAATTTTTCTGTATTATCCACGTTTGGTGTATTCTCTTCTTCTTTTTATGGTATCACTTCTCCCTTTGTAAGTGATTTTGTTACTATCTTGCTTCTTTGAATGCTGTTTTTCTATTTCTTTTCCTTGTTGATTTTCTTGATCTGTTTTTTTCTTTTGTTTATAAATTCGCTTAATTATATTCAAATGGCTCTCTACTACCGCTGTGGATTTCCACCCACCATGTCTTTAATATCAAGTATATCTTTCCTTTGTCAGCTAAGAACGTAGCTGAGGATATTTTAAATGCGTGTCCAGCAATTTTTATAGTATTTTTCCGATAGTTCCTATATCTACATTTTAGGCAATCTCCTTGTCGATGAAGTGATTTTAGTATTAGATTGTGATATTTCGGAAATAATGTGATAAAATGAACTTGGCCGTTGCCTTTATCTATTATGGTGAAAGTTCAGACCTTATTTGTCTTTGAGGTCGGTATATTTGTAACAATGACAAAACCTCTATCGTCGATGTCCTTAGTTGTTAGTTTTATTATTTCCTCACAGCAAAGTGCCTCTGCTGTTCCACTATCATTACCACCTAAAAAGATAGATATGTGATTTAGATATTGGTGTAAACAAAATTGATTGTTTACCTTCATTAGTAAATAAATTTTGTCTGGAACTTCATTTAAGAATTACACCATGTCTTCTCTACTGAACACTCTACATTTTCTTGAACGATATCTAACGTTTTTCTGTTTTAAAAAGCGATAAATTTCGTGAGTAAGAAAACATTGTTCTTCAAGTGCATCATAGAGACCTCAGAATGTTATTTCATTGTACCTAGTGTTAGTACACTTTTCTCCCACCATATCTGCATTTTCTTTGATCAAACATCATAAATTTTCATAAGCTCGCTCATCATGTCGTTCTCTGGAATTTGCTGGTATTAGAGCATCGCACCCTTTTAAATGCTTTTCTATTTTTCCTGTCCTGCTCTCACAATTGTCACTGTATTAAATCCTGATTCTTTTTAAGAATACTTGGAGGACAAACTGAAATGAAAAAATTTATTGAGTCTACTATGCATTCACTTTTGCGAAAAAACAATTAGTTGTTTATTATAGAGTTGCTGTAGCCAAGTAAAAACTAGATAAGTTCAGATTTCATTCATTTTTCAGTCGTTTTAATTAATTTTCGAAATTTTTTAAGCAAATCGGTAACCCAAAAATTGATACAATATTCGATCGGAAAGGCCACAAGAGATTTTCTAACTTTTTCTCAATCCGTTCTGATGTAGTTTCCGATCTTACTATTTTATGCAGTTTTTATTGATTTTTGGTTTTTTTTTTTAGATTTGATATTTTCACTCTGTACTTTCTGATATCCCACTTCGTATTTTTTAAATTTTATCTGCAAACAATTTCAGCATTTACTTATATAAGTTTTAATTAATTTATCCTAAACTTACTTGTCCTCAATTTTATTTACCACTTGCAATCTAGACAGCAATTACGAAATGCCTATCATTAATAGCAACACCAAATTAAAATTAACACAAATAAATTGTTATAAGTTATAATCATCCATTATAATTCCTTACGTCAACTTAAAAGAACATTAACGATAATTACAACTTTAAACATTTAAAGAAATTCTTTAAAGGTTATTCAACGAAGAAACTATAACTATAAAACAGAGTATTAGTATCTGCGGTTTGAAACCAGATCTAATTTAGACTACTAAATCCATCTAATACATTAACAACTATAGATGCGGCTTAGTTTTCGTCTAAGAACATCAATAAGCGGTCTCATCAACCTACAACAAATGGGTCCATTATCGTCATGTTGCTACTGATCTACACAACAAATTCGGACATGCTGAAAATAATGATTAAAATTTTAATGATTAATAAACTTAATATATAAAATTACTTGTCCTAAGGAATTTTATAACTTATACACAGATTTAATTGATTTTTTAACTTAGAATTTAAGTTAAATTTTATAAACTTTGTTAAATACACTGATATGTTTACATATAGTAACAAACATTGATGTTTAAGTAAATAAAACTCATCAGAAATCTTACCTGAAAACAACGTGAACGAGATCTGGCTTAATTATATATTATACTGAAGATATAGTTCTTGCCACAGTACATATCAATCATTTGAGAAAATTTTTCATAAATTATTGTAGAAACATCGTGTACCGCTCTTAAGAAATGAGGTGAACAAATAGGGGTAAGGGACTAACCACGCCCCGCTAACAACTACAATTACTGCTAACGATACCCGTTATTTCAGATACAACCGCAAATATAATTTTACTACCATCCGATCTACAACTCATATTGATTTTTTGACCTGTGGAATTTAAAGTCGACCGAAAAACAAGTTACTGCACGAACCAATTATTTTCTCAATACAAAGCACTGATGCAAATTATCGATTATATTTACAACGTCATTTTGAGTATGATTGAAGCAAATTAACAATAATTTCGACCTTAAGGTATTTATGTAAATTCCTATTCACATAACTATTTAAGTTTTCACGTATCTAAACGTTGATGACTTACTTTATATCTTCAGAATTGTACTAAAAAAAGAAGCCTGAATTTGACGGTTTGGTATTAGTGACAAATACCATCAATTTCTTTTATTTTGGTTCATAAACGTAGTTTAGTTACCATAATGTGAAAAATTGTTGTATTAACATTTAGCATTAAATATAAAAATTTGCATTTCTATTGTCTATTACATTCATTTAAAATGAAAAAAATTCTTTTATTTAAGTATAGAGTTTTTGTTTACTAAAGAAAGGGTTTAATTAAATTTTTATTTTGTAAAAATACGTTTTGTTAATTACTTTGGAACATTAAAATTAAAGTAATTTGTTCTAAAAGCTGAGATGTATTTTTTTAATTTAAGGTGTTTTATTTTGTAAAATTATTATATAGTCAGTTTATTTTTTATTTTATGATTGTTCTATTTTAAAAATGTTACTATAATACGAGTATAATGTAAGATAATTAATCATCATCTGCAACAAACTTTGCAGATACTAAATAAATAAAAATTACTAGTTAAGTCACAGCACAAATTATAAGGTCAAGGCGACGCTAACAGTCGTACCGCTTTGTGCTTATTATGCTGTGGTTACGCATTATAAAGTAATCCTAATAGTTTCCAATCATTGTTGAATCAATTAGAACAAGTTTGTTCCTGCATGTTTGTAAAAAGAAAGAGAAACAAAAAAATAATTAAGGTTGATTTTTCGGTTTTCTGGACACTTTAGTTTAGTCGAACGAAATGGTAACAAATATAGATATTTATCGGCAGGATACCGACACTATGAGATTTATAATAAACACGGTGCAACATTCACTCATTTCCTTTAATGTTTTGATTTGTTATTAATAAATTTTTCATTGACAAAACTAAGTTTCGATAAAAATGTACTTAATATTAAGCAGAAGTGTTTTTTTAATTAATTAGGACCCATATTGATGTGTCCAATTCGTTCTTGTTTAGAAATTGCAAGCTTTTAACCTTTATTACAATAACAATTACAATAAAAATATAAATTAGAAGGAAACTAAAAACCATAAAGCCCAATTGTACAATCTCTGCTTGAAGTTAACGATGATTTAATTTTTTTCTGGATACAATTGTGACAATAATTATCACCTAGAAAATCTTTAAGCGGAGATTGTACAACTGGGTTCTTAACTTTTGCCATCGTCGGGTTGAATCGACGATCTAAAAGGAAGAGAGCTACATCTTGAATTCTTTAACAAAAAATGTTTAAAATATTAACAGCTATAGTCTGACAAAGTTTGTAGTAAGACATCCTGCATTTAAGAAACATAAACATAAGTTAAAAATTTGAAACGCTACAACATCTGAGTTAGTAATAACAAAAACAAATAAAGAAATATGTTAAATTACAACACTTTTACAATTTGGTGAAAAAAGGTTTTCAAAAAATGTTTTTTAAATTTAATCTATAAAATGCTTGTAAAAACTGTAACAAACGCTATGTAGGACAAACCAAAAGGCCTATCAAAACTTATTTTAATTTATTTAATTCATGTTAAGCATCATCGGTCCAGTATTGCTATGTATATGCTTAAAACTTACCACAGGCTATATGTCGTTAAATTAATTAAAAAATACATAATATTAATGAAGTAAATCCTTACGAAAACACGGAAATGGAATGAACATACTTCAGCGTCCGGTTTTGTACTTAAAAATTTATGCTGTGGCGTAAAGTAAATAATGTGTATAATTAAATAATTAAAATGCCAAATACTAGATTTCAATTTGACAACTTCATTGTGGCTAAAAGACTTGTGTGTTTGAGGTTTGGATCTGTGTTTTAACTCTCGATTAGTGGCATTTTTTGAGATTTTTGAGCTGTTGCATAGAAAATATTAAAGCTTTTTAATCTGTCTTTGATAACATGTTTAATGATGACATTTTTTTGCTCAGCACCTGATTAAAGATGAAGGTATACTTTGTGGCAGGTGTATCCAATGAAATCATTTTCTTGTATTAGAATGGAAAGTTTACCTACCAAAATACAGAATTTGAAATGTTTTGCAGTTTATGTTGGCTTAAACAACAAAGACTACATGCACATTTTACGAACGATTCAAAGTCAATGATACTCCTTTCGTGATTGGATTTCTTCCCTGAAACAGAACGTTAAAATCTTAAAACGAAGTCCCAAAGGAGTTTGAATAATAGCTGCGAAGAGAATGCATCAAGAAACGATGAGTTATCTTAATAAAATCTTTTTGTGTTTGCATGCATAGCTTCCGCGTTCCGGAAAATGACAAGAAATCTTTAATCTCTATACTTTGTAAAAGATAATAGAACTGTCTAGTTTAAAACGGTTTTTGACAGGTTCTTTGGTTTTCCTACATAGTGTATGTTAGAGTTTTTGTAATTTATTTTATGGATCAGGAATCCTTTCCTCTTTCGATGAGCTAGTTGCTTCAGAAATACGACTTTTAGAAAACTGCAGATAAACATCAACACCCGCTTACATTATTGAATTTTCCTTCTATACCAGTTGATAATGAATCTTCACGGAAAGATCACAGACGTGTACAAAGCTATCGCTAATTCTCATAATGGGTTTTCAGGTGGTATGTTGAAAGAAAAGGTCAATAGGCTGGTAATGTGTATACTTTATAGAGTTAATTTATGTGCTTTGATAAAAAGATTAGACCTATCGCAGAGGAAACCACTTTTAGAAAATTAGTTGCAAAACTAACATGCAAAAGCATATGCCATGAAATTAGGTGATTATCTTATACCAAGAGAATTAGGCATTGCGACAAAGGAAATTCTGCAAAGCTACTGTACACACTGTGAGTTTTCTAACGGACATAAACAAGATAAGCTTTTAGATTTTTGCTTAATGTTGATTTTAAGAAAGCTTTTAAAGTATTAAACGTGACTCACTGTTTGATACTATACTAATGATGACTCCCAAGCTCTATAAGTTTTTGTTTCAGTGTTACTCTACCCTAACTGACATATTGCAAATAGGATTATTTCATCTCAAGTGGGTTGCCAGCGAGAAGATACTCTTGGTCTATTGGGTTATAGTATAAGCATTGATTATAAAATTCGTAAAGATACGCAAGCTTTAATATTTTTCGTAACTACATCTCCTACAAGCAACGAATGCCCTTTCACCTCTCGGCCCACAAACTGTTCATTAGTAAAGTGCTGCTGCGAACGATTTAATATTATAACATTAATTCTGTTACTGTTTCGCATACATACAACATCGGTCTCTACCTACGAGAATGATTCAAGAAATCAAACTCGGCAATTTCCAAAGACGTTCGTTTGTTCGCAACATAAATAACTTGCACGTGCACAATAAAAAATGTGCACTTATGTAATTTAGCTTGCTACGAGTTTATCCTAGTGTATCATAATACTTGGATTTGCGAATTGTTTTTAAATTTTGTTTCAAACTTCAATAATTCATTTTTCGAAAATAGGAGTTAAGTTAAGGTCACACGGTTAAATACACTCATTAAATTAATAAAAATTGCGAAAAAATTGCTAATTTTTTAATTTAAAAAATTTTCCCAAAACCAAATTTACTTGGATTGAACTTAAACTAAATTAAGATAAAATTTTTAATTACCGGTGTTTCTTTCTAAGATTATCGGAATTAAACACATTAATTCCAGTTTTTCCGATTCGCTTTAAGAGTAGCCTTTATTTTTAATTTAATTAACAAATTGATAGTATATATCTGATGTTCAATACAAACTTAAGACAATTGTTTGCTTTCTGATGTTAAATATGTAAAAATATTTTTAACGATACCTTTTGTACATTTATGAATAGCGAATGACGAATTAAATACTTTTGATAAGTGAGATGCAAACTAAATATGCTCGGTTTCATAATCTTTACACATTAAATAAAGTTTATTTTCAGAAAATAAATCTTCTTCTCACTTAATTATTTTTCTCTGCATATCTCACATTCATACCTTTTCAACTGCTTAAATGCTGGATAACCAGTTCAATAAACTATGCTATAAGATTCTAAAGAACAAACGGAAAACACTGGTGTTTTTGCTTTGTTACAGTTAGCACGTGCATAATAAAAATAATATTGTGCACTCAACTCAATTTATCTCGGTGCGTTCTAATAGCTGGATTTGCGAATTGTATTTAAATTTTGTTTCAAACTTTAATAAAACAACAATTTAATTTGTAAGAAAAAAAATGTATTTGCATCAATACAAGTTATGATAAAAAAATTATTTTTATGTATTTCCATATAATTGTGGTTATTATTTACATAAACAATTTACTCGTTTCGGACCCAGTTGGAACAGATGCAACTGCTGAGTTTTTTTAATCGAGAAGGACGTCCTTGGTTGTAACTTGCTTAGATGCGCAAGTTGATTCTAAGACGAAAAAATAACATAAATTCACTGATAAAAGTCAATTATATTTAATTTTGAATATTTTTTCAAAATTAATTACACACAAAACTTTTAGTTTAGCTTCTAATGACAAGTTTTTATGTTCAATAACAAATAACAAAAAGTTGTTGACTTTTCAATTTTCTTAAAAACCCTTTCAATCGCTACGCAGAGTGATCTGCGTAGAGCGTGGATTTTTTTAACCTTTAGATAAATCAGAAACTTGAAAAAACCTCGCTCGTTTTTTTAAATTTTTGGCTTTTGATGGATTTTAAAATAAAATTATATATTGTAGTACTTTATAAGACAAGTTGAATTAAATTAAAAAAATTTCAAAATTGGATTAGGTAAGGTCATTTTTGAGGTCAAAAGTCAAAAATATATTCGTAAATATCTCATCTAGTATTCCATGTACACGGTCGTGTAATATATCAATCAAAAGGGAATTAATTGCAAGCCAATTTTAAACATGCATTTAAAAATATTTTAACATTTTGGGTTCAGAACGTATTTCACTTTCAAAATTTTTTGAAAATATCGACTTTTTTGTTTTACAACCTATACTAACGTGCAATATATCAATCAAAAGCATGTAGAAAGCCAATTCCAAAACTATTTTTAAAACTGTATTACTAGATTGGGTTTAAAAGTTATTGCACTTTAAAAGTGTTTTTGAAGATTTCGACTTTTACGGCATTCAAGAAAATCAGATGTTTGTTATTATTTAATGAAAATAAGGTTGCAAGCGCATTAAGTTGTTTAAAAATAGAGATACAAAAAAAAGGCTAGAGTTGACTAAAAATGAAAAAAATAGATAGAAAAGAAAAAGACTAGATTTGACTAGAAAAGAAAAAGACTAGAGTTGACTAGAAAAAGACTAGAGTTGACTAGAAAAGAAAAAACTGGAGTTGACTAGAAAAAAAACTAAAGTTGACTAGAAATGAGAGAGCCCAGAACTGCGTAGAACAAATTCTACGTTTCATTAGAACACATAAATACTAGAGTTACATTACATTACACGATCTTATGTTTGATAAAAAACTTAAAAATGCAATAACCCGTAATGCCACTTCATTTTTAAGAGCAGTTTTGGAACTGTCTTTCAATCAGATTTTGATTGCTGTATTACTGGGCAATGCAAGTTAATAAAGAAAAAAGTCGAATTCTTCAAAAAAACTTTTAAAGTGCAATAACTTTTTAACCCAATCTAGTAAAACAGTTTTGAAAATAGTTTTGGAATTGGCTTTGTACACGCTTTTGATTAATATATTGTACGTTAGTGTAGGTTGTGAAACAAAAAAGTCGATATTTTCAAAAAATTTTGAAAGTGAAATAACTTTTGAACCCAAAATGTTAAAATATTTTTAAATGCATTTTTGGCAATTCCCTTTTCCTCGATATATTACACGACTGTATACATAGAATACTTTTTGAGATATTTACGAATATATGTTTGACCTTTGATCTCTAACATGACCTTACCTAATCAAATTTTAAAATTTTATAAAATTTAATTTAACTTGTCTTATAAAGTACTACAACATATAGTTATATAGATTATATAAACTCAGAATTATATAGCCAATCGACTGATGTAAAAAGAATTATAGGTTTGTATTTAAAATTAGAAATTTGATAGCAATTTTTGGCACACCCTGTATAGCTGAAGGTGTAAAACTATTTTAAGTAGAACGAAAATGATCGATTATGGCCGCGTACTAAACTTCAAGTTTCTGATTTATCTGCATGTTAAAAAACTTTTATTGCACGGCTCTTCTACGCAGATCACCCGTTATACGTACGCTACATGAATGCATAAGCATAATGTTTATCTCATCTATTTGGAATTAAAAGAAAACCCTAACGGGTAAATAAAAATATTTGCTTACCTTCTTTCTAGAATTTTACGGGCACTGATTTTACATTAATAATTTACGTTCACTGTTTATAATAATTTTGGAAGGTAAAAAAGTTTTTCACATATTAACTTATTTCCTAAAGTGCCAATATCCACAACCGCAATACAAACTTTTTTTGGTAGTCCTTTGTAGGTTTCACATCTTTTGTAAGGCGTCTACGCTCTTCTTTTAATTATTTGTGCAACTAACGTATTTATAATTACTAATTGTCACAAAAATTACGGTAACTAATTTTATAATCAATGCAGTATCTTGTAACAATGAAGTAACTTCAAAACCTCAAACGACTTTCATATTCATATTCAAGATACACGCATTGAGACAGGTACGGTGGAACAGACATAAAAAAATGGAGGGAAAAACTGAAAATCTTGTCGTAGTTGTACGGTAGAGCCATCTATTTTTCATCGTACTTTTGTGTCACATTTCGTCCATATAGGTTGCGCATCTTTACGAATTTTATAGTCAATGGTATAACGCTTTAACCAATGATTTATTTCTTGGTGACGGAACTATTTGTGGTGACACAAAACAAATAATGAGAGATTTTAAGTTAATTATTAACGAAACTAGAAATATTGGAATAGAAATCAATCTCTCCAAATAAGAATTGTATTTTTGCTTTAAGGAATGCTTTCTGGGATTGATCATTTTAACTCTGTTTCACCTAGAATACGTATTATATCAAACGAGAATTTTACTCTTCTCGGTTTCCACTTACTTAGAATTTACTTATTACAGATAAAGAATTGAAAAGTAAAGGAATTTCACATTTTTCTTACAGAATTTTTTTACATCTATAAATAGCGTTTTTGGTCACTTTTAGACACTTTGATTCAGAATATGACTCAAGTATATTTTTATAACAAAGCTGAAACTTGTGGGTTTCCATTCCCTCAATATAGAAGAACTACGACAATGTGATAGTCCCCAAACAACTTTGTGATACGAAATTTGATTCCAAATTAGAAGAAACCAGCTTTTATGTATAGTCACGAAAAAGTCTGTGTTTAGTTAAATACACTTCCTTCAATATAGGCATTCTTCTAGATAATAGTGTTTTTTAGATTTCCATCTTTTTGAGGTTAGATTCCAAAATTTGCCGCAAATACCACTGTATTTGTAGCGATAAAGTTTTGGAAATCGGATTACTTGGATTAAACTGTGGAAAAGTTTCAGGAAGATGGGCACGTCTTTCGGTTTTATGTTCTGCCAAGACACCCTCGAGACTGGAACTAGCAAGAATTTTTTCTAGCCCGGAAGTCTAATTAGTCTAATTTTATGGTTTTGTGCAAAGTGTGTCAAGTAAACGCCCTGGCATAGTTGCTGAATTTGCAGCGAAGAGAAAAATTAACAAATACCGCGATATTAATAAAGATTAAATTTTTGCAACTAAGGCTACTATGTATGGGTCGATGGTGTGAGGAGGCTATTTTTTTTTGACGAGTTAGGTCACAAACTAGTATCTATAAGCGGAGATTTTCGAGTTAAGAAATATCTTATCCAGAGAATAAGTCTAGGCATTCAGCCTGGTAATGCTTCATCTCCAATAAACGAGGTTTATCAAATAATATGAATTTTGCTCAAGTAAACTTGTAAAAAATAATGGTATTTTACTCCTGATGAGCAAAATTTATCTTTTTTGACAATTGATCTCTGTTGGTTGCATTTTAAGTTTTAGGCCATCATGGATAACTTTTTTCAAAAAACCAATAATAAAAAGTTTTCTGTATGGTTCCAACTTAAGTAGACACACTGTATTATATGTTGTTTTTGTTGACTTTTAATCTAAACGTAATTAATATAAATTTACTTTAATAAATATTAATTAAAATAGGCCCTTATGAATATAAAATGTTGCGTTCATGAACAAAATTCCAAAATTTATTTATTTACGAGATACGCAAAAATTAATTCAATCACCCTGTATAATTTAAATTCTAAAATAGAAAATATTTTTTTATTTGTTAAAGTTTTGCATAAAATTATAACAAAAGTATTAAACCAAAATTGGCAATATTTTAATTAAAATATTTATATTTAAATGTGTAATATAAACGTAGCAACCTGAATTTAACCCAATCAGCAAAAGTTTTTTAGTGTGCAAGAAAATTATCTCCGTATTATTAACAATCAAATTATTTTGCTTAACTACGTTTAAGCAATAAAAATCTTCTTTTACGATTTAAAGAAATCAGTTTCGCTTTTTTAATTAATTTTTGTGACTCGACCAATTTTACCTAAACATTAATTAAAAATGACTTACATCAATATTTTTAATTAAAGATTTTTCTTAAATGCAAAAGTATCTGTTATTAAAGTTTGCGTTCTATGTAACTTCGCGTTAATTAATTATTTTTATATATTGTACAGTTGAATTTGAATGCATAATAAGATTTTATAGAAATTTGTACGAATCAATCTATAAATCACACGATTTTAAATTAAAAATAACAGATGGACGATAAAGGTTAAAAAGGCAATTATCAAGCCGTCAACGCTCTTCTTTTTCCGAACCCGAACACGAAATTAATGTAAAATTTTTGCTCTTGTATTGGTTTATCTGTTAATTAATACAAATAATATTTGTTTTAGTAATGGATGCCATCTGCTCTTTATTTGTATCTTCCTGTAAGAATAACCCAAGCGAATAAACGCACCAAAATAGGTTGTCGTGACATCCTTAATGACACTTAATTATGACGTTCTAAAAATAGTAGGTAAATTGTTATGACGATGTATTAGATATACTACTACAAGGAAATTATAATATACAAACAATATTCTTGTAATAGTAGTGCAAAACGTAATTTGTTTAATGAAGATGACCTATAAGGATTATGTGTTTATACGAACGAGAAATTAGACATGTCAGCATTTTCGTGTAATTCTATAATTAGAATGGGTTTTATTGCTTAAAGGTTAATAAATTAAATAATAGTAGTTGTATCTTATTAAAGTTATTATATTTGACGTACATTTCAGACATTTTCGTGACCGGATTTATTGTCACAATCCATTCCTAAAAAAGGTCAATGTAATTTCAAAACACATTGTTTGGTTTCTAAAATTTCTAAATTTTTATCATATTTGACTTATTCGCTTAGAAAGTTTGTTTAGATAATTTACACATCATAGTGAAAAACACTGTGTTGCGGTAATTATGCCACTATGTAGTGGTGCCTTGTCTTGGAAATTTTAAGTAGAACAGAATCCATTTAATTCGAAAATACATGGGGGACAGTAACCCCTATCGGGCGCGCACCAGGTTAGTGGGTGTGATCAACATGCTTGTTGGGGACAAAAAACCTTAACTGGTAGCACGTGAAAGCACTGACCGCGCACCAAACTTTACCGCCTGAATCGCAAGGAAATAACCTCAATAATAAATGCTAAGGAGATGCGTTACTGAATAGTAGATCAGTACTACTGGTTCTACCTTGAGAAACCGGGCGACCTTTCGTTGTAATATAGCCTTCCATGTCAGTTGGGGCTCCTGGCATGGTGACCTTTCTTTCCCCAACACTCGTGGGACCAAAATGGAGACTAACGAAAATATTATTATACCAATGGAGACTGTCTATGCTACGATACGACCTCTTGGTCGCCAGACACTGCGGGACCAGCTCGAACACCAATAACGGCAGTGGAAAACAAGGACCTGCCCAAAAACAAAAACAGACTCTCTGGGGCTTAAAAGAAGAAGCTAAAAAAGAAGCGAAGAGAAAAAAAGACGATACGTGGACTGAGAAAAGACAAAGGGAAGGAGGGTGAGGCCACTAGTTCTTCAAAGAGGCTTTCCTCAGACTCCTCAACGCTCGACTCTCAAAATAGAGTACTAAAGAAGACCAGGAGACCGCAGAGTCAGACTGTGTTCTTCAGCGGTGTTTAAAAACACTAATATGGCGGTGATTTACAGACGCCATGCTGATGTCCAACTGAATCAGACCTGATCCAGGAGAAGCTGACGGCTGCTGTGGACGCCACTCCTTCGGGAAGTGCGAATCCTCCACAGTTTGAAGGTGCTTAGTTCTCGACAGGGGCTCTAAGGATTAACTGCGCGAACGAGCACTCTAAGATATGGCTCGTGGAGACTGAGAAGCACTTTGGAGGCATATGGCAAGGTGCAGATTTGACTATAGTCAAATCAAAGGAACTTTCCAAAAGGCCCAAGGTAATAGTATGGGTACCAGAAACGTCGAATGTGGATGTGGTCAAGACCCGAATTGAAATTCAAAATCCTGGACTTCAAGTGGGAGATTGGCGCCTTCTTAGTCAGAAAAGGAGAAGGAAAACTGCCATACTCTGGAGAAACGCTAATCCGAACGCTAACCTTTAGAAAATAGGTAAGGATTGTGAGAGTCATTCAAGTGAACCTGCAGCACAGTAGGGCGGGTCTCGCTGCTCTCTGTAAAGCAATGGAGGCATCTAACATTGCTCTTATCAAGAACCCTAGGTATTCAGGGATAAAATCATGGGCCTGTGTGGTATTGACGGAGAACTAATTTATAGCAGAACAGTCGAGAAGCCGAGGACTTGTATACTTGTCAAAGACATGTAAAAACGCTGTTCACAGGACATAGTGGCAGTTAATATAACTCGTAGTGTTGATGGACTGAGGGAGCTTGTTTTTGGATCGGTCTATCTTCACTACAAAAATACTTGCCCCAGCAAAAATAGAGGAACTGCTGGAGAGCTGCGGGAAACAAGAAACGCAGTTTATCATCGGATGTGACTCCAATGCCCACTACACCATATGGGGAGCTCAGACACCAATTTAAGAAATGAGTCGTTAGCACAATTTCTTATGGCAACTAAATTAGACATATTGAATATTGGTAATAAACCAAACTTTATAACTAGTAGTAGAAAGGAAGTATTAGATATAACGATAGGTACTAGATACACTAGTAATCTCGTTAGAAATGGCATGTGTCTGATGAAGAGCTGCTCTGATCATAGACACATCAGGTTTGAAATCATGGGGTTACACTATAAAACTGAGACTTACCGTAACCCTAGACAGACGGACTGGAAAATCTATTAAGACAGATTAGACTAGAACTTAACCGGAACACTAGGTTCGGTAAGTAAAAATATTGAGCTGGAAATAATGGCAAAGCAAATTGCAGATGCTATGTTAGCAGCCTACAATAAGAGCTGTAATCTGACTGTGAGACACACTACCAGGAAAGTTTCGTGGTGGAACAGTGCCTTAAAGGTCAGAGAAAGCAGGTTAGAAAACTTTTAATAAGGCAAAACGTCAGGGATGTGGGAGGCCTATAGGGCCTTGGGCCTCTTTAACTGAGTACAACAAGGCACTCAAAGGCTCGGAGATTCTCGTGGAGAAGGCATTGTGAGGACATTAAAACGGTCCCAGACAATGTCAGGTTCTATAAGATCTTATCGAAAATCCCCAAGTTGCACTTCAAACTAATCGACACGAAGACGGCAAATTCACAACAAACGAAAAGAAGACTTTAAGTGGACTTCTTCGGACTCACTTTCCCGGAAAAATCTTACAAAAGTAAACCACTAGACTGGGCCAGACAGAAGCCGGACGAAACTGGCAACAAAGCGTCAAAAGCAGACTGGCAAACGCCCAAGAAAGTGGTAACTTTTATAAAAGATCAAATGGGCGATAAACTCTTTTCAGCTCTGTAAGTCATCGGGTCTGGATGGAATTATTCCCATCATGCTACAGAAGGAAACTAACTGTTTGTGGCGTAGACTATGCAAGGCATTTAGGGTTAGCGTAGCCCTACACTACTTGCCGAGGACGTGGCGGCTTACCAGGGTGGTTTTTATTCCAAAGACAGGCAGAGCAGACTAATCCCAAGCAAAGGCTTATAGACCCATTAGTCTAATGTTATTCGTACTAAAGACATTGGAGAAGATTATGGATAGGCATGTTAGGGAAGAGATTCTGGTGACCAGTCCTTTATCCCGAGACCAGCATGCATATCTTCCAAGAAGATCTACAGGGACAGCTCGTTGTACCCTCATTAGTAGGGCGGAGAATGCTTTGGAAAATAAACAGATTATGTTGGCGGCCTTCTTAGATATACGAGTAGAAGGCGTTTACGATAATACATCTTTTGACTATATAACCGCGGCCTGAGGAGACGTGGGTTGGAAGAAATTAGCTGAAATGGATTGACCGCATGCTAAGAGAAAGGATGGTGTTCAGAACGCTTTTGAGCATACGTTAACAACCAGGGTGGCAGGAGGTTGCCCTCAGGGAGAAGTACTTTCTCCTCTGTTGTGGAACCTAGTCATAGATGGATTGCTAACTAAGCTTAGAACAGAAGGCTACTTCCCTCTGGGGATCAGACGACCTTGTCATTCTAGTGGAAGGCAAGTTTTTAGTCACAATCGGAGAACAAATGCAACGTGCACTGAACGTAGTAAACAGATGGTGCGTGACGGAAGGGCTAAAAATATCTCCCCAAAAGACCACCATAGTGTCGTTTACACGCAAAAAGAAATTAGAGGAATTAGGACCTCTTATTTTAAATGGGCGGAACTAGCTATATCTGGGAAGGTAAAATACTTAGGGGTAATCTTTGACTCAAGCTTACCTGGAACCAACATATAGCAAAAGTCATACAAAAATCGGAGATTACCTTAGCGGTAATCACACGCATGTATGACGACGATGGGGCTTGGACCAGAGATGGTACACTGGTTGTACACAAGAGTGGTCAGGTCCGCCATTACCTACTGGCCAGTGTATGGTGGCCAAAGGTCATGCAAGAGACCACAATCCTGAGACTAAGCAAGGTTCAAAGACTTAACTGTTTAAACATAACAGGGGCTCTGAAAACTACGCCCACTGCAGCACTTTGGCAATTCTAGGCCTACCCTTGCACTTATATATTAAAGGGAAGCAAAACTGGCGGCATACAAACTTCAGTTATCTTCAACCAATATCAAAGCTGATTCCCTCATATAAGACGTTTACGGGACATTGGAGGATCTGACTGAATGACTGAATACAATACAAAACGAAAATTTCAAAAGACGGTATAATATGGTAAACAGATGGTTCTAAATCAGAGACGGGGCCGGATTAGGAATATATAATAAAAGAGAGGATCTATGTTATGCCCTCTCTATGGACAACCTAGTGACTGTCTTTCAGGCAGAAGTTCTTGCCCTCATCGAATATGCAAAACTAATATAGAGGAGAACTACCACCGTAGGCGTATCTATATTATGTCGGCAGGGTTTCTTAACGGGTCACATTGCCGTCCAAGAACATCTGCGAAAATCGGACACTTATTGTGCATTTGCAAGGCGCTAGACAACAGAAGACAGCTTATTTTTGGGTGCAACAAAATGCTACCAAGAGAGTTAAGTACGTATCCACAACGACCTGCACCTATTAGTGCAGGGTATTGAATTTGGATACGTCGATTAATAAAGGAATTAATAAAGAAAGTACAATAAGACTTTTAGGCTGCGGTGTATCCGGAACCACAATGGTAGACGACCTAAGAGAAAAAATCGAAAATAACACAAAACAATAAGATATATATTTAGCCGTCTTTTACACTTACGGTTTTCTAACACATTGTCTTAAATATAAGCCATTGCATTGATGGTTTTATGTTGGAGCCTTATACGGTGCCGTCGCAGCACTGCAAAGGACTGCAACGGCACGGCGGCGTACGGCAACAGAAAGACAGTCAAGCTTGTACAAACATGCACACGCGCCGTGTGTAAAATTTTTTAAAAATGGAAAAAATTGTAATATAATAAAATAATGATTATTGAAATAGATAATGAATTACTAATTACACTTGTTAAAACAATTGCGAGTGTTATGGGATAAACTATTAACCACTAAAAAAATAGATACAAGACATTGGAGAGTTAGAAATAAATATGTAGTATTTTGAAAGATTTGACGATGCCATATCATAATTAACAATATGCGTCTTTTCTTTCATCTGTCCTAATGTACGTGACGTACAAATCTGAGCGCCGCCTGAAAACCGTCTACCAAAAACCGTGTTCCGCGTAAACAAAAAGCAAATTAAATTACTGCATGGCTACGGAACGGTTACCATTGCAAAACCATAAGTGTCAAAGAAGGTTTATTATTCAAAAATACGGAGCTGGTATGCGACTCTCAATAATTTCCGATGATGCGTTATTGTTTGATGTCTTCGCATATAACATAATCCGTCATCCCAGGAAAATGTTAGATAGTCCAAAAAAGCAATTGTGCATATTGATAAGACGCAAGAAACAACAATAAGAATGGAAAACAGGGAACTCAAATCCAATAAAGGAATTAACTAAATTGCTGAAAAAAAGGGAATGAATCCTTATGTACTATTGAGAAAACAAAGTATGGGAAATATTGGTTCTACCAACAGTAATTGGTGTTACCATTTTATGACAAACAGCGCATGCGATTGATGCGATCAAATATGATCGAAAAATATGTTGGTAACTGAATACGTTCCCGCGTTGTTAAAGGTTATGTTCAGCTTGTTTTGGTGCCAGGTCATTGCTTCATTATTTGTAAATCAAATACTGTGTGTTAGTTCAGCCACTACAGCAGAAGCAGATAAGTAAGTGTAAGAACATAATATAATTGAATTGTTTCCAGATTTTAGATTTAATTGTGTAACGTTATTTCTCAAATATCGAAAGCTTTAATTTTAAGGTTCTTCTATATTTCTAAAACCTGCAAAAATAATGCATTGGTTTAAGCTTTCTATTATCATTGTGTTTTATTAAAGGAGAAAATAATTGTCAAGGTTATAAACAGTTTTGCTTCTCCTATGTAAAATTTTTTTTAAAGACTTCTTAGATTGAATTATTAAGTATTTGGTGTCATAAAAGTAAGAAATACATAAGGTTGATTTTCCCAATAATTAATTTCAAAGCACAAAGCATTGAAAATAGTGATCAAAAGTACCAGTTTTTTCTTTCTTTGTCGTAGTGCCTGAGATATATTTTTAAAAATAAATATTTGCCTATATAGACACTGATTTTAGATCTCTTATAGACTTCAGTGTATTAAAGTTAATAGGAAGAGGGCCAAAACGTCAAATTATGAATAGTATTAGAACTCGCAGGATAAGACGAAAGGTTGCTAAAGACGTTGCTGAGTTTTTAAGTCTAGTCGACTTAGAAGCGGTTGCATCTACACTACAAGTCGTGCCTCAAGTAATAACAAACCCAATCGCATGTTTGTTGTTGTTAGACTTTATGGAAAATGACACTTCAAGTGAGATACCACAAAATAGAACGGGTTTTTACATGGAAAGTGAAGAAGCGTCTGATTGATCTTTCATCGAAACTAATCAAACATCAAACAATGTTCTTAGTTGTTTGGAAGATGGCAGTTGTGTTCCTTCATCTGACTGTGCAAGTCAGAATGAAAAAAATACTAGGGAATTATTACAAACCTGGTCGATACAAAATAATATAATACATACTGCTCTTTCTCAAAAATCTGCCCAAAGATGCTCGTACATTGTTACAAACTCTAGAAGCATTCACATTGAAACAATGGGCGAAACACAAAACAATAAATTTTTTTATTGTACTCCTATACTTTGCCTTTGTATACTGTTAAAAACTAAAATTATATTCTATGAACTTTAGAATTAATGCTTTGAATTTCTTTTTTAATTTTTTTATTTGTAAATAGTGGTTTGAGACAAATTACATTACAATTTAGAAAGGGTGGGTGTGATTCTTCTATTTAGTAACTAAAGCAAAGGAATACGGAACTCTAAACTGCAGCGTGGCAACGCTTTGTGTTTGCTGGGATAGGACGCGACAAAATTAATAAATGACATGCATAAAAGAATTAACTTAGCTTGTATAACTAGGAAGTCTTTGGTGTTTGACAGTTAATCGGCAGATGTAACAGCTTCCGTGTCCAAATCAAATATTTTATTATCCAATGAAGAAAAATGAAAACCAAAATGGACTCGTTGATAACATATACTGGGCTGCTTACAAAGAACCAAATAAACGGCTTATTTTGATGGTGTCATTGACCCGAAGGAGGTTTGAAAGTAGACGGAAATTTCAGCGTTGTGGTGATACCAGACCCAATTCGATATTTTATAATTTCGGATTATTATCCTTGCCAGCATAACCATAATTAAATATCCATTGATTAATTAGGAGGGAGAACGTCTGCAATGACCAGCAGAATAAGCCAAAGAGAAAACCCATAAAAGAAAACAAAGGTGCCTGCAATTAATAGAACCCGTAAGAGTAAATAATATTTTATTAAACAAAGAAAGTGAAAAGGTACTTACACAGGAACAGTAGTGGAAGATTTATTCCTAATTTGATGGGATGATTTTACTTCAATCGCTATTACAAAGCACATGTCTACTTGTTCAATTTTTTAGACAGCATTTTCCATGTACACCTTTTTCGCGACAGTCAGTAAATGGGAAGTGAGTTATAACTTTGGAAATGCAGATAAATCATCAGAACTGAACTAAAATTTCCAGAAGACTGTTCAATATAAAATTCATATTCAAACGCATGATGGTAAACACGGCTGCCATTAACATTAAAGAGGCCTTGAAAAAGACCTGCCAGACTGGGCAAAACGTCAGAGAAAAAAGAATTTAGAGTTTGAAAACCCTACTTATACAGAGGGCCCTACAATCGTATAGGGAAACTAATTAAAATCAACATGGAGATGGATACGATTACGAATAAAAACAAACTTGATTCTTATAAAAGTTTGTAAATTTTCAGAAATAACTGCTTGATTATAAATTATGATGATCACGGACCATAAGGTTTTTGGAATTATTAAAGTTTATAAGTATAGCGATCAATGAGACGTAACGATGTAAGTTTATTTTTATTTTTAGTTTTAGTGTCAGTTCGTTGGTGATGATAGCTTAGCTATCGAAACACGTCTACGAATATACTATTTGTGCAGTTTTGGGTTTTTCCTTTTTCTTACAAATAAGCCCTGTAGTTTAAGCTCTTTGATGAAGGATCTCAATTGTTAAGGCTAGAGATTCGATTGATCAATACTTTTCAAAATGGAACATTGCAACGGTAATACGTAATTGTTAGAAAATTTTAATAGTTTTTTGTAATATTTTTAGAAAATGTAAACATTAAAAAATTCAATTGTAGGATTGAAAATGTTTAAAAAATATATTAATAATCAAATTCACCAAACTCGAATAAATTAAATCGTAGATTAGTTCAAAATCTTGCTCTTAATCCTTAGATACTATTGTGTTTAATTTTAATTTAAATTTAATTAAAGTTTGGTAAAACTGAAAATTACTCAATAACAAATAAATTGTCAGTAAAAATAACATAATTATGTGAGTCAAGCATAATAAGTTTTTAAATTTGAAATTGTTTTAAAAACTAAAATTACAATTTGAATAAAATAACTATAATTTGAATACGTAGGAAGACTTATATGTAATTAAGTTCTTTTAAAGAATTCAGTAATTACTAAGAATAAATGCAATTAAGGAGGTGGATTATTATGTCCACAATAATCATTAGTATATCTTCATTCACCGAACTATTTTCAAATGTTCCTTTTCTTACTTCACTCAACTCGTGTCCGAAGGGAATGCAATGGTTCAAAAGTGGTTATCGTCTCCATTGTTTCTTGATCTTAGGACGGTATCAATTAAGCAAAGGTGGTTATTATCGTACGCCAGTTTACTAAACATAGCCATGATATGGTTATTTAAGGCGGGCCGCTGAGTTATAATAACCAGTTTTCAGTTATTTAAATTACCTTATTAAGTTTGTAAACTTGTTGATAAATGAGAATTTTCGCTTTTAAATTTAGCATGCGGAGCTATAAATGTTGATTTAAGAACTTACGACAAATAGGTTAACCGTTGTTGATATATTAGTATGGACAACTGTAGGACGTGAATCATAATTTAATAACTCGAGAATCAAATGTAAACAAAATGTGCCAATTCGCAACAACGTATATCATTTGGGTGTTGTATAATGATGTTTTTTCCAAGTATATTGTAAAACTTCAGCCCCATGCAGATTTATGTCTTTCAGTGAATTGCACTTATGCATGCATTTAAATGAATTTTTATGTTGCATACAAAGAGTCAAGTGTTTAGCAATATAAGTGATGAGACAACAAGCTCGTGGTGATTTACTCAGGTGGGTGGTCCGTAATTGAATGTTTGGTCGCGGTGAAACTAGCTATCCAATATTAAACTTGATAATTACAGGTCCTTACTTACCTGCTCATATATTATTGGGAATATGTTGACTTTAAATTATACGCATTATTAATGTCTATTTTTAAATTAATATATTGCCGAAAGTACTTCAACACCAAAATTATATCGTTATCTAATTCATAAAAATTATTCATACATTAGCAGGAGCCGAAAATATGTGTAATAAATTAAAAATTTTTGAAATGGCATGTATGGAAGTAGAAGGTATCAACCACACGTTTTCAATTTATCAAACTGTAATTTATCTACGTTTTTGGCTCATTATTTACTTAGTCTGACAAATGTTGTCATGGTTTGCAATTTATCATCAACTTATTATTTACACTGTAATTATCATTATGAAGGTGATTGATACTTTAAGAGTCTCAAAATCTTATGCCAATAATTAGACATCGTAAAAAATATATTCATTACATCAATAATAAAATTCAGACACACTACTAATTTTTGTTTTTGATCTGCAATATACGACTAAAGAAATGATTGTATTCCAAAAAAAATATGTAGTCGTAAATGGTTTTTATGTTAATTGAAGCGATAACACATTTTCTTAGACATAACTTGGTGGTAAAACCCATGGTATATTAAGACGGAAGTGAAAGTTATCTGCAGAGACAATCTACATCCAACACCGGAGATGGAAGGACGTCTAAAGAAGCTCACCACTCGTGTTAGCAATTTGAGAATCAATAAAATATTGTTGCAGAACTGATCTATTGCAAGAATTCTACGATGAATTAATGACTTACATCCAACAGTTTCATTGAAGCAATTTGGATTTTTGTATCGAATTGTAGTTAGCCACTCTTTTAATGTCATCAGTCCATCTCATGGGGGTCTTCCTCTAGATCTTCTTCCTTGTCTAGGTCTCTACTGAATTACTACCTTTGTCCATCTATTGTCTTCCAACCTCGCCACGTGACCCGCCCATCGCTATTTTTATTTTAATTTTTTTTCTACTACGTCCTCCACCTTTGTTGTTGATCTTATCCACTCATATGTTGTTCGGTCTCTTAACGATATTCCCAGCATCAACCTTTCCATTGCTCTCTGTGCTATACTTAATTTTTGTTTGTTTATCTTTGTCAATGTCCAGGTCTCTGCACCGTAAGTCAAGACAGGTAAAACATTCTGATTAAATAATTTGGTTTTTAATTTTGGTTTATTTTGCTTCTAAAAACTTCTTTCCACTTACTAAATGGTGCCTAACTTAATTTGATTCTTCGGTTTATTTCTTCTGCTTGATTTGATTTTGTTAGACTAATTCTCTGACCCAAATATATGTAACTGTCAACCTCTTCTACAACTTTGTTGTTTAATTTAACCTTATTGTTATTGTCGATATCTTCATTACTCATAATCTTTGTTTTTCGATGTTGATTTTAATCCTACCTCTCCTGATTTCTCTTGCAGATCTGTCATCATCTTTTGTAAATCCGTTACATTATCTCTTATTAATAGGACATCGTCAGCAAATCTTAAGTGGTTCAACGTTTCCATTAACATTCACTCCCTTGTTATCCCAGTTAACATTTTTAAAAATCTTCCAGACACATCGTGAACAATTTAGGCGAGATAGTGTCTCCCTGTCTTACTTCTTTTTATTTTACTTTGTGTGTTTCGCATGTGTCTTAAATATTAATGTTGCATTTTGATATATATTTCGAATTAGATTCGTATACCTATGATCTATTCGGTTATTTTGCAGGGAATTTAAGATGGCGTTTAGTTCAAGAGAGTCGAATGCTTTTTGAAATCCACAAAACCCAAATATAGTGGTATGTTGTATTCTTTGGCCTTCTCTATTAAATTTCTTACCACCTGTAGATGGTCGTTTGTCCCAAAACCTGTTATAAATCCGGTTTGCTCTCGTGGCTGGTATTGGTCAAACTTATTTGTTAATCTATTGGTCAAAATTTTGTAAACAACTTGTATATTTGTGATACGAGACTAATTAATTTATAATTCTGTAGTTTGGTTTATCCCCTTTTATGTAAAAGCATTATTCCATTTGTTGGTATCTTTCCTTTTTGTAAACAGTCATTAAACAGTTTTTAGTTCTTTAAAAGCATTTTCCACCTTCTAATATTCCGTCTTCTCCGGCTGCTTTTTGTTTCTTAACAGTCTTTAATGCTTTTTCTATTTCAAACTCTTCTATATCTGGATATCTTCTGAATTCACATTTGTAATTTTCTATCTACGAATACGTTTAACTGTCTTAAATTTGAGTCGTATAGTTGTTTATAAAATTCTTCAGTTCTTTCTAAAATTTTATCTTGGTCAGTGATTAATTTTCCACTTGCATCTCTTATCAAGGTAATAATATCTCTACCAAGCACCCTTTTCTTTCTTCCTTGGTTCTACCTCCATCGTTTAGTGCTTCTCTATTTTCCTTTCGTGCATACTTTTAAGTCATTTCATTCATTCATTCATTCATTCAATAAAATAGAGCAGTCTATTCAAGAATGAAATTGACAAAATTGAATTTTCAGTTTTCCAAATAAAATTAAAAATTAAATGGCAAATGTTTTGCATAAAAAACTAGATTCAAAAACAGATTTATTCTAATTGATACGTAACATGAGATTAGATTATAGAGGTTTGACCGAGGAAATTATTTTGGACTTTGGAAAGTGTTTATTAGTTCGTACTGTTCATTTTTAGCTTTGTCGTAGATTCGGGACTTAGACTGTGAAATGGAAAGAGCATTTAATTCAATAAGGGTATAAGTCATTTTTTTTTAAAACTAGGAGATCAGTTATTACTATGGCAGGTAATATTTTGTGTATGTAAAAATGAAGGACGGTATATTTCTATTTTTGTAATATATTTTTTTTTGTCAAAATTTAACATAGAATACAATAAATTATTTTAAAAAGCAATTACAGTGCTTCAAATATAGGGGTATTTTATTAGCCTCAACATACTACTCATCATCATATCAAGAAATTAAGACTCAGCTTAGCCCTATTCTGGATGACACATCAATGAAATTGATCTTATAAATACTAGCAATTAATTTGTTAATGACCAGTTTTACCAAATTCAGTTAAATTTAATCTTAGATTAAGTACAAACGTGTCAAAGATTAAGCATAGATTGTTTAACCAACGATTAAACACCGATTTGATGAAATTAGTCATAAATAAATTTTATTTTATTGTTATCATTTAGTTTCTGCTTTTGAGTTTTTATTCCTGTGTAACGACAGATCAATAAAAAAAACCAACTATGGTAGACTGTGAAGACAATTAGAACTTTAGCCACATTAATAGACCTTTCTAACATAAAATTTTAAAACTGAACCATCTTGTTAAATTTAAAATTTTTTATTAGGTGAAAAAAAATTAAAGTTTGGAAAAACTACAACTCAACAAAAACAAAAGCAATTTAACGCTGTTTTGCGGTTTATAAATTTAAAACGTCACAAGAAAAAACAGCAATTTACATAAAATACGTTTATGTACTAAAACGTTTTGCTAATAAGTGCTGTAAGTAAGGAGAATCAGAAAAGCAATTAGTTTCTACTTAAATACAATGCAAAAATGGCAAATTGTTCTGCGAGTATACCTTGGACTGTTGTGTGTGATAAATAATAATCACATAATTCAAAAATAATCGCTCGGGAACAATGATTCTTAAATTTTTGTGCAAGAAATAATTTATAAAAAAAAGAGTAGAAGTGACAAACAGAAGATAAGAGTCCTTGGACAATTTATGGTTTCTGATATTCTTAAAAAAATTTTTGAAGAATAAACATACAGAGTCAATCTGAACAAATTTTCAACTGCGATGAGACGTCTTTCTCAGTGATTTTTAAAAACGAAAGCAGTAGTACATGTGGTAGATAGAATACCACTATATTAATAAGTTGCTCACATCAGGCTAAAAATTGCCTTTGTTTACAATTTTCAAGCAAAAACGATATGGAATTGATGATACCTGAAAACTGACACCACTTGACAGAATTTCTATAGCCGCTTAGAAAAAGGAAAAAATTTGTAAATTGCGGAAATGTTTTTTGCACATACTACAAACACATTCAATTCTATTAATTGCAGATGAATCTACAACTCATATTCCGTGTGGTGTCATTCAAAAAACTCTCTATAATGACATATACATTTTAAAATTTCCACCTTCACTTTCTTCAATCGCTTGACATTGGTGTTTTTATAGTATGAAATCAACATGGGTTAAAAATCTGTGCAAATGGCAGAGATATATTCCAAACAAAATATGTCAAAAATGGAATTTACGTCTTCTCAAAAAAAAAAAAAAATTGTAAATGGCATTTCTGCCACAAGTATTTATAATTTTGAGACTAGTCACCAGATCAGATCAAAGTGGCCAAAAATTTTCACCACAAAACTTTTATGAAATATAATAACCAAGATACGGAAAACGGAAGAAAAGATATTGAAATTAAAAAATAGTAAAATGAAGAAAAAGCGGAAGAATTAGTTAGTTATCAAATGTCAGTTATAGAAGAAACCTATACCTTAAAACACACAAAAGTAATTATTCTATTCCTTTAAAGACTTGGTAATTGGAGTAGTAAATAATGAATAAAGAAATTTGGAATGTTCGGTCCATATAAAAAAAATAACGACTGCAAATTACTTCAGAAAATAATAAAGGCAAATAAAAAACTGGAAGAGGATGAGCAGAAAACCCGAACAGAAGGAAAAGCTAAGAAAAGAAAATTCTTCCAAAATGCAGATTCCACGAAACGACGAAACCTAAAATAAATATTCAAAATGGTAAACCAGTAATGGTAATGGCATTGAAATATTGGAAGTGTGTTAAAGGAAGATTTTGTGCTTGTTAGATGCAACGCAGAACTGTATCATAAGAAGATTATAGACTTACTAAACTCGGAAATTGTCATATCTCATATGGCAAAGAGTGGGACTTTGCCTGGCGTTGTTGGTTCTACAATACTTGGCGTATTTTCAATTAAGCAGTTTTTGTTAACTAAATGAAATTTAAGCGACTGCTTGTGATGAACAGTTACCTTCCATTTACGTACATTCTTTACAATTCAGAAATACATTACTTAACTCCAATTGCTCCAAATTCCTGGAAAACTGGAATCTAGTAACAAAATGCCTACTGTTATATTTAATGCATAAAGATCCAAACTGCACACCCATTGTTTACAAAATTCACTTTTACAGTCCTTCTAATTGAATTTTTATTAATCTCTCGGTACTTGGATTTGTTATCTAACAAATTATTCTCCAAATAAATGTTGCGATATCTAGTGTCGACTCATACTATTGTAACGTCGAAAATGAATTTACATTAAAGCAATTTTGTCGACAGATGTGTAAGCAGTTACATAAGTCAATTTTCAATTATTACACTCACCGGCAGAACAGCGGAACACTGTTATTTTCTTTAAAAAATATGTATTGTACTTTGCTAAAAAAATAATTATTATTTTCTGTAGGACATATAATGAGTATCAATGTTCATAGTCTTCCAGTTCTGACATCAACAATGAAAGAAACATCATTGAAACATAAAAATTAATTTACACCAAAACCAAAACTTGAATATTTATTGAAAGAAAAAACGAATTAGATCGAACAAAGAACATTTTTAAACAAGAATCAATTTTATTGTATTTCCGTTACAAGCTTGAATCAAAGCTTCCATTTTTCTCGGCCAGCTTACAGCGAGATATTGTATGCTTTCTTGCGGAATTTTATTCCATTCATTCTACACAAGTGCTATTCAAATTGTCTAGTACTACTCGACGACTTTTTAATTCTTTTTGCAGCATGTCTCAGACATGGGGTTTAAGTCTGGGCGCTACGCGTGGGCAGACCCTTTAGTTAACGCCAGCTTCATTTTAAGTGTTGAACTATACACTGTGCTACATGTGCTCAGTATTATCTTGCATAAAAATAAACTGTTCACTTAATTGACTCTGAACAGGTATAACATAGAGGATCTAAGACCTCCGCAATGTATCGTTGAAAGTATGCCAGCCTATACCATGATAGACCCTCCATGGAAGGCTCTTGGAATCATTGTACGCTGGGAGAAAACGTTCTCAGGCCCTCCTCCATACCCTCTCCCGCCAGTTTGGAGAAGGAACACAAAATCCTGGACTCAAAGAATACTTGTATCTACTAGTCAAAGTACAAACTGTACAAACGGTCATCTCAATTCACTGTTGCTCTTCTTTGACCCGATCCACAGTTTCTCAAATATAAATTTGTCTCTCGGAATCGTCTGATGGCTCGGTAGAACCACTATAATGCTACAGGTCATCTTCAACTAAAGCCACTGCTCGGGCACGCTTTTGCTGGTTAAAGGGATTGATAACCATTAAACAAACAACGGATTGTCAAAAATTCACACTGTAATTAAATAATTAAAACGCCTGCTTGATTTATTTTTCAAATGAATTTCTCAGATATGGATGTAAAAAAATCGTAAATTACAATTTTCCATAATGAAATTTAAATAACACTAAAATAAGTAATAAAAATATTTAATTTTAGTAGCATTCCGCTTTTTGCCGGTGAGTGTATATTATAGCTAACTAAAATGTTGGCAAAAGAAACAACAATCTCGAATGGCCTGCTATAAATTTGTAAAGGTTGTACAATAGTAAACAAACACCGAGAATCACTCGACAGCCGTTTTTCGTCTTTTAGGACTCTTCCAGAGAAACTCAGGTGTAAGTGTACTAAAAATAAATGCCTTAATATTTTGTGAAATTACAACATTTATTTCGATTCAATTCAGGTATTTTTGTTGCATGTATATTTTGCAAACCTCAGCATTTGTCATTCATTCAAGTAAAAAAGATTTTCACACATTATTGTTTGTTGTACAATTAACATCATAACTGGTTTTTGGTTGATGTAACTTCACAATGCACCATTATTAGAATAATACCTAATTTTGCCAAAAATTAACTTCGTCAGTACCCTTTATAGCATATTTTTGTTAATGGGAATACTCACATTAAACTAATGTAAGAGGAAATGGTATAGAATCTTTTTTGTCTCTCTCTTGTTACAATTCCTTGTCTGCTAAAATCATAGCAATAAATAGATAACTTGCACTAGAAAACAACTAAGTTGCAGCTGGTTGATGCACTCAACATATATAAAACGAACATAAAGTTAAAAGCGCCATATGGCGTCTATATTATAAGCATCATTTTAAAAAAAAATAAGTTAATTGAAAATTGCAAACAGCGTATAATAACTATAGTAACAGAAATTGCAGCTCCAAAGTTTATTAAAGCCAACGAAGTAATACGAAAGAGGGTTGGTAAAACGTAATTTAGTCTGTTATAAAATAAAAATTGAAATTAGTACACATAAATAGAATTCAAATTAACTCAACCATTATAAAAAGTTTGAATTGGTTTTACCGTTCTCTGTACTAAAGTAATTTGTCCAAATTATTTCATTTTAAATTTAGTGATAAATTGGTTTCTATGATGCATATAAAAAACTTTATTAATTATTAAAAAAATGAACAACACGTAAGTGGCGGGCTATCAATTTAACAAGTTTCAATGTATAAAACCAATAATGTTTTAATAAATTTCTGAAATATATTCCACTCTTTCGTGTTCAGTTGCTAAAAGCGCCAGCTCATGGTAGAACGCCACCGATTAGACGGTCTTGAAAAAGTAAATATCAAGTTCTTAATCATTAAGATTTATAACCTTAGCAGGACATCTTCCTCAAAAACTAAACATGCGATAAATGAAATTTTATTGCATTTGTTAGTAAAAATAATTTTCATAGTATTAAAATTAAAAATAAACTTATAATACCAATATTACTTCTGATCCTAATAAATGTAATTTCCAGAGAGGTGTGGCATTCCTGCGTGTTTTTCTAATTTATTGTTTTACAAAAGTACCTACAATACTATAATTTACTCTTAATTCCGAATAATTATGGAACCGATGGGTTTGAGATAATTTAAAATGTTTTTCAAACTCTAAAAGACTTAGGTATTCAGAATTAAGCAGAAATCGATAATCCGAACAATTGCTGTTGTTTCGTAGAGTCATTCAAAATTGGCTGTAGGAGTGATACAGAAACATAAAACTTTTGCTTTTCATTGTTAAACAACAATTCAATTTTTTTGGTGTTGTCTTACTGGTGTTTCGATTTTTTCAAATAGTTTTATTTAAAGCTTTTTGGTATATCTACTACCGTAAAGCAGGGTTACTTATCCAGTTTTTCAACATAATTTTACTTATAACTCCGATATCCCCCGAATTTGGGTGTGCAATAATTATTAGTTTACCAACTAAAGTCGTCCTCTACAACTAAGAACTATGCTAAAATTTTTATACTAAAGGATATAATAAAATATATGTATTTTATTTATTTACCCCATGTTGGGGCTACTTTGTCACCAAGTTCTAAATAACCATAAAATCTACCCCAGATGGCCTAAACATTTTGGAGTAGGTCATAGGTGGGTATTATTTTTAATGGTAAAATGATGAAAATCAATAAAAATAAACTATACTGCCTTATGAAAACTTGCAGAATATTTAATTTTCAACTAAATAAAACTCCAGATACATAATAATGAATAAAAACAAACATAAATATATTTTGATATTGTCACATTTAACGCATTAAGAAACAGAAACTATGATATCTGATTCTTGGTGTTAAAATAACTTAAAACAAATAAATTTTAATAATTTATCGAACAAATAGTGAAACTCAACTGGGACAATCAATAGTTTTAGAGTTAGTCAGGCACATATTCGTCCTCTTCGTCTACACTCATGAAATTTAAAACTTGGACACCACAATTTCTGTAAACAAAAGTTTGCACATTGTAAGCAGGCTTAAGGGTATCATTTACATTTCTAACAGCAGGTAGTCTCAGCAGGGGTTATCTTATAGAAGGACTGTAGAATGAATCATTACACTAAACACGTTTTAGAAACTAGGTAATTTACGTTGCTTACTTAATTTTTAAAAGAATATATTTGAAGGTATCGCTAATTAAACACCATCTCGATAATTATCAGGTCAAAATTTTATTTAGGAAATGCTTACAAAATGACCAATGTAACAACCCTTAGAGCAATATGACTCAAAGGAAGTAAATTAAACAAGCAAGGATATTCTATTGTTATTGAAACTTATTCATAAAGTAAAGCCATTTCCTTATAATGCTAATGGACAGGATTTTCTTTTAAGTATTAAGATTACAATAGAGGACTTATAAACTTTCGAAAATATCTAATTATAAATATTTACACTGCAATTGCGCTTTTTCCTTAATAATTTCTTAGCAATAACATACACGTTCTTGGTTTTAAGTTGTCATAAATTTGATATGATATAAATTTGTGTTTCTAATATTACATCACAAACTAATCTTTATTCGCCAAAAATTGTTGCTTAAGTTGTAAAGCTTCGTACACACCTGAACAACAAACCGAGCAACAAACATAACAACGAACCGAAAGTCAAACAGAACGACAAACGATCTTTTATGATTTCCACAATCCGAACAACAAACGGAACGTTTGTGCTGTTCCATAATTATTTTCAGTAGTTTTCAGTTCATATATATTTATTGAGAAGAGAAAATTGCGGAAAACAAGAAGAAAAAATTATAATTTACTTCGCTTTTTTTTATTTTGAAAATTTCCGCCCAAATGATGCTAATAGGGACATCATTTTTTCTCTGCATTCTTAACACTGATTAATTTAAAACATTTTTCTTCTGTCAACTCCATAATATTACCTAAACACAACAAACCCACAAAGGGAGGACAAAAATAAATAATTTAATTCTCCCGCATAAGTTTGTTCGCCGTTTTGTTTAGATTCGTCCAAACCTGCAAACGCATTCGCAAATTAATGTTCTGATTGCCGTTTCGGTTCGTTGTTCTGTTTGTTCCTCGGTTTTGTTGGTTTCAGGTGTGTACGAAGCTTTACAATAAGCATATTAATATGAACTATATCTTATGAAAGGAGAGTTATGTAACTATAATTAACGACTTAACGTTACGTTAGTAGATTCCATTTACTATTTACACATATTTTCTTGGAACATTCGATAATTAACTATCGGGATATGATGACCCTATACTTCGCAGGTTGTGCGCAACTGGATACAAGCAAATAACTTGGAGCTGTTACCCTGGCCAGCAAAGCCCAGATTTTAACATTATCGAAAATGTTTGGGCTCGAATACTTGCTGTTATCCGAGACAACAAGGGCCAAATTTTATACCAGTAAACCGTAATGCACTAATTGCAGCCATTGATACCGCATGGGAAACGATTAATATTAATTATATTGATACCTTGATAGCGTCAATGAGCAGACGCCTCCAGAATGTATCAATAATAATGGAGGTCACACCCATTATTGATTTCTTATATTATTTATATAATAATACCTCTTAATTATAATTATGTAATAAATTCTTGTCAAAAACTAAATATATATAAGAATCCTTAGTTTTTATTTTCACTTTTATATTAACTACAGAAAAAAATGAAACGTCATAAAATATACATTTTGTAAGGACTAAATATTATGAATAGAGTTTAATGATTTTTTAATAACTTACAATAATTAGTAGGTTAGATTTATTTAAAATAAGTAATAATCAGTCAACCCAAATAACCATGTTTAGTTTTTGATTTAATTTAAAAGTTATTGCTTGTAGACGTTTTTAAATCAAAATTATTTCTAATTTTATTTTGTAAACATTTCCTAAACAAAATTTTGATTCGATAATTAATCGAGCTATGGTGTTTAATTAGCGATACCTTCAAATATATTCTTTAAAGAAAAAATTAAGTAAGCACGTAAATTACCTATTTTCTAAAACGTGCTTAGTGTAATGATTCATTCTACAGTCCTTCTATAAGATAACCCCTGCTGAGACTACCTGCTGTTAGAATTGTAAATGATACCCTTAAGCCCTTTCACAATGTGCAAACTTTTGTTTACAGAAATTGTGGTGTCCAGTTTTAAATTTCATGAGTGTATATAAGTCTCTTTAAACGTCTTTACATGCAATCAAAAATAATATAAAGATCTTTTCTTACAGATGCCACAAATCCATTTCGGGAATTTATCCATCAACGGATGTCTATAGCTTTCACAAACACTTACAGATGTTACGTGGTTTGAATCATCTTTTGTGTCAATTGTTTGAACAATGCAGCC
>JALBCR010004449.1:0-356998 GCA_030710515.1 Abscondita cerata | reverse complement strand
AACTAATAACTTAAGCAGTATCTATAGTAACATAATCAATATGCAGTTAATCAACACCACCATTATATCTAACATAATAACCCAACTACATTATTTACATACTTACAAATTAACAAATAAATATAAATAATACTCAATTCTTATCTTACATTCGGTGAAAGTACTAAAACGTTATCTCCAATAATTTTTACATTCTTGTATATTTATTCGTGTCGTTCGTTCATTCGTGACATCATCTACACTACACTGATGACTATTTTAAACTTTTTTAACTTTTGTGACCAAGACGGTTTTTAATTTACTTAGTACGTACACTCATGAAATTTAAAACTTGGACACCACAATTTCTGTAAACAAAAGCTTGCACATTGTGAAGCGGGCATAAGGGTATCATTTACAATTCTAACAGCAGGTAGTCTCAGCAGGGGTTATCTTATAGAAGGACTGTAGAATGAATCATTACACTAAGCACGTTTTAGAAAATAGGTAATTTACGTTGCTTACTTAATTTTTTCTTTAAAGAATATATTTGAAGGTATCGCTAATTAAACACCATAGCTCGATTAATTATCGAATCAAAATTTTGTTTAGGAAATGTTTACAAAATAAAATTAGAAATAATTTTGATTTAAAAAACGTCTACAAGCAATAACTTTTAAATTAAATCAAAAAACTAAACATGGTTATTTGGGTTGACTGATTATTACTTATTTTTAAATAAATCTAACCTACTAATTATTGTAAGTTATTAAAAAAAATCATTAAACTCTCTATTCATAATATTTAGTCCTTACAAAATGTATATTTTATGACGTTTCATTTTTTTCTGTAGTTAATATAAAAGTGAAAATAAAAACTAAGGCAATTCTTATTGTCAACGTATATATTTAGTTTTTTGACAAGAATTTATTACATAATTATAATTAAGATACCAAGTTATAGTTTAAAATTAAATGAAAACTTTTTTTTAAATAAAGGTATTACTATATAAATAAATATAAGAAATCAATAATGGGTGTGACCTCCATTATTATTGATACATTCTTGGAGGCGTCTGCTCATTGACGCTATCAAGGTATCAATATAATTAATATTAATCGTTTCCCATGCGGTATCAATGGCTGCAATTAGTGCATTACGGTTTACTGGTATAAAATTTGGCCCTTGTTGTCTTCGGATAACAGCAAGTATTCGAGCCCAAACATTTTCGATAATGTTAAAATCTGGGCTTTTGCTGGCCAGGGTAACAGCTCCAAGTTATTTTCTCGTATCCAATTGCGCACAACCCGCGAAGTATGAATAGGGGCGTTGTCCTTTAACAACAAAAATACATTATGAAAATGTTAATTCAACAGATCCCGAACTATTTTTTGGAGAAAGTATAGTGAAATAAGAATACTTACTTGTTGGAAAATATAATCTTCGTCTGGATAAAACACTTCGACTGAAGGTTTCATAATAGTTTCCAAAATATCTAAATACGCAGCAGAATCAAGACGTCCATCGATAGCCCAACAAACTCCTGGCCCCGCGCGCTAACCCAACCCCACACATTCACAGAAAATAACCACTTCGTTTTTAGGACATATGTGATTATTTTCGTAACGAGTTCCTTCCATTCTAAAACTTTTAGTGGTCCATCGTTGCGGCTATTGAACGTTTTTTCGTCGCTAAAAATCACTCGATTCCAAAATTCCAAAGGTTCGTTCACATATCGCCTTGCAAATTCCAGACGACGTCTCATATTTTCGTCACTGAGAACTTCTTTCGCAGCAGCATTATACTTCTTTATTCCCATCTCCTTTAATCTTTTTTGTGCAGTTATACGGCATCCGGGAAAATGTGTATCTGCTATAGCCCTGGAGTATGTAGCAAATGGTTGTTCTGTTACGTAATGAAACAACTCGAGATCTTGAGCACGTGTAGATACTTTAGGTCTACCACTTCCGATGGCTCTTTCCAAAGTGTGTTCAAGATTCCATTTTACTCGGTAATGCCCTACGGTGCTTTTTGGTATATCTAACATACGTGAAATTTCACGCACGCTACGGCCCGCCGCTAATTCCGAAACAATCCGCGCTTTCAAATCAGCACCGAGATGAGGTGGCATTTTCTCAACACTTGAAATTTTAAACTAAAATGGAATTTACATTTCTTACTTTATTTATTGGTTTACACTACCCCTTAAAAGAGTTTTACAATATGACTCAAAGGAAGTAAATTAAACAAGCAAGGATATTCTATTGTTATTGAAACTTATTCATAAAGTAAAAGCCATTTCCTTATAATGCTAATGGACAGGATTTTCTTTTAAGTATTAAGATTACAATAGAGGACTTATAAACTTTCGAAAATATCTAATTATAAATATTTACACTGCAATTGCGCTTTTCCTTAATAATTTCTTAGCAATAACATACACGTTCTTGGTTTTAAGTTGTCATAAATTTGATATGATATAAATTTGTGTTTCTAATATTACATCACAAACTAATCTTTATTCGCCAAAAAATTGTTGCTTAAGTTGTAAAGCTTCGTACACACCTGAACAACAAACCGAGCAACAAACATAACAACGAACCGAAAGTCAAACAGAACGACAAACGATCTTTTATGATTTCCACAATCCGAACAACAAACGGAACGTTTGTGCTGTTCCATAATTATTTTCAGTAGTTTTCAGTTCATATATATTTATTATTGAGAAGAGAAAATTGCGGAAAACAAGAAGATAGTGCCAACCAAATTTTTACGCACAAAGAAGAGTAAAAATTATAATTTACTTCGCTTTTTTTATTTTGGAAATTTCCCGCCCAAATGATGCTAATAGGGACATCATTTTTTTCTTGCATTCTTAAACACTGATTAATTTAAAACATTTTTCTTCTGTCAACTCCATAATATTACCTAAAACACAACAAACCCACAAAAGGGAGGACAAAAATAAATAATTTAATTCTCCGCATAAGTTTGTTCGCCGTTTTGTTTAGATTCGTCCAAACCTGCAAACGCATTCGCGCGCATTTTCTTTGATGTCGGAGAAAAAACCGACAAGTTGCGGGAACGCCGCAAACCGTTCGTGGAACAATCAGGACTTGCGAATCTGTTCTAAAATTCGTACGTAGCACCGTCCAAATTAATGTTCCGATTGCCGTTCGGTTCGTTGTTCTGTTTGTTCCTCGGTTTGTTGTTCAGGTGTGTACGAAGCTTTACAATAAGCATATTAATATGAACTATATCTTATGAAAGGAGAGTTATGTAACTATAATTAACGACTTAACGTTACGTTGTAGATTCCATTTACTATTTACACATATTTTCTTGGAACATTCGATAATTAACTATCGGGATATGATGACCCTATACTTCGCAGGTTGTGCGCAACTGGATACAAGCAAATAACTTGGAGCTGTTACCCTGGCCAGCAAAAAGCCCAGATTTTAACATTATCGAAAATGTTTGGGCTCGAATACTTGCTGTTATCCGAAGACAACAAGGGCCAAATTTTATACCAGTAAACCGTAATGCACTAATTGCAGCCATTGATACCGCATGGAAACGATTAATATTAATTATATTGATACCTTGATAGCGTCAATGAGCAGACGCCTCCAAGAATGTATCAATAATAATGGAGGTCACACCCATTATTGATTTCTTATATTTATTTATATAGTAATACCTTTATTTAAAAAAAAGTTTTCATTTAATTTTAAACTATAACTTGGTATCTTAATTATAATTATGTAATAAATTCTTGTCAAAAACTAAATATATACGTTGACAATAAGAATTGCCTTAGTTTTTATTTTCACTTTTTATATTAACTACAGAAAAAAATGAAACGTCATAAAATATACATTTTGTAAGGACTAAATATTATGAATAGAGAGTTTAATGATTTTTTTAATAACTTACAATAATTAGTAGGTTAGATTTATTTAAAAATAAGTAATAATCAGTCAACCCAAATAACCATGTTTAGTTTTTGATTTAATTTAAAAGTTATTGCTTGTAGACGTTTTTTAAATCAAAATTATTTCTAATTTTATTTTGTAAACATTTCCTAAACAAAATTTTGATTCGATAATTAATCGAGCTATGGTGTTTAATTAGCGATACCTTCAAATATATTCTTTAAAGAAAAAATTAAGTAAGCAACGTAAATTACCTATTTTCTAAAACGTGCTTAGTGTAATGATTCATTCTACAGTCCTTCTATAAGATAACCCCTGCTGAGACTACCTGCTGTTAGAATTGTAAATGATACCCTTAAGCCCGCTTCACAATGTGCAAACTTTTGTTTACAGAAATTGTGATGTCCAAGTTTTAAATTTCATGAGTGTACGTCCAGTTTTTCATTTTGTCATCTCGAAATTAACATTTAGATATTGTTTAAACTCTCTTGAAATTAGTGCTATACTTACTCTTAAAAAAAATAACTTTTACAGCTGAATTAGTTATGTTGCACATTTTTGTACACTTTTACAGTTGTCTTTTATATATATTTAAAATCTTTAAACTAAAGTTTTTTTTTTTAAGGGTTGTTTTTATGATGTTGTCATAATGTATTATTGTCTTGACTATGTACACATTTTTCTAATTTTTAATAAATTTTTAGTTTTGATTAAGCCCTCACAACTTTGGGCGAACCGTCGGTCTTCTATGTAGCTTGAAATTCTTTTTTAATCCAACCTCTACCTAAAAGGTTAAGAACTTTAAAATAATAAAAAAGAAAGGCTTTTGTTTGTCAATTCAGTCAAAAACTGCTCCCCTTCAAAATAAAATAGACGGATTTTTGAATTTTTCCAAAAAACATTTCAGCCACAAACTTCTCTGTTACTTTTTTTGTTAAACTACCTTGTATAATTACAGAAATAAAGTAATTACCTAATTTTTTAATAATATTTTCAATTACATTAACTTCACAAAAATAATCACTTAAATTCATACCAAACTTTATTTTCTTTAACTTTTATTTGATTTTCTTAAAACGTTTGGTGTGGGGGTCTACAAAGCATCGTGTGTGCTTAAATATAGAAGTTGTAGAAATAAAAAAAGTCGATAAATAATTGAAAACAGTTTATTTTGTTCAACTTAATCAGTTTTCCACTTTTGTAAGTCCTATTAGAGAAAATCAATTTGAATTTTTCTAAAACTTAAAAAAAAATGTTTTACCACAAACATAATGTGTAAAGTGTAATTTCTTATACCGGTCGGTGCGTAAAGTACAATGCTGTTTTTATGAAATTTATTTCACCCACTGTCACCATAAGAGCCCTTTTCAGCACAATGGAACAATTTATAGATAGCTGGGGTTTTAACATTTTTTTTCTGTGCAACGTCAAACTTATTTGTAATAGTGTGGTCGTAGAAAAAGTATAGTGTGCAATATGTGCGTGAAGATTTTTTACACTCGTGTGGATTGCTCTACTCGCTTGGCTGTTTTGAAAGTCCACGCTTATGTAATAGTTATTTACCCTATACGTGCGGTAGTGTTATTTTACGACGAGATTTGAAACACGACGCGTTAACGGAGTGTTTTAATAACCAAACGTTGTACAATGTCCTACCGCACAAATAATAAATTATTACTTATATTATTTTCGATTGAAATAAAAGTTATTCAATGATTTAAGTTTAAACAAAAATTCAATTGCGATTGTCAACTTTTAAAATTAGGTTGAAAACCGACTAAGAGATGGCGCCACTAAAATCAAATAAAACCGATTTTACTAATAACTCTATTTTATGACAATGGAAACTATGTAAAAATGTGTTTTTGTGTGTACTTTTTACTACTATAGTCAAAATTTTCTTCTTAATAGTTTTTATAACTTAATAAAGTTGATATGTAATACTCCAAATACCGTTAACGTTTACAATGCATGGTTACTATGTTTACAATCGAGGAGGTCAAAAAATAATTTACTTCACACACTGGATACATAATACTATACCTTACGCGGTGTAGAGATAACTTTAAATTGAAAAAAAAATTAAAAATTGGTGCCACTACCAAACTACTTCTTGCCCTTTTTAGCAAAATGGTTTTTGTGTTTTTTAAAACAAAAACCAAAATCTGAGCTACAGCTGAAACAAAGCTTTGAAAATAGTGTAGGCAAATTAGATTTTTTAGAAGAAAAAATGTATAAAGTTTTGAAATTTTGCCCTCGTAAAAACCCAAATACAGATCCAAAGAGTTTCCACCCCATCGAAGGGAGCTTTATCCTCTTTTGCCCAAAAAATCACCCCCAAACGTAACTTCACAACGGCCTTTTGCGTTTTGCGTATAAAGTGTAACTCTGACGAGAAAAAGTTATAGGACTGTTTAGATTCAATATTAAATTGTCCACAAAAATTGTCCAATAATTTTTTTGTGCATCTCCCACCCAACGCTCATAAATGACCTTGGAATGACCATTACGCACTCTTTTGCCTCGATTATCTCGAAAAGTATTAGCGTGAGCCAAAAAATACATAGAGGCAAAATTGTAGAGCAGTTCTTTCCACAAGATCTATGTTGGATAAAATTTTTTTGTGAAAGTAGTAGTGGTCATTAGATAATTTTTGTACTTGTGTATTTTCTATTGTTGAACCCCATGTCAACATACTTGAGAAATATGAGGCAGGATATTGATTTGCTTACACTTCTTATCGCTCTTTGTCCGCCAGAGAAAGACATTCACTTTTTGAGAGACCAAAGGAAATATTAATGAAAGGGTGTATAGTTCCCAAAACTTACAAAACTCGACAGTTTTAAAAGATTGTAAAAATATTTTATTTGTTCATACGATTAAAGGCTGCGACACCACTTCTGCTTTTTTGGCAAAGAAAAATCACAGACCGTAAACTTGATAAATATAAGAAAGGATTTACAAAAGTTATCGCCGTATTCAATAATCCTTCATCAGCAAAGATTAATTTGCAAGAGCTGGAAAAAAATTTACGCTTGCTCTATATAAGGCACCCCAAAAGGAAACATCTTTAAACCATTATCGATTCATTTTATTCAATATGCTATTTGGTCAGTCGCATAATGCAGTCATTTTGTCAGACTACCACCTACATCTGCTGCAGTAACACAACATTCATATTGAGTTTTTCTAGCAACTGAATGGGGTTGGAGAAAAATTAACAACATTCTAATGCCAGTACTTACGACTCAAGCGCCAGCTCTAGCCTCAATTCTGCAGCTCATATCTTGCGGCTATAAAAAGAGCTGTAGAAAGCGATCTAGCTGTGTAAGGTTGGCCTGCGCTGCTCTACAATGTGTTATAATTGTCATGGGCAGGAGTTGTGTAAATTCCATCAGGGAGGACCATTTTGCTGAGGCAATTGATTAAATATTTCATTAGTGGAATAAACCTCCAGGTAAAACCACTTAAAAAACGCACTGTGACCTCTACCTCAAGGGTGGTGTGGAAACGCGCTCAAAGTGCTGAATGCACAAGAATAAAAATCATCATATTACCACTAATATGTACATTCTCAAAAAATATTGTATCTTCTAGAGAAGGTAATGCTCTACAATTTTCTCTTCTATACATTTTTTTGCTCACGCTAATACTTTTCAAGATAATCGACGCAAAGGCGACGTAAGGCTCATTTTTGCGTTCGCGCTTAAAACTATGCTTATTTTCAATGGTCATTTATGAGTGTTGGGTGGGAGCTACGCAAAACAAAATGTAACAATTTTTGTGAAAAACTTAATGGATAATTTAAAAAGGCTTATAACTTATATACGGTTTACGCGAGAAAAGAAAAAAATCGTCTTGAGCTCACGTTTGGAGGTCGTTTTTTGGGCAAAAGGGGATGAAGCTCCCTCCGTGGGGTGGGAACTTTTTGGATCTGAATTCGGGTTCCTACTGGGAGTTCATAACCAAAATTTCAAAATTTAATAAATTTTTTCCTCTATTCGTCGTTATTTCATCTAAATTACCTACACTAAATTGACGCATAATGTATCAAACCTTTAAGCATATGAGCGTCCTTTAATTTTTTTATACGGCAACGTAATCAAAATACAAACTAATCCGAGACGTTAACGTATAAAACTTCTTCAAGTTCTAATAAATGTTTGACAACAATGCAGCTTACATTATCTACAATAGTTCACACATGCATTGACAGAACATAATTTATAGAGACCATTTGGAGTTTCATGCACATGTGGATTAACTACCAATTAGTTGGGTCGTTATCATTCGTACCTCGTTAACACTCTACCGAATGTGATTGCTTGTTAATACGCCATTCATTAAATGAAACCAATAAAAAAATCAAAATTTTCCTCTACTTGCTTTATTGTACACGCCAATATTTTTTATTCGAGTTATATTTGGTTTATGAAAAACGCAGTAAAAGTATATGAAAAAAGTTTAATCTTACAAATAAAAGCACCAAAAACGGATTTAAGATTTAACGTGAAAGAAACGGCGAAAAGAAAATTATGTGTTATACAAAAATATCCTAGTTTTTACCGAAAAAAAAATTAAAAATAATCCTAAAATGTAATTTCGTTTCTATTAGAAGTGTGCGAGTTTGCAATCAACAAAAGTTTTTCTTATAGCGTCAGATGTTTACTTTGGTAATTGGTTAAATATTTGTGATTGTTTTTCACTCCCAATGTAATTTTTGCAAAAAGGATGATTAATAGCGTTAAATTTTTAAAATAAAATATTATGTTTTTCTACTAATCCAAGATTACATGGCACGTTAAAAAAGTCCTAAAAATGTTTTTAAAAACTTTCTTTTACTAGTTGCTTGTTTTACAAAAAAAATTATTAATTCAATTTTCATTAAAAATAATTTTAATCAACGAAATTACTCCGAAGCTGAAGCTCATAAAATAATGAAATTTACCAGCTAGAATATTTTAGAAACTTTTTAGTTATTTCAACTGTTACATTGTTGTTGACGGCTTAAATTGACTTTGGGTACGGATTTATAAACAAAAGCTTTTTACGTGATTTTTAACCCCTACAATTAATATGCATTTTAGCATTGTTATATTCAACCACATTAATAAAACTGTATGTTTCAATTATAGATAAAGTAGGTACACTACGTAATTTTAAATTATTTAAGTGGTTACCATTATATTCTACTAATTTATTTAGATCATAAATACGTTTTTAATTTGTTTGTATAATTATCCACTCACAAAACTACTCATAATTAACGTATTAAATACGATTTTTTTAGTATAAAATTCCAGAACGATTATTCCACACTTTAGCTTGAACCACATTGACCTCAGCATTCAGCACTCAAAAGTTAGGATCAATCAGAATATTCCCTTAAATAAATTAGTGTGTATTACAGTAAAATGTATTTTAATTATAATTATTTAATCAGCTCGAAAATGAAAATGATTTAACGATATCAACCAAACATTTGTAGTAAATGTATTAAATATTGTGCTTTGTGCTTCATGTTCATTGAATAATATATCATTATAATAAGGATAGCTATAATTAGATTAATTAAAATACATAGCCAAAAAAGAAAAACTTAACTCAATTGCAGTATTATGTTGAAACTTTAAAAAGTTGAGTGAATTCATGTGTTCGTTCGAAGTTTACAGTATTTTAAATGCTTCAGGTAAGAGAAGAAAGTAATGTAAACCAGGTTTAAGACGTCTAATGAATTTTAGACACACGAATATGTTTCACAGCGGCCAGTTGAAAATAATTAACAAAACAATGATAATTACTTGAAAATAAAAATATAAGTGATAAGTGCAGAAAGCGCCAAATAAACCCGGAATTAAGGACAGTAGATGTTTTTTCTGTAAGTATTAATTGTATAATTATATTATAATGCCAAGAACGTGCTGTAAGCTGGTTTTGTTAACAACCCAGCTGTGTACCTCCTTTAGGGTATCAAAAACGACAAGCGGAAAACTAGTTGTCATTATGCTGTGTATGCAACGGCAACTTACTACGTCCGCTTTACGCATGATTCTACACTATAGTTATCCTGAAGAAGATGTTAGCAAAACGTCAAACGCAAGTTTTGACAGACAGCGAAACCCCGAAAAAGTTAGTTGTATCGTACACCGGCCGTGAAAACCTACGAAGCGTTATTACAAGTTAGAGCAACAAACAATTCTACTTATCAACTAGAAGACTGGATTCTGTAGCACCAAGAACAAGAAATTATTGTCAAGTATGACATTTCTACGTTGATGCACAGACAAGAAGGTGATATCAAATTTAGTAAAAATGAAATATCACATAACAACTACCGCAGGTAGGAAGATCCTTAGAAAAACAAAAAAATTGCTCTACGATGAGAAAAAAAAGATGTCATTGATTGAATAACTTGGGATGTAACAGAAAAACAGTTTGAGAAGTCCAATGAAACACAACAGAAAAAAATCGCAACGATGGGGGAGAATAACAAAAGGACAAACCGAATAACATATCTGAAAACGTAAACTTATCAAAAGAACAACTGACTCATCGCACCCAGAAGATATCAACAGAAGAAGTGCTATCAAAAGCGTACCAAACACTGTAGCAGAGGAGCTACAGCTGAAAATTATTGAACTCCTAGACCCGGTAAAGTACAGACCCGTAAAGAAAAATTCGAAACAACCGTTAATCGACCGATCAACAAATCATCTTCTCTACTAGAACATATTCAAAAACATCATGTATCTAAGACGAATAGTGAGCACCGTAAATCACCAACACACTACTTAGTCAAAAACTTGGCATCGCTACTTTCACCACACATAAGGAACGCCAACAGCTACATTAAAAATTCAGCAAACTTAGGACAATATTAACATTGTTACTTAACACAAAACCTTGTAAGTTTGAAGGTGGCTTTGCTGTTTACAAATGTGCCACTGAAGGAATGTTTTGATGTCGTGATCAAAATCTACCCAATAGATATTAGCAAGTTTTTCGAAATCTATCCCATAGAAGCTACATGGTTTGGAAAGGAAAGTTCTTTAAACAAATAGATGGAGTGGCATTGGAAAGTTTACTGGCTCTATTGATAACAAATCTCTATGAAAAATTTAAAAAAAAAGTCATCGAGATCGCAGAATATAAGGTAGCATTATTACGGTACGTAGATAATATCTATATTGTTTCAAAACATGGCATTTAGAAACTTAACCAGTTTGTTTGGCACCTATTAGTTTACAACAGAAATAGAAGAACATTTCTTGGATGTGCTGGTGAAAAATCATCAAGGTAGAAGAATTTGTGAACCAGAGAATTTTTAAGCCCAACTGTAACTTTAAAATCTGCTTTTGAAGCTAACTGGTACACCGAAAAGGAGATGAATAATAATAATCTGAGAGTTGACCCACTTCCATATCATCCAAGGTTACAAACCGCATAGAAAGAATTCTAAAAAGGCACGTCTTCAAAACTATTTTTTTTAAACCAACCGAGAACATTCAACAGACAAGAGTAACAGAGTGCAAACGAGGTCTTCTTCTTTGTTCTTGTGGAAAGAAATACATAGGAATCTCAAAAGATCAATGAAAATTAGGATCAACGAACATAAAGCAAATTGTTGCCCGAACTTCCATGTCATCTTCTTTTATACCAAAAATAGTCAGAATACCTTCTTTTAAGAGGGCTATTAATCGCAAAACTTTAACGTGCGATTTGTACTCACATCGAGTACGAAACTTCGCCAAAATCGCACATTAATATTTGTGCTTGATTGCCCCTCCTAAAAGAAGGTCAATGAAACATATTCTGACTATTTTTTGGTATAAAGGGAGCGTTTGATATGACATGGTGGTTCGGAATGAATGACAAATTATTTAAATTTGGATTGAGAGGAAGATTCCATTATTTATCGACTAATTTCTGACTAATAGATTTTAAAATTACAAAATGGCGTTAATTATTGTACTGCACAGACACTTAAAAACGGAGTTCCACAGGGATCTACATTTAGCTGCACTTTGTTTGCAATAGCAAATAAAAAACGTTTAGTATTGTTTATATGTAGATAACCCAGGCATATTTTGTAGGGTAAGAAAGTAAGGAAGGTAAGGAATACAAATCTCACATAGTTTGCAATCGTCAATAAGTCAAATTAGCAGAAATGCAGATAAAAGAGAAGAAAAACAAATTGTGTTTATTTCTGTCGACTCAGAAAACCTCACTGATATCTCCTACTTAATTTAAACAGTAGAGTGATAAATTTTGTCAGTGTTGTCAAATTTCTAGGAGTGATGTTTTATCGTAAACTCAACGGGAAAGAGTATCTATAAGTTCAGTATAGAAAACGACAAAGTGAGAAGGGATAAACATACGTAAATTCAAGAAAGAAGAACAAAAGTAAGGGATGGAAGATATAACAAAGGATATGGAAAGATTATGACTGAGAGAGTACCGAAATATATTACAGGAAACAAAAGTTTAAAGACCAAAAGGATGATAGCGAGATTTAGATGTGGAAATGAAAGAAATGTAAACAGAGGATGGAGAAAGAAAGTGTAGAATGTGCGGGAAGAATGGGAGGACTTGCAGCATTTGATGGAAGAGTGTGAACAAATCGGAAGAGAAGAAAGAAAAAGACAAGTAATATTAGAAGAAAAAGGGGAAGGAGAGGAATTGATGAGGGAAGTATTAGAAAGAAAAAAATTTTTATGTGAAAAAAGGACATTTAAGTTTTGGTGTAGAGTTTGTTAGGGATGAGTTTAAGTTAACAGGGTAACCGAACCGTTTGTAAAATTCTAATTTAGACAGACTAATAAAAATATTTATCTATCTATCTATAAGTTCAGTAGTGTCTAAATGCAAAAATCTGACTAACATCTTAAAAACTCTGACCAGCACTAAATGGCGTGTGAATCCAAAGTCTGTTCTTAATATTTACAAAGCAATGTTCTATCGATGATTGATTACAGGTGTACCTGTAGGCTAGGAAAATTTTAACTACAGTAGGGGTATAGGGTACTGCTGCATATTCTTTTTCAACCACGCCGCTCCAAAGTATCTCTAGTGAATCTGGAATAACGCCGTTAGAACTAAGAAGGAAAATGCTTATGCAACAGGATAAGAGTCAAACGTCCGATATCCAAATTCTAAATATCTTTTTCCCAATCACAAAGAATATTCTAGAAAACCTACCATATCAAGACCACTAGCGCCTAGAACTAGAACTTCCCAGGCAGTATATTAGAATAACATCGTAAAAGAAAAAAATCAGAATGGCAAGTTGGAGTATGACGCGTTCCCGGCTTAGATATATAGAGACTGTAGTAAAGTAAATATAATTTCATTGTCATATTCTAAAAAGCGAACCAAATTTGTCTGTGTCACATTTCGTTGAGTGTTGTCCTACGCTTGAATTACAACGTCGTGACTGGGGTCTACAAGAACTTTCTGCCGAGGAATTTTTTGAAATGAGAAAAGATTATACGGTAAGTTTCCTTGAAAACTTAGATATTGTTATAACAACATAGCAATAAGAACGGTTTTGTTGATATGAATGTCGTGCACGATTTCTAATGTTGCTTTTTTGCTTAGGAACTTTTAGTATACTGGGAATTTTTTGAAAAAAAAATATGAATGAAATAATCACATTAGTGCTTGGAAATTATCAATTTCTATAACGAAAGTTGGTTTGCAACTAGGAGCGTCAAAAAAAGTGTGACATTTCCGTTTAATGAACTCAATAGATAATTTCAGAAGCACAAAAGTAATTAATTTGTTAAGATAGTTTCATAAATAAAGCTGTTAAAACATCAAAGAAAAAATTTATTTAAATGTCTTCTTATTAACATAAATTATTAGTGCAATTAATTCCATAAAAATGGCATTAAAATAAAAAATGGATTGTTTTTGAAATTGTATTCGTAATAACGTGTTTAACAAAATTAGGAAATTTAACGTTTGTTACAAATAATCTACTTTATTTATAGACGTACATATATGCAGTTAAAAGTTCGTTATTAATTGTTATAGTTTTTTAAACAATTTATTAACAACGTCTTTATTTAACAATTCAAGGTTTGCGTAACTACGAAAGTGGGTGCTTTATTGCAAATGTCAATGACAATAAAATAGATAATTCCTTACATGAAACAATTAATTGCTTAAATTATTTAATTGAAATACAAATTATTTATTAGGCGTTTACTATTAATTTTATTCTTAAATTTTTTGGTCAATTTTTCGTTAAATGCAACAGTACCCAAATTATCGATTGTTATCAATTAACTTAATGCGTTTTAATTTTTAAAGGAAAATTTAACCGTTACTTAATTTCGATTAAAATTAATAGCCATATTTAAATATAGTTAATTTCTAGGCATTTTATTTACATTATCTGGAAATAGTATAAAGTGTACGTATTATTCGTTACTGTAACTAAATTACATAACCAACAAGCTGTATATTTACAAGTAAGGAAACATAAGATTCTACTTTGTTTTATACCGCACTTGGTAATTTACTTGGTAGTGCATTTTTCTACTCGAACGATTTAACGTCCGGCGCCATTCCACTGGCAAACCGGCAAAGTAATTCTTAATGAACTACGATTACGTGTATCATGGTTTAATTGTTAAACGCGAGAAGGACGTCAAAATCCATTACAAATTCCAGTACCGTGCGCGCCTTTTTTTTCCTTTTTTTTATCTCATAGTTAAAGTATCGTCGCCATTTGCTTATGTAATATTGTTGTTGCGCTGATTGTAAAAGGAAATGTTTGGTATTGCTTCATGAATTTTAATTTATCGTAATTATATTGTAAAGTGCGTTTGTAGTGTATTGTTTAATAATCTTTGGTATGTCTTCAAAGTATAAAGAACAATGTAAAATTCGTCCATATATCTACTTCTGGATTTATCAATCTTTACAAAATATACTTATAAACAAGGGATGAATACAGAACTCGACACCAATAAAAATTGTAGAAGATGTAATGTCTCATTTTCTTTCACGGTTGAGACATTGACTATTGTGAATCAAAGTAATGATCTCAGTAATTATCAGTATAAGAAGTATTATTAAAAATGTTCAAATAAAAACGTTCTTTTTTATAGTAATCACTTAGGTTTGGATTCATTTCCCATTTTTTTGTTCTACATTTATCAACATTTTTCTAATGGTTCTTTAACAGATAACAATGAGAAAAAAAATAATTTGGTTGTTTATTAAAATAATAAAATATACTTAACTTAACCTCTAAATTAAAATTATTACAAATGCAAAATGGAAATTATTAGATTGTACATAGAGCTACTGTAGATTTCTGGAATTTAAATATGTCGATTTAACCCAAATTACCTTAGTCCAAAAGTTGATAATTTCTGTCAAAGTTTTCGTGGATAATGTTCTAAATAGCTGTACTATTGGGCACTTGGGGTTTTTTTGGGATGAGAATTTGAAATTCGTTTTATTATTGTGGTAAATTGCAGGAGACGCTACTTACAGCACTTTTTTTATATTTAGAATGGCAAAATTTTTTTGTGCCTTCTTGTTTAAAATTTTTATTTGAATATTTTTATACTCCAACTTCTTCTGTCCGAAAAAGGTATACTCCAAGCAACATTTTCTGAGATAATTACATTTTTACTTTATATTCGGCATTTTTGATAGATATTAATCATATAATATTTATTTAAAGGTTGTGAAATTAATTAAATTAAATTAAATAAGCGATTTCTTTATTCTTTATCGTCTTTGCCAGTTTAATTTTACATTATTTATGTCGTTGATCGTTTGGTCTTTAAATTTATTATTGTTGTTTGCCCGTTGGTCATAATTATTTGCCCGTTGGCTGTTAAACACGCTCAATTATTAATTGGACCAGTCCTAAGCCTAAGATAAAATGCAACGGCAAAATTGTCTATTAACTAAAGATAAAGCAAAAATCCTGCCTTTTTGGGGCAGAAGCAGTTGTAGTATAAAAATATTCAAATAAAAATTTCATTTAAATTTAAAATTTTAAAAACTATTTTAAATGTAAAGAAATGCTGTAAGTGGCGCCCCTTGCAATTTACCACAAAAATGAGAACAGATTTTGAATTCTCATCTCAAAAACCATTGGGTACCCAATTTCTTGCAAATAGTACAGCTATTAAGAAAATTATCCAAGAAAAACTAATAAAAAAATAATAACTTTGAAGCTATGTATTTCGGAAATCAACTTTTGGACTAAGATAATTTAAGTTAAATCGGCATATTTTAGTACCAAAAATCTACAGTACCTCTATGTACACGGAATATCGGGACACCTTGTATAAACATATTTGTGTTAGTGGTGGGATTTAAGTTAAGTGTTTGTTCATTTTAGGAGAAATGAATCAAGTGTAATATAAAGCTGCAATGTGCAGTTGTGCAGTAATAAGAAATAAAATTAAGGTAAAAAATATACAACTTACAGTCCACTCAATTAATAAACTCATGCAGTATTAAAAAATTAAACCGAATCATAAGAAAATAATTAATCAAAGATTCCGCCAATACGTAGTTTCAAAAAAATTAGCACTAAATACGGTAAGTGCCATAATTATTATTCCTGTAAATTATTATACTCAAACAATTAAATCAAGCATGGCAGATGAATTAATAATTAAATGGAGTCGTATTAAAGCGAGAGTAACATAATTAATAAATTACTTTGCTTTAGTAGAAATAATATTAATAACAATGGAGTAGCAGAATTAGAATGTAGGTTAAAGAAATTTAAAGAAGCTTTTATGGGATGATTTTGATAATGTTCAAATTCAAAAGTTTGTCTCGTTCTGGTCCGCGTGTTTTGATAATAAAACAATACTTGTAATACAGGGTTTACAAATGGAAAAAATATTTCAGTACGTAGTCAGCTTTGTACCTCTAATTATGACAATTTTATTTAAGTAAAATTACCTGATATACTACTTAAGTCATTTTGATACCAAATATTAAAATGCCATCTCTCTCTGACATTTGAAATAGGTCTATTACCAAATCTTATTTTGAATTTAGAAGACGGTAGTCCGATGTTTCCTAAGAAAGGGTATGGGTAGAACCTTAAACTCCCCTAAACCAAAAATTGAGCTATAAAAGCTAAACTCAGAGAAATCATTTCAAATGCAAAAAGAATTAGGAAGTTGTTTGAGAACGTCACACGCTTAAATTTTTTGGTGAAAATACGGATTCATGAGACAGACAGTAACGCAGCGCAAATGGGAATCTTTTCAATACAAAGAAGATCTTTCCACCATGACCTAATGAACAGTTGAACTCATGTTCAAGCAATTCCAACGCCAATTTTAACACAAGTAGTCATTGTACTTAGTGTAATAATGTTCTAAAATCATTGAATATAAAATTTCGTAATAAATGATATAATACAAAAATGCCAATCATTTTAAAAATACCTTTATGGTAGATTTATTCTAAAATACTTTTTAATAGTTAAGTGACTAATTTCACGAATGTGTTTAAATAGGATGAATTCATTAAAACAAAAATTATCAGATTTAAAACAAAATTACGTCGAGTATATGATTAAATATACAGGGTTATTCACGGTCGATGGTACCTTAGGCGTTTACGGAAAACGAGAAACAGAATTACTTTGAAAATTTGGTTATTTAAGTAATTGTGAAAGATCTATCAACCTAAAATTATTTAAGGGATGCGACGTTGCCGCTTCTTGTAGAAATGTGTGCCAACCTTTTTATTTCAAATGGCACATCCTATATATTTTAAGTTCTTTGTATTCTTGATTTTCTATTATTTTTACTTCGTTGCCAAAAAAAGTACTCGAACATTTAAAAGAAAATCAAAGAGCCATCATTATAGTCCCAGTTACATAGTTCAATCTTTTATACCCCGACACTTGTGATAAATTTATCGTATGTCATTATTTTACTAAATCCAGTGACGACAGGAACATCCTTCTGCTCTTTGTTTTTAGCCTTACCTAAATATTTTGAATAGTCCACCGCATCAGAATTCCAGGGAAATATGTCACATGCACTGAATCAGCGGATTAAAGTTTCTGCCTTCAAAGATTTCAAAATTACATCAAGAATAGGGATGGCTCTGTCCTTTGTAAGAGATACTGCTGGGTTGTCTCATCTCCATGTGAAAACCCCTTCTTTCCAGACAGTTTTTAACGGATTGAATGCAGAAACGTCTGCAGGCTGCAAAATTTTTGTTGAATTTGGATAGAGAGAAATTAATATAATTTGCAGCTTTTTGTACAGCTTGCTTACTTCGTACATTAGATTTGTAAAATGGGCTTCCAGGAATAAGATAATTGGAAATTTGATTCCATTTTCTACTAAATAGACATGAGAGATATTTGTAATGTATTCGTAAAATCATTCATCCACTCAATTGACGACAACACAATACCCCAAGATTTTGGCACAGAAGATGCTACGTTTCCTGGAATTTCTTTATAAGGATAAATGATCATTGGTGAAGTTGTTATGCCTGCAGCAGAAAATGTGAATAAGACTGTCAGGGTAAATTTGGCTTGACCCTTGTCTGTTTAATAAACGAATTGTCTACTACGAGTGTTATGACAGTCTTCATTTTTATACAAAGTTGAAAGGTTGTTTCATCAAAGTTGAAAATTCTGGAGCTGTCACTAAAACATAAAAAGATTTTCTTCGTTCATATAGGTTTCAATTTTTGCAAGCTCGGATGTCAGCTTCTGAAGCACAAGCACAGCTGAAGTTACAGGTTCAGGTTGTTAAACGTGGATGTCTTTTTAAAAATGCCTTGTACTATCCATCTCCGGGGTGGTTACTTTTAAACATGTTTTCTCTGGGGTTGCTGTCTAAGAACAGTTCTACACTGGCTTGCAGGTCCTCTTATCTTTGGGGAGAATCTTTTCTTAGGCAGTCTCTAATTCAGTTAACTAAGACATTTTCTTTTTGCAGAGTCAGAGTATGGAAATTGTTATAAACTTTATTACTCAGTCAAAACTGCAGAGTAGCTCTTGAAATGCCATACTTTATTGCTGGGACTTTCTTTCCATTCCACTTTTAATTTCATTGAAAGCCTTTTTTACATCTTCTTCAGAATATGGTTTTGAGTATTTCGTATCTTTTCTCGTTTTTGTCATGGTTTTTTCAAGACAAGTTATTTTCAAGACAAGGTCTAATTGTTGTTCAAATTTAAAGTCGAAATACACTAATAACAATAAATAAGTACTTACCATTATAAATAACTCATCGATTGTGTAAGAATCGCTAATTGAGTAGCAGCCTCTTTTCAACAAAATCACCAGGAATCGCGGTCTTCTTGATCACTGTCATACTCAACTAGATACAAACTGCGCAGGTGACAATTTACCATACACCTATTACAATGTTACCAAATGACAACTGAAGTTTCGGAAAGGAGGAATTTCTCTCTAGTGCTTAATTATCAATATGATCAAATGTGCTCATAACTATCAGAGTGCCCACAACTATGCTGCTTACCCTAACTGAAATTTCAAGTAAATTTTTGAATTTGGATTATAAATTTGGTGTTGTGCTTGACGCGTCTGCAAAGACAACTACCAGCATACGCGCATTACAACGGTCTAACTATACAAAATAATATATTTTCAATAATTTTACTATTTAGAATTTATAAGTATCTGTAGCCGCCGACATATCAAAGATGTATCGGCAAATTTTAATGGCAGAGTATCAATATATAATATGACAACCCAAACCAAATCTTCCAATAAAATACTATCAATTAAATACCGTTACTTACGAAACAATATCGGCGCCTTGTCAAGCTATTCCTTGTTTGCATCAATTAGCTTTAGAAAATAAACACAAATTTTTACATAGCAGCCAAATAATTATGTACAAATGAAACCATTCAATATATTTTTGGACTTAACTTTGTGGGTGCAAATAGGCAATTAATACAATTGCAAAATTTTTTTAAATGAAGTTCAAATAGCATTTCATCCCTCCTCATTTTTCCAAGTTATTACAATTTTATTTGAAAATTGTTGTAGAAGATACTGAGTTAACGTTTGAGAAATTTTATACTCTTTTGGTTCAAGTGGAAGCAATTTTAAATTCAAAACCGATTTTACCCATTCCTCGGATCCGTCTAACCTGAGAACTTTCTATCCAACCCATTCTTTGGTCGGCAATCACCGAGTTTGCCGATATGAAGAATATTGTATTGATTTTGTAATTCAATAAAGTGTAAGTTGTATATTTTTTAGCTCTATTTCCTTTATTTATGCCCAACTGCACATTACAACTTCAAAATCGCACTATTTATTTTTCTTAAAATAAACAAATACTACTTAAAACCTCAGCAACAACAAAGTTCTAACTTAGGAATGGTCAACGTTTTTAAAGATGTTACTCTTGTCTTTAAACATAATAAATTTATGGTGATATTACCGTCACCACTTATGGTTCGGATGTAAACGCAATCACCATATGAATTAGAAGAAACATCGGAGAAAGCATCCAATTGCGTTTTGAATTGCGAACCGTAAATAACACATCTAAGAATTTTGAAATTGCTTAAAGATTTAATACTATTAAGAAAGTGTAACCATTTTTGAGAAAGTGGTTTTGAAATTTATTTATCCCAGGAGACCTTTTCTAGTCATAACTGATGCAGTAACATTTTACCTGATATTATAACCGGGCTTAATACCCCCAAACGGTCAAAAACTTGTGAAATTTGCTAAATAATCTGCTTTTTGTTAAGGCTAACGAACAGTGTGTTGACATACTAAAAACAAAATCATTAAATAAAGGCGACTAATTCATTTCTAATGTTTTTGTATGAACATGTTCACCCAAATTTATAATGATGATGGGATGCATATCAGAACGAGGAAAATGGGTGAGAACTTTTGCTTCATTAGATACACATTTTCGGATGCTGAAACATGCTGTTTTGAGAATCTCCAAAAGAATTTTTGCAAGATAAATAGCATTTTCAATTGTATCTGCGCCATTAAGCAGATCACCGACATAAAAATCGTTAAGGATTACGTCAGAAACAGTAGGATGTAAACCTTTGCAACTTAAACCAACTTCGATAAGAAAGCGAATAGCCAAGAAAGCAGTTGAAGCTGTCCCATATGTAAAAGTTTGGAGTTTATAACTTTTAAGAGATTCTGTAGGGTCTTTTCGTCACAAAATGCGTTGTAAAGACTGTTGGTTTAGATGAACTAACACTTGCACATACATTTTCTCTATGTCTGTAGAGAGTGCGTACGGATACCTACGGGAACGAAAAAATATCGAAAATAAGTCTTTTTGTTTAGTAGGCCTTACAATCGGAATATCGTTTAGTGATACACTACTGATTGCTTTTGCGAACCCGTCAAAGACCATCCGAAGCTTTGGGGTTACACTATTATGATTTAGAACACCATGATGGGGTAGAAAGAATTCTGTGTTTTTGGTAGGAGTGGAAGGTACCATATGCCCTAAACTAATATATTCTTCCAGGAAGTCAATGTAACTCTGACACATTGCTGAATTGGAAAGCTCTCAATTATAAAAGCCTTTTTTTGCATATTCTTTTGAATTTCCTAAACTTTGAATGGAACCTTTCAAAGGGATGGTGACAATAAATCTGCCATCCTTGTCCCTGGTGTGGGTTTTTACGAAATGCTTTTCACAATAATCCTGCTTGTCCGCATACATACTTCCGTTTGGACACTCCTCGAGTTTCCAGAAACGACTTACTAGTTTAGATATTTGCTCTTCAGCTACTGTGAACCGGCTGACGAATACACTTAGCAATATTAAGGAAGAATCGTTCTTACATATTCCACTAACTACTGCTGCTAATCAGATAATGCTTATTAACACCCAAAATATGCTTACGAAAACTAATTAAATCCCAGAAACAACTGACACCAGGAAAGATATATTTTATCTGGTGTATTGAAATTTGAATCTGCTAAGTAAATTGATGGGGGAATGCCCCAATCTTCAACTTTAATTATTTTGTTAGGTACGTTTAAAGCAAATTGAGGTTGTACTAAGCATGAAACATTGAAATTGTAATTCTCGTACCTGGATTGAATATTAACATTAACACAGCCAGAAGGTTAAATTTATTTTGTAAATTTCCGTGAAATAAATGTTTTTAGTTCCAGTACTTTCGTATCCCTCTTTTCAATTTTTTACCAATTTTAAAATATAGGTATTCTCGAAATGTATGTGCCCCTCCTAAAAATAAATCATGTACACGCCACTGGTTAGTTGCGGTGAATTTAATTCAAAATACATATTTTGAATATCAACTACTGGTTTTTTATATGTGGTTACTGCAAAAAATCATGATTTTTCCAATTGCCTTAAAAATGTATTAAGTTACACCAAATATATAATGAATCCAGTAAAATTCAACAAACGATCTACTTTTCACGTTCAAATCACACGATCTCAAAAGCAAGGTTTTTTAGATCCTCATATCTTTACTAAAGAGCAAGTGTTATAAAAACAAATGTGTAACATGTATCGCATTGAAAAGAGGTATTAACGTATGTAACATAAGTTTTGAGACAAAAATCAACTTAATAGGGTTTGTTCAAACTTTTAACTTTACTTAAACTATGTAAACATTTAACGATGAACATCATTTGTCAAAAATTAAAAAAATATTATAATGCAGCTAGTGGCCCATGGTCTTCAATCTGTCGTAGTCTTCTCCGCAAGTGTGTCATAAGTGATTGGATGGTATTAACATTAATTTTCCAAAACTTTTGGTAAATTCTTTTTCTTTATTGTTGTTCGTTTTCTGCTTCTCATCCATTATCATAAAGTTTTCTGCTCAATATGGCCCAAAATTCTTCGATAGGGCGTGCTTGGGGAACGTTAAGTAGATTATCTTCTCCGAATACAAACGAGATATAATTGACTTCCAATCAATCTCTAGGTTGCCTGGCATAGTAAACAGATGCTAGATCAGGCCAGAACATGATTTCATCGTTATTATGATGATCGTTTACAAATCTTAACAATTTAGGCAAACATTTTTGGATATAATGACCTGCAGTAATAATAATAATAAACTTTATTGCCATAATATTCGTTATAATCACAAACTTACACATTGTCAGTACTAAATTACTAATTCTCAATACTAAATTACTAATTCTCAATACTAAATTACTAATTTAAAATAATGTAATATATACGTATAAATATAGAATAAAATAGTCATGTAAGACAGGTAAAGAAAAAAAAATTGAGCTAAGCACTGCCATAATATTCCGACACACTGTAGTAGGCACAATTAATCAGATGGTTTTTTAATTTAGTTTTGAAGGATAAAGTTGTTTTACATTCTTTGATACTGTCTGGTAACGCGTTATATATCTTAACACAGTTGTAATATAACCCTTTTTCAAATTGAACTGAACGGTGTGTAGGAATACTCAGGCAAGAGCCATTCTTTGTAACCATATGATTGTAAATTTGATTGTTATGTGTGAAAAAGTTCAAGTGTTTTCTTACATAGTTGGCAACTGTGTATATGTAGAGAGATGAAAGTGTCATTATCCGAAGATTTTGAAAGTGAGGGTGACAAGATATACCATTTTTAAGTTTTAAAATTACTCTTATAATTTTTTCTTGAGTTTTAAAAACTCTTATCATGGAGGACGAATGATACCAGTACATAATACTGTATTGTATAACACTCTGAATACAAGAAAAATAGTACATCTTGACTGAATGCAAACTAAGATTGTCACGTAAGTATCTAATAGCGTAACATGCCGAGTTAAGCTTTGACGTTATACATTTAATTTAATCGTCCCATTTTAACTTAGAATCTATTTTGACTCTAAGAAAACTTATACACTCAGATTGTTGGATAGATTTGCCTTTCAGTTTGACTAAGAGAGATTTATCTTGTTTGTTATTGTTCATTTAATATAAGAAAATTATTGTGACACCAATCAATAGTAGATTATTTTACTAGGAGTTAAAAGTCTGTATACTATTGGCGCGGAGTAATAAATCATAATTGCTTGAAATAATTCTTTATTTTCTCGTGAAAGCGGTACTTCTACGGTTAAGTTAAAACCAATAAATTCTAACCAAAATACGATCATTGTGCCGCTCTTGCACCCATCTAGGGTCTGAGAACAATAGTTTAAACTGTGTAAACACGTTGCCATCAGCCCAGGTACTGACGAAACGAGAATCATAGCCGTAGATGTGGGTATTATACCAAGATACAAAAATAATAGTATATAATACGTAAGAAGTAAAATTTGTAATGTGATCTACTATACAAATAAAATAAATAACATATAAATAATATATGACATAAATATAAAATAAAATAGTAATGCAGATATCGTCAGTACATTTATTACAATTACAATTAATTTGCGGGGACCGATTTTTAGGCATCAAAAGTAAATTTGGCTCAATTATAAAATTATGTGGTTGTCATGGAAACTTATCAAAATGAATAGATAAAAGTAACAGGCATAAAAATGTTCATTTAAATAACAAGACATTAGTAGGTAAAATAGGTATATTTAGAAATAACTGACAATACTCACTCATGGTTACAATAAATGGTGTTTAGAGAGTAGAACACTGTTTCAGGCACATTACGCTTGGTCATTTAACTTTCTTCCTCGTCTGAAATTTCCATTTCGGAATCAGAATCGCTGTCTTGTGTGTTTACTGATATAATAATTGGCTCCAATGTTATCTCTACTAAATTATCCAGTTGCCAACATTTGTCTTCTTCCTTAACGACATGAGATACACAGTTCTTCCATCTTTCAGGTGTTACTTTGTTTAATGCATTTTCCAGAAGTTTTTCACGTCGTCGAGTTTAAAAGTGGTATTGTTACGAGCGACGTCACCTTTACTTGAGCCCAAACCAACTCTATAGGATTCAGCTCACAATGGTAAGGTGGTAAACGCAGTACTTCAATGCCCCGATTCTTTGCCATTTCGTCAATAACATGACGTATATACTTATTCTTATGAACTTTAACAATATCCAATAATTCTCTTTTCACCATGTCATCCTCAAAAGTTATATTCTTAACAGATAACCAATCTATAATTTCTGCTTTCCTCCAAGCGCTGGTAGGTAAATTTTCGTATCTTCGTGAGTGGTAGCTGGCGTTGTCCATAACTATTATAGATCCTTGGGGTATCAAATCTAGCATCTGCTCAAAATATTCTTCAAACACATTAGCATTCATGTCTTCGTGGTAGTCGCCAGTTTTCTTTGATTCGAATTCTAACAAACCACCATCTACAAAGCCATCTTCATTGCCAATATGAGTAATAATTAACCGTGTTCCTTTCCCAGAAGGCGGTCGAAATCCTGTCGATAGCCCTTCTATAAATCCTTGTCGAGCACTCGTAACGGTATTATCATGCCATGTTTTTTTTACGGTATGTCCTGCATTGATCCAGGTTTCATCCAAATAGAATATACGCCTGCCTTCACGCCTATATTTTCTTATTTCCCGAAGATAATTTCTCCTCCATGTAATAATCTCTTGTTTTTCAATTAAAACGGATCTTCTATTTATCTTCTCCCAAGTAAACTTCAACTTGCGAAGAAGTTTCCACAGTGTTCTACGACTCATTTGGGGTAGATTTTCATCCTCATTTACTGCTAGTAAAATCTTATCGATTGTAGGAATCTCTTTCCGTAAGTAGAACGAGTGAACCTTTCTACGGACAGAATTCCTCATTGCATCATCTAATTCCATCGGGCGCCGACCAGGAGATGGAAGTGGGTGAAGCACTTGTCCCAAATTTTTCTTTCCCTCACTAGTTTATAAATGGTGGATTTTGATATTCCCGTCATTGCAGAACATAATCCTACAATATCATCGACACTTTTTGCAGGGTGTTGACATCGAACAGCGTCATGCACATTTAAAATTATAATTAGCAGATAACGCACCACTTTTAACACGTTTTGCTGGTGAAAAGTTTTCCATTTCAAAATTATTTGCACTAACACACAAACAAACAAACAAGCCGATTCATTGCTAATAACAAACTAAACATATTTTTCATTTAGAAAGTATACGAAGCCCTTCGGTCAAACAACTAATTATCTGTAATCTTTCGCAGAAATTACAACCCGTCTGCCGTAATGACTGCGCTAACGACCCCACTTTACCTGATGATAGATAATCCAACACACATTTTGACGCTAAAGAATAATTGTTTTAAAATTACTTTATTTAGCTATATCGATTCTTAATTGTAATAATAAGAAACAAACCACATAATAGTAAATAATTTTTTTGAAATATTCCACAGTTTAATAAGATACAAATAGATTCATAACTTTTGTAAAACTCAGTATACGTACCTATATAAAATTAAAATTTAAAATAGACAAATTGAGAAACGACACATTTGTCATTTATCGATTTTAGAGTTTAATTTTATATTCAAATACTGTGTTTTACAAAAGTTTTGTATCTATTTATATCTTATTAAACGGTGGAATATTGCTGAATTAAATTATTTACTATGAAAAATAGATTCCACAAAGTAAGGATTGAAACAATAAAAGAAACCACATAATAATTCATATCAAGGTAGATTTTACTATTATAATATATTTACCTACTAAAAATATGATTTTCCAAACGTATCAGGTACCTACGCCACTGCAATACGGGAGATTCGATAATTCTGACAGGTTTATTACTCCGCGCCAATAGTATACTGAGGTTAAACAATATAATTGTTGAGCTTAAAAGTTTGTTGGTGAGGCGTTAGCTGAGACAGCAAATTAAGCGAAACAATTATATTTTTTAACTCCAAGTGAAGTATATTATTTTTTCTTCAAACGTTTACTGCTAGTTTCATGTGTTATTTTCAAATTTTCGAAATTCTCGAGTGTTATAGTGACGTTTTATTCTCGACGAATCAAGTTGGTGATTTACTGTTACATTCATAATATGATATAACCAAGGTACCAACCTCTAAATAGTTGTGAAAATAAAAGAACTGTTGCTTTGAATGTCTAGACAGTAAAAAGCGTTTTTAGCGTCTACCAGTAGTTCAAATATATGCTATTTTATTGTCGCTTGAAGAAAAACATTTTATTTACAGCTTCAGTTGTGCTATTTGATAAAAAAGCAATGTCATCCCTAGCATTTAAAAACGATGTATCATCAGCATATTGCATTAGCTTAGGTATTGAAATAATTTGATACAACTCATTAACATATACAATAAAAATAGAGATCCAAGTATAGAGCCTTGTGGTACCCCTTGGTAACTATTAACTGAATTACAATAAAAATTTGTTATTTTTTGTTCATTTAAAAATTGCATACAAACTTTTTGGGTTCGGTTAAATACGATCGAATCAACTTTAAACCTGTTCCTCTGATCCCATATTTCTCAAATTTAAGTAACAATAAATCAATGCTTTACTTAAATCAAAATAAACTCCGAAATTAATTTTTTTTTGTCTATTTAGTTGTATAAGTAGAAAAGACATGTTGCAAGAGCATCTGTGGTAGATTTACCAGGCAGAAACCCAAAGTGACTTGGAGACCATAACTGATTTTTTACAAAAAACTAGTATATTCTATTGTATACAGGGTGTTTCAGAATAAGATGCTGATCCTTAAGGGTGTCAATCCTTACGCGATTTTAAGAAGAAAAGTTCAAATAAACTTATGTCCTAAACCTCTTAACTTTTGATCTACAAGGTATTCAAGTTTTAAGAAAAAAATTTTTCAAAGAGTACGAGACTCAATGAGGAAAGAGCTGAAGCATGCATACTTGCAGGTGGTGGCCAATTTCAACAGCTAATCTAAATTATTTTCTTTTTTTAGGTTATTTAATGTTAGTTCTTTTATTTTAATGTTAAAATTATTATGTATTAAATAATCAATAATTATTTGCCAAATCTTTTTTACTCGAAAACCGCTTGCCGGACGAAAAAAAAACAAGAAATCAAATTTACCTTAAAATGAATGGAGATTTTAAAAATAATTTTTATTTTAAGAAAAAGCAGTAGCGTACATAATATTTCTCTAAAAATATCTAGTCCTCATCCTGTACGGACGCCACTGAATAAAAAATATTTTAAATTTTTAAATCAAAATATATTTGTTATTGCTTAGAAGGCATATGCCAAATTTTATTAAAATATCTATAAAGATACTAGCAAACCCGGCGAACTCCGTTTCGCCACCAGATGACTTCATTTTATGTAACATTTCGTTTGGTGATTAAAAGATGAAGAAACAAATTTTTTTTGTTTTATATTTGAAAAGGAAAAATTTTATTTCATTTCACAACAGTAATGAATTCATTTCGATTACAAAAATGAAGTGTTATTTAGTTGAACTTCTCTAAGTAAATGAAAGTGAATCCAAAGTAAATACTGAATCGAAGCGTTATACGTGTCCGCAAATTATCCGTTTCATTGAAGTGCACTTTGGTAAACCACATTTTATGTTTTTTGGTCTGACGTTAACACAAACAAAGTGAATGGTTTCCCAACTCGTGAACACGCAACGTATAACTGCCCATGTGAAAAACAATGATTTTCTAAATTTATCCCGCAAACACTAAGCGAGCGACTTGTTAATTGTCATTGCGACGCACCGGCGCCATTTACTTAAAATATTGGTTTGTAGTACATGCTATGAATCAGAGATGGCGCTGTATGTGAAAAAAGATTTTTCCCCTTTTCTGTTGAAATTTTCCTGAATTTTCTTTGCTATAAACCTCACGGAGCTCGAGACCTTTCCAACGAATGCAAAACCGTGGAAATCGGTTCGTGCGTTCTGGAGTTATAGCGTCAGGAAGGAAAACCCGACTTATTTTTATATAGTAGATTAAAGTTATGATAAAAAAACGTTTTTTTTCTTAAAACTTGAACACCTTGTAGATCAAAAGTTAAGAAGTTTAGGACATAAGTTTATTTGAACTTTTCTTCTTAAAATCGCGTAAGGATTGACACCCTTAAAGATCAGCATCTTATTCTGAAACACTCTGTATAACTTTTTCAATTATCTTAGAAAAAACTGACAATAATGATATACGTCTATAAATAGTTGTTAGATTTGGATTACCACTCTCTAATACCGGCACTATTTTTGCAGATTTAAGGAAAATGTCCAGTCAGCAAACATTCATTTACCACATTAGCCAAGGGAGGTGATATGATCAAAGCTACTTCTTTTACAATAAAACTTGGTATGTTGTCAAGATCCGCTGAGAATTTACTTGGTAATTTTTTTATATTGTCTTCAATTTTGTTCTCGTCAGTCGGAAATAAAAAAAAGTTTTTAGTATTAGATATAATATTCACTAGATTATGATTTGTATTCTGGTGCTCTCTTTTTTGCTTAAGATTAAATTCATCGCTAAATTTCTCAACTATATGAATAGGCTCAGTAATGACAGATCCCCCATCCACTAATTTCGGTTGACTGAAAGTTTTATTTTTGTTTAACATTTTATTAATTAAACTCCATGCCGTCTTATTTTTATTTTGTGATTGTAGTATGGCATTGTTACAATGCAAAATTTTTACATTTTTTAGTAGTTTCTTATAATCTTTTTTTTGTTTTTCATAATGACAAAGAAGTCTTGCATCATTACTTCTCTTATACAGAATATACAAATTTTTTAGTTGAGTTGACCAGATTCTAATTTCCGGAGTGATCCAGTTGTTTTATTTTCATTGAGTGTCACTTTACGCAAATTAAAATAATAATTAAAGTAGTTAAAAAAACATCATATTTATTGTTGACACCCCACTTTTACCAACATCGTCTCAAATAACAAAAGACAATTGCTTTTTAAAATTTTGAATATTATATTGAGTAAAACATGGTTTGCAACAAGATAATATCTGGTTTTTTCTTACCTCACCCTTAATGGTTAATGACTGTGGATAGTGATCGGACAATGCAACCTCCAGGACTCTACAGTTTACTTGATCATTGCTAATATTTGTAAAAATATTATCTATTTGGAACGCGGACACATTCACAACAAGCGTGTATCCAACCACCTGAGAAACGAGACTATAGGAGGAAAAAATCGATAGCAGTTCATCAGTTCTGGAATTTGATTTTAAAAAATGAACATTGAAATCAACACAGACAACAGTTTGTTTCTTTTTCGTGAAACTAGATTCAAGTAACTTATTTAAAATCACAACAAATAAATCAAAATCACCCAAAGGTGACCTGTACAAACATATTACATTAGTTAGTTTACCATTTACATTAATCTCTATACACGTGAACTCGCAGTGCTGTTCAATCGGTGTAACCGAAATTGTCGTAACAACAAATTTTAAGTTTGATTTAACATAAATAGCAGTTCAACCACATTTTAAGTTAGTACGACAGAACCCGTTTGCCATTATATAACCTTCAGGAATATAGGTTGATATTTCCGTCTGTTTTAAGTGATGTTCAGTTACACATATGATGTCCGGCTTCACGTCGCTACAGAATACTGAGAGATCATTTAATTTATTCCTTATACTGTTGATGTTGATATTTAGAATTGAGCATTTTTTTTAATTAGTATTTATTTCTTGCAAAACATCCCATTTAACCATGACAGGTTCTGAGTCTATAATCCTTAGTAATTTGCAATGTTCCTTTAATTGTACGTTAAAAGGATTAGTCACATTTTTAGTAGTGAGATGTTATCATCAGTCACTAAATTGGATCTTTGCTTGAAAATTTTAGTTTTTCCGATATGGTTTTATTATTGTATAGCGGGTCCAGATTTCCGGATTATAAGTATTACTTACATCATTCGATCCAATTGTTAATTTAAAAGCCGAAATTGATTTAGCTTGAGTATTTAATTTCTCTATTTCTAGTATCTTGATTTTATGTTTGTTAGCGTGGTTTAACAGTTGGGTGGTAGTAGTTTCAAGTACTAATCTAGAAATAAATATATTTCTTCTACTTACTACTGCTGTTAATTCAGTTTCGGTGATGCTACTTCAAAAAGTAGTTTTATTTTTTCGAGACAACGATTTTGTGACTTACAACTTTGAAATCTTTTTCCTCAGATGACTTCAGAGTAATATCAGTATTAGTTGAACAGGAACTTGGTACCTTTTTGTCTTCTATATTTAAGTTTATTACCTTGTTCATTATCCGCTTTTGAGTATTTGTGACATGTCCTATATATGGCTGCCAAGCACCTGCCAGAGAAATTTCGCACCATACCAGTATTTTATCTTCAAATTTGGCTTTTCTTTTAAATGTAACATTATCAAGAGCAGCATTGAAATCCTCGTTATAGAATCTATCATTCCCCCTTATCTCATAGTTAGATTATGTAAAATATCTTACATCATCCAAAATGTTCTGTTGTTTGCGAAGCCTTAGTGGTCGACAGCTTCGTAGAATTCGTTCCTACTACACAGCTGTCTATTTTGGGCATTTTCTTCTTTTTTTAAATAACATTCCACTTCTCTTAATTTTCCTATGTACAGTCATATGTGAAATTCCATAGCGCCTTCCCAATCTTTGTGTGGATGCACCAACTCTTTCTTTCGCACTTTTTCTCATTCTACGTACTCTGTCATCAGACAAAATCCGAGGCCTTCCACTCTTTGGCAGGTTCAGACAAGGTATTCCTTTCTCTCATTCTCTTATTGTACGGTAAATAGTTGCACGAAAAATATTATCTCCCTGAAATGTGTTTACTATATCCGCATTTCGTAATCAGCCAACTAAATTGTAAATACTTTTTGGATTTCGATTTTGTACCCTGTTTCACAAAAGTTTTTTGATAACAACTGTCAATATTTATGACAATAAGGCCTACTTGACTAAATATCAGACAATGGTACTAGATTGAATCATTAATGAATCATACAAAAAATTTCACTTCTGCTTCCAATGATGGGTGAAGTTATTAGGCACCTGGAAAGTGCCGTTTTCTCCAAAAACTTGTGGGGTGGCAATCAATTTAATGGAAGTACAAACAGGCACAAACGAAGCACTAACAGACCTCAAAAAGGCCAAAACCAATTATCAAAACTGCACCTATATTTTCTTTTATTTGTCTACTTGGAACATTATTTCTAGACTAGAAGTAGATAAAGCTAAATGCTGATTTCAAAATATACTTTCTTTTAATGTTAAATTACTCATTACCTAAAAATATTTTAAATTAGGTAGATATCAAACCATATTCTTTCAATAAAAAAATATAACATCATAACTTTGTATGCTTCACATCCATTAACTATTACTTTTCTTGTGTACAATTTATTTTTTAAAACATGTTTTTAGTCAATAAAAGATTGCCTTAAACATTATCACTGCTTTGTTCCAACGTATATCCTATATATCAATCACGGATTTTTTACTTTATTATCAATAAAAAACAAGATAAAGTTCAAATGGGAGCTTTGTATTTATATTGATTAATGCACAAAGAAAATTAGTTAATTCAGTTTATTTTTTTTGTATACGTTTTAATAAAAATACGAGAACTGACTAACAGTCACTTTTCCCAATGATTAATTCCGAATAGACATTAATAGATCGTGACCTATTCTAAATTCAGACATGAAGTGAGTGTGTGGTGTAGCTTATTATAAACAAAAAAATAAAACCAAAATAATAATTAGTGAGATTTGTATGCGGTGGATGTGATTTTTTTTTGGTGATTGTTCCAACTATACTGCAAATGTTATTGGCATCGTGACGCGTTAGTTTTCCGACAAGTCATTAATATGAATTTCAGAATTAGTCATTCCTATATTTTTATTTGACCATTTTGTATAATTTTTAAGTGCAATTACGCGCACTCGTTTAATTTTAGCAGACGAAGTGGCGAAACTTTTGATTGACTTATAAATACACTATGAATGTGCAAGTAAATTAAAAATGACTGGCTTTTTTTGTCACCCACGCCGCTTGTGAAATTAATAATAACTATAATAGTTTTGTTCTGTAGTGCGTTCTCTATCTATTGTTTAAAATCCAAATCGACGAAGTAATACAGAAAGCTAGGAAAGGATTGTGAATTTAAAACTGTACTAAATGCATTGCACTCACGTTTTTACTTGAGAACGCTTTTGCAAAATGTAAGCACTTAGCTTACGGTCCATTTAAAATAAGATCTACTAGTTTGAAATTAAAACTGGATGGGTTTTAGATAAAATTGCATGTGAAAACTTGAACTGCTCTCAACATATTTTGATGTTATTTTAGTAACTTCTTTATGCTAAAAAATTTAGGATGCACTTTGGCAAAGTAATGATTGAATTCATTTATAGTTACTTAGTATATGCTTTGCTTATTACTGCTTCAGAAGCTGGTTTTAAAAGTCTGCAGTTGTAAGTACCCTTGTTTTTTTTTGTTAAGAGATATTTACAAAAGAAACTTAGGAGAGTATAAAGTTTTCTTTTAATGAGTTGTTTAAATTTTTCATTCCTTTAAATATTTTATTACAGACATGAAAAACCTAAATGTTTTAAAATTTAGAATTCAATGTAAAAAATAGCAATTAAAAATTTTTTTTCTAAAATTAAGTTACAGGAATAGAATTACCAGTAACAGAAGGACCAGATCGATTAATAAGCCATTCTCTATAAAACTTAAACCTCAACAATTTTTTCAAATCAAAATATTCAGCCAGAAAGTTGTATACAGGGTGGGGCACTACCAACGAATTATTCTGTAGCATTAAAACGACAAATAATGTTTGAAATCTCACGGCATACATATATCGAGATTATTCGAGACCACAGGGTGCTCCAGAAACTTGTAATATATCAAAGTTGGTTTATTTTAAATGAAACACTCTGTATTTTTTTATTATTGAATTGTACGATAAAAAATAATGTATGTTTGTTAACATATTCTTATACCTACTTACTTCCGTTTCTCATATAAATCGATTTTACCTGATATGCAAACCTTCCAAAAAAATACAATAACTTTAAAATAAATAAAAACAAGCAACTTTGTCTTATACCACCTTACTAAAAGCTTTCATGATTCTTTTTGCACTATTTACTTTTATGTAATGATGTACAGGGTGTTTTAAATACTACCGCATAGCACCAACCACTTGAAAATTAAATAACTTGTTTAACTTAAATGAAACACCCTGTATTTGTGTATTTCAGTCGGTATTAGGGTTACTAACGCCTAATTTTGATAGTTTTTCGAAATATTTTAAAATTTGTTAGTTTAACAATTTGCGTTTTACTGAAATCTAAGTTAACCGTGAAATAACCGTAATATGAACATTATCTTGCAACCATTTTTAATGTATAGGTCAATTCAGTTTTAAATATTAACCTTAAACAACATTTTTTTATTACAAAATAACAGAAATGTTATTGTTGTTTCAATTTTTTAAAATCTTTTTGGTCTTCTTTTGGGCTTGTTTGGATTAATTATTCTTCTGATTCATCGTCATTTTCCTTTTACGTTTTTTGGTTTGTTTATGTTTTTTCCTCACTTTTGTTAGTGTGGAAAATTAGAAAATTAAGTTACCCGTTTTATTGATGTGAATTTGTTGTAGTTGTCAAAAAGTTTGTTTACGATAACGTCACTGTACAATTTAATACAATTTCAATACAGGATAGAATTTAACGCATCGGGATTTATTTATTTATTATATTTTGGTGCCGAAACCCGGGAACCTGGTTGTATAATCTAACGTGTGATTGTATAGTAAACATTTAACGGTGGACAAAGAGTAAGAAATCGTATGTATTCTAAGTCAATTAATTAACTAACGATTAATAATAATTAACTATGAATAACATTCTAAAGAAAACCTATCGTGGACAGTTAACTAAACTTGTCAATCAAGCAAACGATTTATTAAAAACTGAAATATTCGATGTAAAAGAAGCTGTTGATTATCACATGTGGTCTGCCTTTTGGGAACAGTATAACCTTGCTGTTTACACAAATGATGAGCTTGACGATTCTACAAAGTTTATTTACTTAAAATCTGTTCTTACGGGAACTGCAGCAGTAACCATTTAAGGATTAACGTCCAGCTGTTCAGTTACAACGATGCCATTGAACTCTTAATAGAACAGTATGGAAATAACGAGAGAATTATAGATGGTTACATACAGCAATTGTTAGCTATAACGCCAGTGAAAAATAGAACAGATGTTGTTTCTTTGAGAAAACTGTACAATGTTACTTCTAAAATTACTCGATCTCTAGAGAGTCTTGGTATATCACCACAAAACTATGGGATCATGGTGAAATCGATTGTTCTAAAAGTGTTGCCATTTTCAATGAAAACAGAGTTTTACAAAAGACAGGCAAATAATGATTATAATGATAAGGAGTCGATTGTTGCAAGCAGAATAAGCAGTAAAGAAGTCTCTTACGAATGGCAGATTTCTCAACTTCTAAGCTTTATAAAATTAGAACTAGAGTCTGTAGAACAGGCTAGATTATTGGAAGGTGACAATAGTAATAATGAGAGAAAATTTCAGAAAAGGAATGATACAACTTTTACAGCTGCTGGTTTGTTCACATCGGCTACAGAACAGTGTTTATTTTGCAAATCTTCAAGTCATTCTACAGTAAATTGTAACAGCAATGTAACATTAGATCAGAAGAAAGAAATTTTGAGATCTATAAGACGATGTTTTAGGTGTACCAAACCTAATCATAATTCTAAGTTTTGCAGAACGAAAATATATTACTCAAAATGTAAATCAAAGCACGCAACTTCAATGTGTGATCCGAACTATAAAAAACGAGATGAACCTATACCCTTTAGTTCCATTTTGAATACGACCCATCAAGCAAATTTTCAGTCAACTAATTTATTGTCCAATGGTAACTTACGTAACGTTTATTTACAAACAGCTTGTGCCCAAATAGTTAATACCAGTGGCGTTACCTCAAATGTTGTACGCATGATTCTAGATGGAGGTAGTCAAATGACATTTATTAAGGAATGTTTATCGCAAAGTTGAGTTTACCTGTAATTGGTACTCATAAAATTTCAATTATGCCATTTGGCAAATCGGAGAGGTCTTCAGCTCGATTATGTAGAAAAGTTGCTATAACGTTGACAGGAAATTATAACGAAGAGCTGATTACAATTAACGCAGTAGAAGTGCCGGAAATTTGTTTCGATTCTTTATGTTCGCCTTCATTACAAGATCCTCTTATTTACGAATTTAGTATCAATTTTCCATTGGCTGATTTAGTCAGAACTAATTTAAGTGTTATTCCTGCTATTTCTCTATTAATCGGTGCAGACTCTTACTGGAAGTTAGTGACTAACAATTTACGAAAAATTACTGAAAGTTTAGTGGCAATTGAAACGAAATTTGGGTGGACTATTCACGGTGTAGGTAGTAAGCATGCAAGTGAGTACGCTTTTGCTGTTAGTGTTAATGCGGCAAATACTCTTACACGTACAATGCAAAACAGTATTTGATGAGCATTTAAAAAACTTTTGGTCTCTTGAAGCTATCGGAATAAATGAAATTAACGATATTGTGAAATCTCAAACGGATGAGTTTTTAAGAGACAATATTTATTTTCAAAACAATCGGTATTGTGTTGGTTTACTGTGGAAGGACTTAAATGTGTATCTTGATTCAAATTACAACGGCGCTTTCAATAGATTAAAGAGTTTAACGGGAAAACTTTCAATTAATAATAAGTTGAACGAATATGACACTGCGATACGCGAATATTTGCATAATTGATGTGCTGAGTTGTCTAAAAAAATACCTAACTCAATCCGTCAATATTTTATGCCACACCGAACTGTGTATAGAGAAGTTAAGGATACCACGTATATGTGTCTGCTCATGCCCCTGGTTTACTTTCATTAAATGATGTTCTCTTACAAGGTGAAAATTTAGTACCTCATCTCTTCACAGTGTTGTTGAACTTCAGAATTGGAAAAAAAGCATTAGTTGCAGATATAGAGAAGGCGTTTTTACAAATCGAAGTTACGGATCGTGACCGAGATGCTTTCAGTTTTTATGGTATGAAGAAACAATTACTGATACATGCAATTTACCAAATATTACCGTATTTCGCATGAAACGAGTAACGTTTGGTGTAACCTGTAGTCCTTTCCTTTTGGCAGTTACGCTCAAGAAACATTTTCAGTCACAATCTGAGGAATTCAAAAGCACTGCTGCTTCATCGTTTTATGTTGATGATTTAGTAGTTGCTGTAGATAACATTAATGTTGTTGAACGTATTTATTATAAATCGAAGACAATTCTATTGAAATCAAGTATGAATCTACGTAAGTGGAATACTAACGATGTTTCTCTGAGGAATAAAATGGGATTGGATTTACAGAGCAAATCCATTATTCAAAAGGCTTTGGGAATTTTATGGTATAGTAATGATGACGAATTAGCAATAGATTTAACGTCTGTCTTGGACGCTCTAAATAATAACCCAATAATTAAAAGAAGCGTGTTACAAACAACGTCAAAGATCTTTGATCCGTTAGGATTTTTAAGTCCGTTTGTGATAAGAGGCAAAATATTACTACAAAATATTTGGAGAGCAAAATTAGACTGGGATATTCCTTTACCGAATACTTTGGCTAATGACTTTGTAAAATGGTGCTCTGAAATATCAAGTTTGAGAGAATTTTCATTGACCAGATGTGTTCTTAAGGATAAGAAATATGACATTTCGTTGCATATATTTTGTGATGCAAGCATAATTGCATTTGGTGCAGTACCATATGTCAGAGTAGTAAATATTTATGGTGAAGTAAATTGTGAATTTCTTATGGCTAAAAATAGAGTAGCACCTATAAAAGAGAATGGAGACAAGAGTCTGACTTTACCTAGACTAGAATTAACGGCAGCAGTGTGTGCTGCTTAATTGCAGCGTTTTATATTGTCAAATATTAATGTACAGATAAAGTATTGCACCCTTTGGACCGCTTCTAAGATTACTTTCCATTGGATAAGAGGAAAGGCTATCAGATGGAAACCATGTTATTGAAATTCAAAAACTTGCCGTAGATGTATGGCACTATTGTCCAGGCATACAGAATCCAGCAGATTTGTTACCAAGAGGTGTTAACGCCAAAATGATTTTGAATTCTTCAACTTGGAAACATGGCCCTGATTGGTTGAAGGAAGCTTGTAATAGTTGGCCCAAAGAGGAACACACGATTGAGGTAGAAACTTTGTCAACATTGGTCCAACGAGAAAACAAATAGTAGCCTGAAGAAAATTATGAGAGTGACCTCATATATATTTAAAGATAACTGCTGCCCGGGAGGATGTTGAAAATTAGAAAATTAAGTTACACGTTTTATTGATGTGAATTTGTTGTAGTTGTCAAAAAGTTTGTTTACGATAAACTGACTGTACAATTTAATACAATTTCAATAGAGGATAGAATTTAACGCATCGGGATTTATTTATTTATTATAGTTAGGTAGGAAACATAACGAGAGAAACTGTCTAGACTGATGTCTAAGTGAAATAGAAAATAAAAACAATGTGAATAAGAGAGTGGAAAGCACTAGTAGTACTAGAAAAAAATTACACATACTAAACCAAACAAATATGATGAATTTTCCACTGTTACCTATTTCTAGTCTTAAATGTAGCTTTCAACTTCACACGTCTATAAGCGGCCCTCCCAATCCAACACAAAATAATTTTCAGTTTCAATTTTTATGTTTCGCAATGATTTCAAATTAAAGACTTGTTGTTACTTTCTTGATACTGTTCCTGTTTTTTATTAATTAAGATGTAGTCGATTTGATTACGCTTTGGTTCTGTAATATTTAGATTTTCCAATAGCAATTTCCATTTGTAAAGTTGGCGTTTAGGTAATTTATATCATAAATTTGATACTACTATATCGTTCTCATGGCGTAATGGATATAGTCAATCTCCTCTTTCAATGCTTCTACCCAATCCGTACTCTAATTATGGACTTCATTGCTTGGAGCCGGGAGATTCTTTTCACTCCATGTTCATTTAAGGGATGCAAGGTCCATTGCTATGAGATTTCTTGCCATAGTGATTTCCTGGGAAAGTGATGTATTTCAGAGTGGTATTTCCTTGCCCTGACAAAATTTTTATTAACCACCACAACTAGAGGATCAGACGCTGTTAATACGCCCTCAATCTGGGTCAGATACTACTTTTGCCATATCTGACTACTCTCACGTAGTTTAGCCTGCAGATTAATGCAATTTGTCGGGATGTGGTATTTTTAGCAATATGTGATAGCTGGGTACCTTTTGAAACCAATTCTATCGTTTAAAAGATGTTCTCTCTGCAACAATTTCATATACACCCATCTAAAGTGTCTTGTTGGAATATTACTTAGAGAAAACCAGAGCAAAATTGTGACAATTAATCTAAAGAGTAATTTGCAAAGTATTAGTGTCAATTAAATTTTAACTTTTTAAGAATCCGATATCTATAGATTTTTAAAAATTGCAAAAATATAAGTAATTCTACAGTTTAATAAAAAAAACATTCCTTTGGAAGATATGTACAACAAAACTACATTTTTTTTATTAATTTTTAGTCAGGCTGATAGTTACTAAACTTTTGATTCTTAAACTAAAAACTATATTTTTCGTTCTAAAGTTTTAAACTACTAAAACTTTTCCTCACGTTTTATACATAATTATAAGAAATTCTTTAATAAAAAACACAAGTAATTAGCTGCTAGCAGCGGTGAACTAAACCACAGATTAATGATGTGGTGGGGTTAAGACAGATGCGAAACTCGAGTTGTAGAGATTCTTTGCGCATGCGTTAATTCTCAATTTTATTGTTGGTGTTGTAAACAACAAACGATTTATACGCTTCAATATTTATTTATTATTGTCTAATTTTATCGTGTATAGGACATAATGAGTATTTAGAAGTGTTTATTAGTGCAGTGCGGTACTACACCCATGTTTACTTTTTAAACCTTATTTGTGTTGGTGTACCTCAATTTATTAATTATTATCTATTTTGTCTCGTATTTATGACTTATTAGTGTTTAGTAGTATTTATTAGTGTTTGCTGTTTGAAAACGTCCCTACGTGTTTTGTGATTGTGGTGTAAAATGTCTGGTAAGGGTCGTGGTGGAACTTGGTGTATGGTTCCCCTTGCAAATCAAACACTAAACAAAAGTTGTTTGTGTTTTTTGGTCTGCCCAAAGAACCTGAAAGGTAAATTAAAAGTTGTGTATTTTATGAGCTTTCTTAAATTTTACTGGTAGACGTAAATTAGTTTGGAATAGAAATGTTTTATTAAAATTAAAAATATAGGTTTTTTTGTTTTCACAAACGGTTTTATTCAACTTCAATTTTCCAATTATTTATTGTTAGTGTTAAAGCAATAAAAATCCGATATCAACAAGCATGAAGTTTACTTGTTCATACATTCAGTGTATAGGCAATTTTAAAATTACCGCAAAATAACACCAACAAAAATATGGCGTCTTGTTTGGAGGTCATGAAATAACGACCCCGAAACATCAAACAGACCGACACAGAGTTTCGCATCTGTCTTAACCCCACCACATCATTAATCTGTGACTAAACTCTTCTTCGAAGTTGCAATTACACTGGATCCTCAATATGGTCACATGGTTGTCACACGAATTTTTGTTTTATTATGGTCGATCTTTATAGACCATGCATCAGACTTCTAAGAAAGAACAAAATAAATGCATTTTTAATACTATAAACAGTATCCACCCTTTACATACATTTTACGGCACGACAGCTTTGCTTAAAGAATAAGTCCGAAGGGGGAGTTCCTCATTAGCTGGAGCGCCGTAAAATCACTTTACAATATAAATGCGTAGTCAAGTACAATATTACTGCTCGACCGCAAAAAAGTAACCAGATTATGCACAAATATTAGACAATATTTTTTCACATTGAGAAAAAATGTAATTAACAAAATTTGAGATTGCATGAATCTCATCAAAAATTTAGTGATGCACCCGATGAAAATTATTTGCACGTGAAGGTAATTATCCACTTGTCGGGATTTTACATTATCATTATCAAAATAAAGCTTTTGTTTACTTGCTGCAAATTAAAATCTTTAGTTTCATGCATGTATAGGCACTCATCTTGTATATTTATATTACCTATGAATTGTAACTTTCCCAAAAATAAAAAAATCTAGATTTCGTCAAGCAATGAATGAAGACTATTATGTAAACTAATGTGCACTATTGTATTTCGCAAATTTTAGATCCCGTTTTTGATAAAGTACGTATCCTTCTTCTTCTTAGTGTCTACTGATGAAGGTTGGCTATCATCATACAGATTCGAGTTTTATTCACTACAGCTTCGGAAAGCTGGACGGATGTACATTTAAACCACTACAGTAGGTTCCCGAGCTACGACATCTTTCTTCTTCTAACGGTTCTTACGCCTGTTATCTTTCTTTAAATAATTAGTTGGAGTATTTGATAGCGACTTCCTCTCATGACGTGTCCCAGGTATTCGAGTTTTCTTGCCTTGACTGTGACCACTATCTCTCTGTCTTTATCCATTTTTCCTAATATGTTCTCATTTGTAACTCTGTTCACCCACGACACTCTCAATATTCTTCGGTACATACACATCTCAAAAGCATTCCATTTATCTGTGTGTTTTTTCTTGAATGTGGGTGCTTTAATGCCATATAGCAGGATGCAATGCCTCTTCCATGATTGCTTCCGAGTATAAGGTGAAGAGTATTAGAGATAATATGCATCCCTGCCTCACTCCTCTCTTTATTTGTATCAGTTCTGTCGTTTGTCCATCTACTTTTAAGGTTGCTGAGTGGTTGAAATATAAGTTTCTTGTTATTCGTCCGTCATAAATATCTATCAAAGATCAAAGGAAAGGAACACCAACTGCAGCATCTATTTAACCAACAGAAAAACACCAAAAACTGCACAAAACTTTATTGGACACGTGTTTCTCAGCTTAAACTGTTATCATCAGCGATACCGATATCGGTGATATCTGATGATAACAGCTTAGCTGTTGAAACACGTGTCCGAGTACAGTTTTTGGTGCAGTTTTTGAAGTTTTTTTGTTGGTTTTTGATAAATATCTATGTTTTTTGTACTTAATAGTTCCATTAATTTATTGTGCCGGACTTTGTCAAACGCTTTTTTGTAATCTACAAAGCAGGCGTATACGTCTTTATTGACATCGAGGCATCGTTGTACTAGTACGTTGTAGCTGAATAATGCTTCCCTTGTGCCTACCCCGTTCCTGAACCCAAATTGTGTTTCCCTGATGTTATGGTTCAGTTTGTTGTATATTCTTGCATGAACCACTTTGAGGAATAATTTTAATGTGTGACTTACGAGGCTAATAGTTCTATAGTCATCACCCCTTTTAGCATTTGGTTTATTGGGGATCACGACAAAGGTTGACAACATCCATTCTGATGGTATGACTCCTGTTAAATATATGGTGTTGAACAGTTGTTTTAGTATTTCGATGTTATCGTCATTAATGCATTTCAGTAGGTCACTGGAGATTTCGTCTGGTCCTGTGGTGCGTCCGTTCTTCATGTTTTTTAAGGCGTGTGTTATTTCTTCGTTTGTAATTTCTAGTCCGTTGTCATTGTAGTTAGGTTCTTCTTCTTATTGTCTCTGGTCGTAGTGCAGTTCTTGAATATATTCTCTCCATAGCTTTAATTTTGCTTCTACGTTTATAATAATGTTTCCCTTCTTATCTATCAATACGGGGTGTTGAATTTTCTTATATTTTCCAGTCATTTGTTTAATGTTCTTGTGAATATTGAATGAGTTATAGTGTTTCTGTAGTTCTTCTATTTCTTCGCACTTTGATTTTATTCATTCTTTCTTTGCATCTCGTATATTTTGTATCTTTTTGTATCTCGTTTTATTTATATTCTTATATTTTCTTTGTTCTTGCATCAGTTGTAGAATGTCATCTGTTATCCATCCCTTATTCTTTTTTCTTTTATCCGGTTTTAGCTGTTCTGTCCCTGTACTAAGGATTGCCGTTTTAATACATTTTCATTTTTCTTCTATATTTTTCTGTATCTTTATTTTAGATTTTACTGCCTGTAATTTATTGTTCATTTCTGTTATAACTTTGTCTTTCTTTGTGGAACTTCTTAGCTTGTTTACATATATTTTAGTTGTTGTTATTCTTTGTTTTATTTTCTTTATTTTTAGTCTGCATGTAGTTACTACTGGATTGTAATTCAAATTTATGTCCGTTCCCGGATATGTCTTTGCAGATATTATGCTGTTTCTATATCTCTTCTTGATCATAACGTAGTCTATCTGATTTCTAATAATTCGGTTTTCGGAGTCTTTTGGTGATTTCCAAGTATATAATCTTCTGTTAGGTAGTTTAAAGAATGTGTTAGTTACGACAAAGTCGTTTTCCTCTGTAAATTGTACTAGTCGGTCGCCGCGGTCATTGCGTTCTCCAAGTCCATAGACGCCTACTATATATCCTACTCTACCACGTTAAATTTTAGCATTCATGTCTTCCATACAAATAATAATTTCATGTTTTTTGGTGATTTTTAATATTGTATCTATTTGTTGGTAGAACTTTTCTATGTCATTATCATCTTTATCACTGGTTGGGGCGTATAGTTGGATCACATTCATTTTTCCCATATGGGTTTGCAATTGTAACATCATGACCCGGTCTGAGAGTGGTACAAAATTTATAACAGATATTTGCGTTTCTGAGTAGACCATAATTGCAGTTCCGTACAAGTGGTATGAGTCATCTGCTCCTGAAAAATACATTTTTCCATTTCTTATTACGTATCCGAAGTGTGAAAAAATATTTTTCGGCTGTTTCTGATATTAACAATCAGAACGAACAAAAAAACCTACTTTACAGCTTTGATACACAACTAACTATTTTGTCGGGTTTTTGCACATGCGTTTACAAGAAAAATTAAAGATACACCTAAAATCGTGATCAGCACCCCAAAACGTACAGATCTTACATCAACTGCCCTAAAACTTTCCAATATTTTCCAACAATTAAGAACAAATATTACTTAAATAACAATTTCTTTACATAAATAAATTTTAAAAAATGCATTCCAAAACTTTTTATTTCTTTCCCTTTATAATTCATTTTATTGTTAATAACTTAACACAATAGTATTACACTTTTAAAAAATAATGTTTTCTTCAAGCGACAATAAAACGTCATATTATTGAACTACTGACAGACGCTAAATACTCTTTTTACTGTCTAGACATTAAAAGCAAAACAGTTATTTTGTTTCCACAACTATTTAGAGGTTGGTACCTCGGTTATGTCATATTATGAATGTAACAGTAAAGTAACAACTTGATTCGTCTAGAATAAAAAGTCACTATAAGACTCGAGAATCTTGAAAATTTGAAAATAACACATGAAAACTAGCAATAAACGCTTGAAGAAAAATAATATATTTCACTTGAGTTAAAAAATATAATTGTTTCGCTTAATTTGCTGTCTCGGCTAACACCCCGCCAGCAAACTTTTAAGCTCAACAATTATATTGTTTAACTCCTAGTAAAATAATCTACTATTATTAAACCGCATCCATATTGAAAACGTTTAATAAATATCTGTAAAAATTGAACAATATAAAAAATTAATTATACCTAAGATTTATTTTATCGAGAAGTGATTTAGCAACAGCAATCACGATCACGATTTCTAAGACACGTTTATCAGTTTATGCATTCATGTTCTAGTTTTTCAAAACACTCATTACAAATAATTAAATATAGAAATTGAATTGAATATTCTTTACATTTATTTAAAAAATAATTCAACACACTGAAGTTAAATTACAATTTCCAGTAACATAGTGCAAAAAATGACTACCATGGCGCAGCGGTTCAAATTTAATCCTCAATAATTTTAAATTGTTAGTTTTAGAATTTCTCTCAGAATCGACCTCAAAAAAGTTTTATGATGTGAACAAAACAATAGTAATTAGTAACGAAACGATATATGAATTTAAATGTCTCTTTTTGTTTCAAAACGTAACTTAGTCAAGAAAATAGTTAATGTAGTAATTCTATTTCTTTTAAAGTGGGCTTTGTTAAATTGCATAAAGCTCGTTCTTCTGTTTTTCTTAATAATTTACTATTTATCTTTTTTTGAAATTCTTTATCATTCGAGTTCATGATTATTTTAAATAATCCCTTACTCTCACTTACTTCATTTAATGGCCGGTTTCACCGACACGACTTATCTATCATCACTGTTAAATATAAAAAATCTAGATGATTTTTTCGAGAAATTACTCTTAGAAATTCAAAAAATTATTTTCCCGCTTAAAACGAATTTGTGACGTGTAACGTCAAGAGTCATATAAAAACCGTTGCTGTCCTGCTGTTCATGCGATTGCCACTAGTACAAGTCACAACTCGTTACTTATAAAACGTTGAAGAAGGTTTTTCTGCACCTGTAGTTGAATAGTCACTTGACTTTATGAATACTGAATTTAGAGAAAAAATCTGGCGTACATCTTTCAACATATGACTTTTGATGTCCCAGCCAATGCCGTTATGTTCCGGTAAATACAAATTAGTTGAACTTCAAAAAGCTTTTTGGGTACAAATAATACAATTGTTAACTTTCTTGTACCAGTTATAAGCTATATTATAATAATTACAATACGAAAACGTGAAGATTTAATAAATCTAAAACAATGGAAAACACCCAACCATAGTAACAATTGTTTTTAAGCATAACCATAGTTAAGTCATCATCTAATGTTTATATTCACGTATTTTATTTATCTTCTGAAACGTAAGTAACGGTAAGTTGTTCTTTGAAGTACTCAATATAAACAGAAACAAATTAGTTTAAGCATTCGCGCTTAGTGTGTGAACAGTTGTGTTATCAAAATTCGGGTCTATAAGCCGTCGTTGACTGAAATTTCTTCCTAACTTTTTACTGACACAAGTGGTCAGTTATTTCGAAAGCCCTTCCATCTCGTATGTTAGATACAGGCTGATAATTTCTGATTTGCAGGTTATATTTATTATACCGGTCAAATTTGGTTTTTTGTAAGGTGTTGTTCGGGCACCTTGAGAATTGGACTTCAGATCTCTTTCTTTTGTTAAAGTTTTTTAAGTATTTATGGATCTTGATGGCCTCTCTAAACCGCTAACCGTTGCTAGTAATTTTAAGCTTTCCAAGAGTATCTTATAATATTCGGTTCGGTTATTACTGACTTTTCTTATGTACACTTAACCACAAAAACAAGGTGTATGGTAAACTCCTACTCTAAAGAGGGTCTCTTTTAACCTTTGTTGATCTGATCTTTGGATATGTGTAGTAGATATGCGTGGGCGGTAGTGAGTCGACTCTCAGATTTCGGTGCTCTTGATCTTTCGGACATGATTGATCTTTTGATCTTCTTCATGGTGCCTCTAAAGCAATTTTCCGTCGTTCGATTTCTGCCTAAAGATTCTCTGGTTCATAAATCCTTTGAGCTCGTTCCGTCAAGGTCTTGATTATTGCGTACTTTTGGTATTTGTCCTTCGTTATTATAAATCTTCTTTTTCCATTTTGCAGAATATTAAGAATGTTCCAGTCTGTGAGTCCACAAGATCCTGTACAATCAAATTACATTCCACAAATAACATTTAAAATTTATAAAATGACAAACATTGAACAAACCAAAAATTTTTTGTCTTTTTTTCAAAAAGTGATTTTATTGCGATATGCAGATCTAACCTATAAACATTTGCAAATGTCATTTTTTAGTGCATGTACATAAATGGTGTTTTCACATTAAGCAAGTGACGCGTTGGACGCAGAATTCACTCTTTGTTTCATCTGAAAATGCAGTAAACGTATAGATCTCCATGCTTTTACGTGCCAACGATCACTTCAAAGACTATTTTACAGGGTGTCCAGAAACTCTCCTGACAAACCAAGACCGGAGATTCCTCAGATAATTTTAAGACAATTTAACCCAATTCACCTAGTCCAAAAATGCTACCTAACGGAGCTAGAGCTCTTACTCTCTTTTTCTGTTTTTTTCTACAAAGACTCCGCAGCAAAGTTTCATATTTGTCTTTTTTTGTCAAAGATTGAATTGTTTGAATAGAATCAATAGTAAATAAGCTGATCGATCTTGATGGGGTTATTGTATCAACGTTATGCTGTAGGCCTCTAAATGTAAATGATGTTTTAGAAACAACAGTGAGAAAATTGTACGTTTTGTAATCGTCGACTATTTTGTGCCATTAAATATCTGTTTTATTGCTGATTTTTTCTACAATTGGATGTACTTTTTCAATAAAGTGCCAAGGAATTAGACCCAAAATAACCTGATTTCGGTTTACCAATCGACTCAATTGGTTTTTGTGTTATCAGCAGCTTAGATGGTTTTCTTTTTGGAAAAATAAACGCTAGATCGAGAAAATCTGTCGTTTTTTTTCTGCCGATAAGATTTGCTATTTTGCTTGTAACAAAAGCTGATCTTGTTTTGACAAAATATAGATTAGTGTTGTCTAGAAAAATATAGATTAGTGTTGTCTAGAAGACACCCAAACGGCACCGTATATCAGTTTATATTCAACTTCGACGATAGAAGGGCATCTGAAGAAGCTGAGCACTCGCGTTAGAAAAACGTTTGGAAGAAATTCCAATTAACGGCAGCCTTTAGACCCAAATCTAGACAACATTTAATTTGCATACGCGATCAGAGATGCTTAATTTAAATTCCTTCCAAGATGTCAAAAAAAAAAAAATTTTTTTTTTAATTAAAACTCTACGACCTGTCATAAGTTTTGCCGATAGCTATTTGCACCACATTGGCATATTGAAAAATCGGTCTGTTTATCCAAAAATTAAACAAACATATTTGATAAAGGTTTTCAAAAGAGATCAATCAAAAATCAAACAGTTCCTCATGATCAAATATACTAAGTGACATAAAAAGAAGAACACCCAGTAATAATGAATATTTTGTAAATTTTTTTTGGGAATATATTTGTTTATATTAAGATAAAAAACGATCAGTTTTTCAGCCATATTGCCCTAGCGGTTGTTTTGTTAACCTCATTCAAAAACACTTACGATTAAGTAGCCCTAAAACAATGAATTAAGCATTTGTAAGTACAGTTGTCATTTAAGCGATTTAAATTGCATTTCAAAGAGCTTCTTTAATTCAATCACAATGCTTCCAGTGCGAAGACGCCATAATTTTCGGCAATTAAGCGAGTTTGATAGGGGTAGAATTGTGGGATTGCGTGAGGCTGGTTTGTCTATGAGAGATATAGCCGCTAGAACGCAACGGAGTTTAAACACTGTGGCAGTCTGTGTTCGGGCATGGAACCAAGAGGGCCGTACACGAAGAGCGAGAGGTACAGGACGTCGTCGAAGAACCACAGAACGCGAAGATCGCCGTCTTAGACTATTGGCTTTACGGGACCGCTTCTCTTCTACACGGGCGATTGCGGACCAGTGGTTTGAAGAACATGGAAGACCGATTGGGATGCGAACCGTTTATAGACGGATAAGAACCTTTGGGCTCTTTTCATACCGTCCCCTTTTTTGTGCTACCACTGACTCCAGAGCATCGACGTTATCGTCTAGCGTGGTGTAGAGAACGGGCAAATTGGGACCAAGAATGGAATTCAATTGTCTTTAGTGATGAATCCAGATTCTGTTTGGGTATGCATGACGGTCGTGCAAGGGTGAGAAGACGGCGCGGTGAAAGACAAGATCCCCAATTTTCTGTGAATAGGCATGTGCACCACACAGTTGGAGTTATGGTATGGGGAGCTATTGCTATTGGAAGTAGGTCACCTTTGGTCTTCATTAGAGGTAACATGACCGCTGCGCGCTACATCCAGGAGGTCGTAGACCCCCATATTGTACCTTATGTTCAGACCATCCCCAACAGCACATTCCAACAAGACAACGCACGACCTCATGTTGCTAGGGTTTCTTTGGCTCATTTTGAGGCCAATCAAATTGCTTTGTTGCCTTGGCCACCAAGATCTCCCGATCTTTCGCCCATCGAGCACGTCTGGGATATTATGGGAAGAAGATTACTCAATTTACCTCACCCTGCACAAACTCTAGCGGCTTTGCAGCATCAGTTACAGATAGCATGGGATGAGATACCTCAAGAAGAAATCGATCACCTCATTAGAAGTATGCCCAGACGTGTTAATGAGTGCACAAGACATCGTGGTGGAGCAACACATTATTAAGTTTTTGAAGAAGTTAACAGTTTAATTTTTATCAAATTGTGATCGTTTACTAATCTAATTCGTATACACTAGTATACCAAAATTGTTCAAATAAATTCATTATTACTGGGTGTTCTTCTTTGTATAGTTAGTATAGTTCATTCACGTGAATTGCGACTAGAAATCATTATCTGATGCATTTAGAAAACCCGTTAAGCAGCTCTAGTCAAAGTGCAGCAAATTCCAAAGGGTTTATTTTCTATAGTACTTCAGCTACAAATTTTGTTTTGATAATAAATTTCTTCACAACAATAAGTTTTTATATATATTAAATATTAAACTTTAATGTCCTAAAAGTTGTTAATTAAGTTAATTACATTAAATTTAACTTTCTAGAAACGAAATCGGAAAATGTTTTTCCAACAATTTTTGTATTTTACTCCCATTCTTTGTGTGACTGTGACACAGTTTTAAAAAAAAATCATTGTTGCAAATTATTTCTTAAATATTAGGTTAATGTTATATATTAGGAATTAAAAACATTTCCGTCTTTGAAAGTTGAGATTGCTGAAACTACACTCCAATAAATAATTATATTATATGCTAATACTACTATAATCTATCTTTACAGTAAATCAAGTCTTGCGTTAAGAACGTATTTGCAACCGGAATTGATGTTTTATAGTAATCTCAAAGCAAAACAAACTTTAATAGAACAGTTCTATTTAAATTAAAGAAAATTAATGTGGAGAGTTACATAAAATATTAGATGCAATTGAATTGAAGTAAGAGAAATTTAAATAGATTTTCAACTAAATAACTTTGTTAATATTATACCTTTTGAATTCAAACTACGTTTTAAATCTCTTTCAATACCAACCTTCAAAGTTACTTAACATTTCCCGATAATATACATTTAACTTTGCTCTAGAAAATGGTAGTATATTGAAGGAAGAATTTATTTTTAAATGTCGTTACGGTATCTTTATTTATTATAAGAAATGACCACATAAAGTAAATGAGATCCTTTTAGTTATTGATTGTTAATTTCTGAGAGAATATAGACACAATTGCACATATGGCTTCTTTTCTAATTGTAAGATCAAATAAATTATTATTAACAATACACCATCAAACCTTTGATGATATACTCGAAATTATTTGCCGTCTGACTTCACTTTCATGAATGATTTTTAATCGTTATTGATTGCCTGATTTGAAAACCAACAAATATGTCCTGTTTAATTTTGTCGTCATATACTCTGGAAAACAAGTAAAAAAATCGACCACCATTGTATGTAGACATGGATTCTTTAGTGAGCTAATTTTTGGTAATATTTTTCCTGTTTTTACTAACCTAGCATCTAGAAAACTGTAATCATAAAAATCAGATCTAATTCATTCGGTTCTGGTATATACAATTCTTCACTATGAGGGGTGGATACTAAACTTTTTTCTTCTTTCCCTATTATAAACGATTGTCATGCTTGTCTCATTGTTTTTAGCAACCTTTTTTTTCTGAGTTTACTCTCTACTATTTTCTGAATCGATTCAAACTGATTCCCGGGTTTTTTTCTCCCAAATCTTCCTATTATATCTTCTTTCTTGTGAAATTGAATCTCAATTTGCTAGTATTCGCTATTTCTACTACATCTTCATTTCCCTTTTTATATTTTTCCATGTATTGTTCTTTTCATATAACTAAAACTCAGTCTAATTATTCTTGTTTTTCATCTTTTATTTCTGTGTGTGTCTGCTACACATACAGTGCTTTTCATTTAACATTGGCCATAGGATTTTACATGTTAATATTTAAATCCCATGTTAACACTCTTTTGGGACATCTGGTATAAACCATTTATGTTAATTATAATTAAGTGGTAAAATGTCTATTAGAAAATATTCTTAAACTCATTTGTAAGTTTTTAATTTAATAAAGAAAAAACAAAAAAAATATCATCTCGGGGAGGATTCAAACCGACGAGTCTATGGGACTTTTGTAATTTGACTTGGTTACTATGGTAACAAAATTGTCATTCAAATTTTGTTTATTAAGTTTAAGACATTTTGACACGTTTAATTTTTAAATATTGAACAGAACGTCAGTTTATATCGTAATCTCCCGAGACGATATATTTTTTGTTATTTCTTTATTCAAAACTTACAAATGAATTTAAGAATATTTTCTAATAGACATTTTACCACTTAATTATAATTAACATAAATGGTTTATACCAGATGTCCCAAATAAGTGTTAACATAAGATTGAAATATTAACATCTAAAATGTTAAATGAAAAGCACTGTATATACAACTATGGCTAGTTTAATTTTTCTCCATACTTTATTAGTTTTTAAGTTTTAGTAATAATGTGATATTCTTCTTTCGTTTGTTTCCTATCGGTTCTCATGTAACTTCTTATTTTTTTATTCTTTTTGTTTCTCGTCTTCTACTTTATCCGTTTGTAGTGCTTCTATGGAATTCAACAAATGTCGCCTCTTTTCTTAATTAGTGTTTTTTTTTAAATTTTAAAAAAATATGAATTAGGAAAAAAGGTTCAAACACATACTGCATTTTGCTTTACTTTAAATTATTATATCCACAAATATGTCTATTTATTTGTCTTAGTATCAAGGCCATTCATTTGGAACTTTCTACAGCTGTCTTCTTGCTTGTATTTTCTTGTTTTGTTTCTAGACATGGTAAACCCCATCTTATGGTTTCTGATAATGGTAGAAATTTTATTGGTGCCGCAATGCATAGCCTTCTAAACTCTTCTGCTGATATTTTAACTTCTGAATTGGCTAAGGAGGAAGTAAATTGGCAATTTATACCTCCTAGGTCTCCTCACTTTGGAGGACTCTGAGAGTCTAACATTAAATTTTGTAAAACATTGCTAAATAAAATAATTCTAAATTGTATTTTAACTTATGAAGACATGACTACGTTTCTCTGTCAAGTTGAAGATATACTCAACTCACGTTCGCTTGGCCCTTTAACTGATGATCCAAATGATTTGGAACCTATTACTCCTTGACATTTTTTAATAGGCCGGAAAATGACCGATCTTGCACTTGCTGAGGAATCGTTAGCTCCGCCCAAGAATCTTAGTGACGCTAATAAGGCGATAGAGTTCGTTTGCCACCAGTTTTGGAAGCGATAGTCGTCTGAATACTTAACCTCTTTGCAACGACAAAACAAATGGTTTCAAGATAATCAAAACCTATGCGTCGGGTAACTTGTGCTTATCAAAGACGACGAACTCCCACCTCTTGCATGAAAGATGGGAAGGACCGAACAAGTTTATCCTGGACCTGATGACGATATGTGTGATGACCATGTGTATGGTTAATATTCTGTTCGATAACGTTATTATTTATATCTGCGGCATTTTATAAAATTTTGAATTTTTATATTTGTTTAGTTACCAGATACGCTTTGGGTATTATATTATAAAACTAATCAATAGCGAGACATCGTCTCCATTTTTTTTGTAAAAATTTTTTCAAAAAATACTTTATATTCAAGCAATATCTTTGCAAGAATTAAGAATAAATACAACAGATATATATTTTTATTACTCTAGGGTAATTATTCTTCTGTTTCAATTTTTATCTGTATAATTTTATAGGAATCATATTTAACATAATATGAGTTTTCTACAAAAAAAAAAACTTCAGGTAAATGTTAAAAATTGGTTACAAGTTTTGTAACATGATCTTTGATATTGGCATGAACAATCCAATTATTAGAATGTAGGTATATACGAAATGGTGAACATTTATAACAAAAAATAAAAATTATAAAGATGCTTTTAAAATAATATGAATTATGCAAAAATGTTTAAACACATACTGCATTGCCTTAACTTTAAATTATTTTATCCACAAATCAAATTATCAACATCAAAAGAGTCGTATTATCTTAATTCTACAACTAAGATTGAATTGAACAGCTTACCCACAAAAATAGAGGAGTGAAACACGCACATAAAGTTCTATACAGTTATAACTAAAAGCACAGTTTTGTGGACATAATGAGATAATTCATTTTAAATAAATCAAGGTAATGTGCTGTAAAAACGCATGAATGGGTACAGAAGGTACACTCATGAAATTTAAAACTTGGACACCACAATTTCTGTAAACAAAAGTTTGCACATTGTGAAGCGGGCTTAAGGGTATCATTTACAATTCTAACAGCAGGTAGTCTCAGCAGGGGTTATCTTATAGAAGGACTGTAGAATGAATCGTTACACTAAGCACGTTTTAGAAAATAGGTAATTTACGTTGCTTACTTAATTTTTTTCTTTAAAGAATATATTTGAAGGTATCGCTAATTAAACACCATAGCTCGATTAATTATCGAATCAAAATTTTGTTTAGGAAATGTTTACAAAATAAAATTAGAAATAATTTTGATTTAAAAACGTCTACAAGCAATAACTTTTAAATTAAATCAAAAACTAAACATGGTTATTTGGGTTGACTGATTATTACTTATTTTTAAATAAATCTAACCTACTAATTATTGTAAGTTATTAAAAAAATCATTAAACTCTCTATTCATAATATTTAGTCCTTACAAAATGTATATTTTATGACGTTTCATTTTTTCTGTAGTTAATATAAAAGTGAAAATAAAAACTAAGGCAATTCTTATTGTCAACGTATATAATATGCAAAAATGTTACGTTGACATAACCGAAAATAAGCTGCAAAACATGTGCTGATGATATTCTGCTTCGTCGGTAAGTTGCTGTTTTTGGCGTTGTTGTAGATGCCGCATTGTTTATCTTTGTACCCTTGTTTGTTTTGATTGTGGCCGTTTTGAGATTTGGGAATGACTGATTGCAAATGTTTGTAAAAGCACAATGTCATGCTCATTCACATACCCAGGTAATCAGTATTTAATAAATACTACAATTTTCAAAATTTATTTAACTTTTGATTTGATTATTTAGAGCTTAGTGTCGGATGAGCTATAAATTTCTATTACCCAAAATATTTGTTTTCAATTTCTTCCTTTTGACTTTCTTTTTTTGACGACATGTTGTTTTTCGAAGTTCGTTTGTTGCTGTTTTTTGTTTGTTTGTTGTTTAGTTAGTTATGTTATGGATATGGTTGTCTTGTGGAATTGAATGAACCAATAAGTAGTTTGATTTGTTTTTTTTTGCTTCCTTAGCTCATTGACAAACATTGTGTGAATGAAATAGTGACTAGTCCATAAATTAAAATAACCTACCAAAGTAATCATGATTTACACAATGTCACTTTATTTAAATTTTCAGTTTAATTTTTACATATTTTGGACTGTTGATTTGTTGCATTTTAACATCTGACACCAAATGTTATATAGTAAACATTACATTATGCAATTATTTGCGATAACTGCGTGCATTTGTCAGATTGTTTTGACATTCGTTTTAGAAATGGTTAAACTTCTTTTTTAAAAAATTCGAAAAAATATTGTGTGTTACACATAACGAAACATATAATCATGAGTTTTGTCACTGATAACATAAATAGCTATTTATTACCTAATCTACTAAATCTACGAAGCAGAACAGTATGTTAAATATGACTATATAAAATCTCAGGTCTTGTCGGAAATAAATGTTATAGCCATGTAGTACGTCGTGCCTGTGTAAATGTAACTTGTTACTGTTTTTTGACATTTCGATGTGATAATTTTTGCAGGAATTTCTTTGCAGTCACTTATATTTTTGGATGAAGATCTTCTACAAGTTCTTCAGTTAAAACTTTAGGCCGGACTTTGTTTCTCTACATCTTTTGTACTATATAACGAATTGTTTTTATTAACCTAAAAAGTATTGTATCTTATATTATTATATTATCAAATGTATAATTATACAAGCAAAGCACTGAACTATAAATATACAGTTAATTTGAAATTTACTAATACTGAAAGATACTTGAATGACAATGGACTACTACGTTCAAAAACTTACTAACCATGTACGAACACAGTGTATAAGTGGGAAAATCACTTAATCACTTTTCCTACCTTTTACATCGTTCTGCTCTTCGACCAACTTTGATGTTTTATGATTATGACAATGATCCACTTTTTCAAAATTGCCACTTTTCTACATGTTAACAACAAAAATAATGGCCACCATGTTTTTTTACAAAGACGCTCTTTATAAAATGGTATACCGACCTATAGTTGTAATCATCATGGTCACCATTACTGGAACGGCTGCGACATCTTAATCTTCAAATTAAAACCAAACATTTTTAATTACATCATAATTTGTGTCAATTCTAAGTCAATGTCGCAACACACTATAAAAGATTAGAAATTGAATCAATACTTCTCATCATACTGCTTCCATGCCGTCGCTAGGTCAAAATTTGAACAAACTGTAAAACTGGGTTATCGTATCATGAAACTTTCAAAAATATCTTCACCTGTAAATTACACGTCAAATAGTAAATATACCCTACCTTATCTACTAACATAATTAAAATTAGTTTTTGATGATGTACTTAATTATTAATCGGATTTCAGATAGTGTTACTAAACTATCGTATAGCGTGCCAAAGACTTAACACTTTGTAAACGTTCAAGAAATTCCGGGTTTTGGTAGTTCTCGTCAAAATATCTCTTATCTGAAATGATAAAATAAAAAATAGACAGAGCTCAAAAATCACTTTATTTGCAAATATTTAGAAGTAACGTTTTTGAAAATTATAAATAGGTAAATGAATTTTCATAAAGAATTAAATTTCTACAAAATCATATTTTGTTTTTTTGTAAAATGCAGACCAACGCTTAGTTTGCGTCAACTATTGAAAAATTAAGTTTTGTAAACTGCTTACTCATCTATCACTAAATTTTTGATAGACTACTATTCGAACTTGCTATCTTAGCGGAAGGTTATGGCACTAGATGTCAGTTCTTTGACAAGAGCTCTAATTTTACAAAAACAAATTGTAGGAACAATAATTTATTTATGTGTAATTATTAATTGACATTTATTTTATTTAACAAATAAAATGTTTTGAAATTTTTTTTTTTGATGCAATACTTTTCCTTTATAACCCAACCCACGCACCAAGTTTAACATTCATAATACATTACATTTTGTTAAAACAAAATTAATCGATAGTACAGAGTGAGTAAGTATTTAACAATTGAATTAATTAAATTCTGTTTATATACCGTTTATATCTGTCCCAAATTAAGTAGGATTGTGTGGTTACCTTTGTTGCTTAATAAAGATTCAATTTTGGTTAAATTGGCAATTATGTAGTTCGTTGTGGTGATTCAGATGCTGCTGATTAAATTTGAAAATTTCAAGTGGTTGCGAAGATATTTGGAAACAGTAAAAAAACTCTATTTCTAAAACATCCGTTATCCTGAAAATTCTAAAAATTGTTTTGAAAATAACTTGTTTCCTTAAATTGAAGTCAAAGTAATTGTCAAAAAAAAAAATTACTTTTACAGTTTTTGAGATGTGCTAGTAATATTAACTGATGAAAATGGGCATCGTTTTCGATTTTATAAAAGAAAAAATATAATTTTTTCTTTTACGTTGGTATGACTTCAAACTAATAAGTTGTCAATTTTGATTTGTTAATTATGAAATAACCAGTTTGTAACTAAATGATGTATAAACATGTTATATGTACATTTGTATGCATAATTGACTAAATATTGACATATTGACAATATATTTTTTTTTTAATTATAAAATCCAAAACGGCAACCATTTAAAAAAGTTCAGTTACTAGGACTTTCTCAAAAACTATGGAAGTAATCTTATTGAAAATTGTACTTGGAATTTTATAACTATCACAATAATTGAAATATTGGATTTTTTTGAAAGTCTAGTTTTTACTTACTTATCTTCGAAAAAGCTTCAAATTTTTAAGTTTTTTTAGCCAAATCTGAATCAGCATAATAAACAGTACAACATAGCCTATTTAACCAAAATTGTATCTCTATTATTAACAATACAACCTTTTCAGTTTGGGACACAGTGTTAACAGTTACTACATGAACAAAGACAATCGACAAAAAACAAAATAAATATTGTAAAAAAATTGTGACAACCAAGCATTGTGTCCCTTATGATAAAAACTTGTGATCACAATAGCCGTAGAGAAAAATATCTGACCTTTTCGTTATGAAAGAAGTGGGTTTGTGAACGTATTCACAAGTGACCATTTTAAAAAGTTAAAAACCGAAAAATAATGAAGTTATTGGTTTTAAACCCAAAATCGCGACCAAAATTAAGTTACTCGCACTTTATCAAAAACTAATAAAGTAATTTTTTTAAAAATTGTACTTTAACTTTTATTTACAAATTTTTTTATAACTTTCACGATAATAGAAATATTGGATTTTTTGTAAATCTTGTTTTTTGAGTTTTTTTAGAATATCTTTAGAAATCTCTTAACCGAATCTAAATCAGCTTAAAAACTGCCAATTTAAGCAAAATCGTATCTTTTTAATAACAAAACGCAATTGTACTCAATTTGGAACACGCTGTATATCGCAATGGAAATGTAAACAGTTACTACATGAACAAAGAAAAGTCAACAAAAGGCATTGTAAACTACCCAAGCAGAAAAATTGGGGACGATGTGACATGGCACTTATCGATAATGGACGTTATGTACAAGTGGACGTTGTGAAAGGCGCAGGTGTATATTTTTGTGATCACAATGACTTTAGTGAAAGAAATCTGATGTGACAATTGTGTAGTGGCAGTTTTGAAAAAGTTAAAAGCAGAAAATATAATAAAATTTTTTAATTATAAATCCAAAGTTGCTAGCCCTCTCTAGAAAAATATTAGAGTTTTTTAATTCTTATTTTTTTGATTTAATAAAATTTAGTAACTTCCGTTTTAAAAAGGTTTTTTTAAAGCTTTCACGATAACGGAAATCTTACATGTTTTTAAAAACCTAGTTTTTTAGTTTTTCATTGGCTATGGCGATGTTTTTGAGTTTTCTCAGCATTATAAACTGTGCATTATGGCCCATTATTGTACAAAATACAATAATAATAATAATAATATTGTTACAATAAACTGAAAACGTATTAAATAATCAATATAAATAAAACTAACAAGTAGCAAAATGAACCTAATGATTACATTAAAGCATGATTTATTCATTTGTAATAAAATCACGCATTTTTACACAATTTACGAAAAATAAACATAATTCCATAATTTCTTTAGAATAATGAGGGCAATTAAAAACAGTAAGAAATTTTTCCCCACCCCTCACAAAATCTGTCAGTTTTTATCCCAATATTTGATGTAAACTTGACGTTTTTGAAACTGTACAACAGGTTACGTTGTCAGGGTATATAGATCAGTTTTAAGTCTAGGATGAAAAATATTTTTTAATCCTAAAACCAAAGCATGGGTATATATGGGTATTAAAATAATATACCTGTTAGATTTTAATTAAATTAGAAACATACATATTAATAATATCTTTATGAATACCTAACAATTTTTGATTTTTGAAAGTAATATTGAAAATGCAATTTGAGTTTTTGGAAAAGTGAATTAATGATTTGCTGTTAGTATTTAAATTTGTTGTGTCATTCATGACAACATATAAACACACTGTTTGCATCTGTATCAATATCAATCGGTAGTTCTTCAAAGCTTCGTGAGTTCTACTAGTACTCTGCTCATCCAGTCTCAAAATTCCCCTTGTACATCTTTTTTGTGCCTGATGTATTCTTCTGCTACACTAGTACCCTGTTCATCCAGTTTCAAAATTTTCCTTTCTAAATCTTCCTTGTATCTGACGGATTCTGCTACAGTGTCAGACGTCCACCCCCAAGCCGCATCAAGCAGGTTATTTCTTTCTTAGAGTCAACAAAATGTGTAGCAGATGTTTGGTGGAGAATTTCCTCAGTATATTCATTTGGGTTTTCCAACTTGAAAAATTTGGCTATTTCTTGTGGGACTTTGCTAATTTTGTGAATACCCACTACTTGTCTGCGTTTTGGTATATGGAATCGTCACGAGTAAACCTATAATTTTTTGTAAATGCTCCACTCACGCCAAATATTGCGATAATTTAAATGACAATTTATGAAATATAATAAATACCTATACTTATATTATGGTCGCTATCTATGTCCGGCTCGAGGTAACTTCTACTATCTTTAACTTTTTTTTGACTAATATGTAGCCTATTTTGTATCTCGCTATATCTCCAGGCATTTTTCAAGTGTACTGTCTCCAAATATAATGTTTAAATATTGTGTTGGTTGCAATTACGTAGTGTTGTATGCAGAATTTAATTAATCTCTCCCCTCTGTCATTTTTTACCACATTTTGTTCTTCTCCTTCTCCTAGTACAGCGTTCCAGTCCCCCGCCATGATCAAGTTTTCATCATTTGGTATCTGCTTTATTATATTGCTAATGGTTTCATAGATTTCTTTTATTTCATCATCGCTACTAACTTGTGGGCATGTATACTTGTATTATCACTGTGTTGACAGGTTTTGTTTTGATCTTGACCAGTATAACTCTTTCGTTATATTGTTTGTAGTATGTTACCCTGGTTTCGAATTTCCTGTTTCCAACTCGTGCTGTTCCGTCTGGTGTAGATTTGGTGTGTATTATTCTATATTTTTTACTCAAGAAGTCCCCTTTTTCTGTCCATCTCATTTCGCTTATGCACAAGATGTCGATATTTAAATTTTCCATTTTTATTTTTGCATTATCAAATTTCTTGGGGGTATAATATTCATGTTTTATTTTCAAAAATGCTCTTAATTGAGTAATGTTTTCTACCTCTATACCATGTTTAACATTCAAGGTCGTTCTAACCATTAAATAATGGGACTACAATACGGATGATTTCAAACGTTTCAGCTAAATACGCCAATAAGACAGGTTCAGAAAATGTTTTTACCTTCTTGTCATTGCACCACTCTGTGAAAAGTTTGTAAGATTTCTCAAGATTTTGGTGGAAGTACGTTCAAGACAACTTTTTGCGCCATTTCTGCTACATCTTCAGGTAAATCTTCTTCAAAATTCATTATCACGCAAATGCACTCACTCGTTAAACTGTTGACAATTTTTTTCACTAAACAATTGTATTGATAAACAAAGCTATGACTATGTGGGTACCAGATATTGCGATACATTCTCGCAATTTGATCGGTGGCTATTTTTTAGAATTTCTAAATTTATTTCTGTCATGTTTTTGTTGGTCGGAGAAAAAATAGTATGTTTGATTTGGATTAAAGGTTGCCTTTAATCTTTATAAAATAATCTACTACTATTGGCGATGCTCTGAAGCAAAATTAATTATAAACATAGCCATACAGTCCTACTCTATTTGGCCGATATGTAAAGGTGAAAGTGTAAGAAAGTGGCATTGTGAACTTTGTGGGCGTTATGAATTAGGAAGGGAAACTTTCCGTTTTAATAAGTTTTTTATAACTTTCACGATAACGGAAACATTACATGTTTTTAAAAACCTAGATTTTCAGTTTTTTTTGGCAATGTCAATGCTCAGAATTTTTGTTTTTTCTTAGCATAATAAATTGTAAACTATTGCCCGTTCACCCAAAATTCTATCATGATTAATAATAAACATAGCCATACAATTCCATTCAATTTCGCCGATATCAACAAGGTGGCCATTGCGAAAAGGTCAGTGGTGGCCGTTGTGGACATTCTGCAAATATAGGAAAATGACCGTTGTAAAAATGTACACCGTTATGAACTTTGTGTACGTTAATGAATTTGGAATAGTGGCCGTTGTAATATTAAAGAATTGCGTAAAATTTTACAGCTCAAAAGTGCGACTTTTTAGTACCTACGCGTATGTAAATTTACTTAAATATAATTTATAATAATATGCACACTAAAAATACTGAACCAAAATAGCATTATGTTGAATCTACTAAACGCGCTAATTAACAAATCCCATTAATATATGCCCTTCCAATAGCAACGTGGTATGCAAACGGGCTAGCCCAACGTCGTCTGGAAGTCGAGTTAATTATTCATGAAGAAAAGATTGACATTCTGCTGGTATCCGAAATACATTTTACAGATAGTAATTACTTTAACATACACAAATACAAAACATACTCTACAAATCATCCGGATGGTGCAGCTCATGGTGGTTCTGCAATAATCATTAAAGATAAATTGTGTCACAATGAATTGGAAAAAATTTGAAACAAATCATATTCAAGCTACAGTTATTAACACCTACATTAGTTAGGCAACCGATTTATAGCTGGTGGGAATTTTAATGCGAAACATCCAGCATGCGGTTGTAGATTAACCACGCCAAAAGAAACAGCTGTACAAGATAACGTTAGCAAATAATTATGATCAACTATCCACAGGTGAGCCTACCTATTGACCCAATGACATCGACAAAACACCTAATGCCGTAGATTTCTTAGTCACCAAAGGTATACAATCCAACTACTGTAAAGTAGACTCCTGCTTTAACCTCTTCTCAGATCACTCAACCATTATAACCACAACTAGCACTTTTAATATCACCATACCTTCACTCTATAACGGCCGCGCCAACTGAGAAATCTTTAGAGAGTACTCAATAGATAATACAGTAATTAAAGTTTCATTAACAACAGACTACAAAATCGATTTTGCAGTTGTAAATCTTACTCACAACATACAACATGCAGCTTGGTTCGCAACTCCACCCAATCCTGGGAAGAATGTCGTCACTAATAACTATCCTTTTGATGTTAGAACAAAAATTGCCGAAAAAAGATTAAACAGGGAAACTAAGGAACGGAAAAAATTTACTTAAAGGGTGGAAAAATGAAATTTTTAACGAATATGTAAGTAACCTGCCGCCGTCTCCTTACAATGACTACTCCCTCTGGCAAGCAATGAAAAAGCTAAAAAGTGCCAAAAAACCAATTCCTCCAATTCGAAAGGTCGATGGCACGTAGGCAAAAACAGAAGTAGAAAAGGGTGAGCTCTTTGCCGAACACTTCTCTAATATTTACTAGTCACATCCTTCAACAGCAACACCTTAAGAGGAAAACAAAATACTGGAATACTTAAATGTTCCATTGCAACTATAAACACCATTACAACATTTTACGGCTAAAGAGAAAAATTCCAAAATTGAAAAACCCAACGATAAAAAGGCTGCCGGTTACATTAAATGCAAAAAAAAGTGTTTTTTCTCAACTTTTTTTTCCTAAATGTAAAGTAATGAACCAACATTAATGGTGTAAAAAGAAAAGTTCTAGGAATAAAAATACGAGATAAAATGAGTATGACTCGATCAGGTAATAAATTTTAATTTTTTTAAGCAATTAATTCAATCGAGGCTGAATGCTTGTGTGATCGTCCGATTGTCAGAAATAAAAAAAAATGTGAAGCTGAAATAGAATGGAACAAAATGTATATTCTCATTTTTCGATAAAATGATATTTAACACGCAAAAAATGCATGCAAAGATGGCTGAAAGTGACCGAGTAAGAGAAACGGGGGAGCAGTGGGAGTACCCGTCCTCGGCGCGCTTATATAAATAGCAATCCCGCCTCAAACGGCGCTAGCGGACGGGTTCCTAGACGTAAACCAGGATTGTTATCGAGTCTGGCACCCTGGACTTTTGTTCAAAATCAAGCAGATGTTACCCTACAATTTTATCTAATTACAAAATTACACCTAAGCGACAGGTTTTTATCAGGTTAAATATGGCGATAGTTATTCTAACTTATATCCAATCAGAGCGGGCGTTCCACTTTATATCAATTATTCACAGCAGACTTGACGTGCAACGAGGATGTAGTCACGGCCACATTCACAGATGACACGGCCTTATTATGCTCTCACACAGATCCCGCGCAAGCAGCGATAAATCTGCAAAGCTCACTTGATAACATGCAAAAGTGTCTACACAAGTGGCGCATAAAAATCAACGAGAACACATCAACATCAATTACGTTCACTACAAAGCGCGGAACTACCCCACTAATCACACTAAATGCAATTTAAATCCCAAATAAACAAAAAGGTATGTATCTGGATAGGAGTCTTACGTAGAAAGTGCATCTTACTAAACAAAGAAAAAAGTTGGACATCCGATTTCAAAACATGTATTGGCTTTTGGGCAGAATATCTAAATTGTCTCATAATAACAAAGTGCTAGTGTATAAAGTAGTGTTAACACCTGTGTAGACTTGTGGCATTTAGTTCTGGGGGTGCGCGAAAACATCCAACGTCCAAATCACACAAAGTAAGGCTCTTCGCAGCCTAACAAATGCGGAATGGTATGTCAACATTCCGATCTCAAAATCCCATGAGTTAAATATAAATTTAGTTTCATCATAGTGTGTTAGTAACAAATCTTCTCGAAGAAGAAATAAACACTCGACACCTAATAAGCAAAAAACAATAGACCTTACTAATAGTTAGTGCTTAGTAAATACAGGGGGTCGTAACTTGGCGTTATTCCCTTCTCATGTATTATTTAGTCTCAAATATTATTACTTTTGCTTGTTATCCTCGGGCTAGTTGTAAATATTGCATCCAATAAAAAAAACTAAAAAAACTTTTAATTAAGATTAGTATGTGTATCGAGCTCTTCTATGTAGAAAGCAATTTAAGTATAACAATTGGAATATATTTATAGCTGTTTCGTTGGATTAACGTTTAATACATAGAAGCAGAAATTTAACAGCAATTATTTTATTTCCTTAATAGTCCAAGAGCCGGCTGCACAACACCCTCCCTCATCGAACATCCGGCTGAATTTTATCCGAATAGATAGCTTTTTTAGTGGTTAACCCTGTACCGGGTTTTATATGCCCTGAAACTTGACCGAAGTGTTAAAAAAAGGGCCACTTTCGGTATGATTTTTTGAAATGAAACCCCCTTAAAGAACATCGGGCTGCAACTTGTGCCAATCGATTCAGGATGTCAAGCACTTTGATAAAAAAATATGCTGCTATCCCCCGCCTTGACAGGAACCATGGCAGCAACCCTTAAACGTGACATATTTTCGTACCGTACCTCCTTCACAGAACATCCGATTTTTTTTGGAAATGTAGCTCGAACATTCCTGAATATAAAAAAACAATGCTGCCATCGCTGGCCTTGACCAAAAATTTTTGTGCCACCCGTAAGTCGCGCGACTTTTAGCTGCCAATTTATAACGGGTCAATACTTCCTTCACAGAACATACGATTTTTTCTTTTTTGAAATGTAGATCGAACATTACTGAACATAAAAAAACAATGCTGCCATCGCTGGCCTTGACCAAACATTTTTCTGCCACCCATAAGTCGCGCGACTTTTGGCTACCAATTTGTAATGGGTCAATAATTCCCTCACAAAACATACGGGTAATCTTTTGCCATGTATTTAAATAGAAAATAAGACAATTTTTGACAAAAATGATCTTAAGAACCGACTATGAATACCATCCATACTAGCGCGAAAATTCCCATCGAATATTTTGTGGAAAAGATAGTTTGTGATAAACAAGCTGCGCGTACATTGGTAGAGATATGGAATGAAACAAGGTAAGTTCATATAACATTCACGTATTTTTATTTCTTTATTTTTTATTCTTATTTTTTTGTATTTGAAATCTTAAATGTAAGATATAAAACATAAATATAAATCACGAGAATTTTTTAAATCGCTATTGCTGTTGGAACTATCGACAGTATAGTCCTCGTCGTCACTATCATTATGCTCTATGATTAATATATCTTCAACTTTTAATGGAGTTGGATCTTCGTGGAACCATCGTAGCGTAAGCTTATCGTTAACGACAATCCATTCACATTCTTATGACTTGAATTTGACGCAGTTTCGCTTGTAGCATCTTGCCACATCGCATTAATATAAATAGTGCAAAGAATTTTTTGTTTTCCAACATGATGGAACGACATTTGACTCGATATTAACTTTTGTCAGAAAGTGCTCTTGTGTTGTGATAAACAAGCTGCGCGTACATTGGTAGAGATGTGGAATTTCCGCATTTGCACATATGGATGTCAAGTACAACGCCCAGGAAAAATGACCCGAATTGCATCAGTTGCACAAATTTAGCGAACGTTCTTGGGGCACAGGTTTGTCGCGCTTTGCCAGCTTTTTACGCGTACACAGGATGCGATTACACGGTTGCATTCCATCGAATAGGAAAAATCAGACCGTTTCAATTGCTAACAAAAAATATAAAGTATCAGACCCTTTTGCTGCTCTGAACGACCCTATAAATATTTATGACGACGAGAAAGTAGGACATCCCAGATCACTAGTGTGTACAATATAAAATTCTAATTCAGATAGGTTTCAGATATTTCAAAAATATACTCGAAAAATATGAACAAAGAGCATTTTTTTGCAAAAAGTTAAAGGTTTCGAGTCAAATATCATTCCAACATGTTGGAAAACATTAAAACAAAAAATTCTTCTAGCGATGTGGCTAGATGCTACAAGCGATACCTGCGTTAAATTTAAGTCAGAAGAATGTGGATGGATTGTCGTTAACGATAAACTTACGCCACTATGGTTCCACGGAGATCCAACTACGTTAAGAGTTGAAGATATACTAGTTACAGAGCACAATGATAGTGACGACGAGGACTATACTGTCGATAGTTCCCACAGCGATAGTGATTAAAAAAAATTCTCGCGATTTATATTTATAGAAATATTAATCGACTCTATTAGCTCTGGCTGAGGTAATATTTTTCGGCCTAAATTTAATTATTTAAATGAGATATATAAATATAAAAGATTACATGACAATAATCGAACCAAATCGTGGTCGTATTGTCTTGGTGATTATAATGACCAGTAGAGTCAATTAATATTTCCATTGTTGTTTATCATTTAACTAACGATGTAAAAGTTATTTATTATTTCATTTCTATTTGTTTTATATCCTACTTTTAAAATTTTAAATACAAAAAAAATAAGAATAAAGTATAAAGAAATAAAAATACGTGAATGTTATATAAACTTACCTTGTTTCATTCCATACCTCTACCAATGTACACTCATGAAATTTTAAACTTGTAACCACAATTTTGTAAAAAACAAATTTGTTGAGCGGGTTAAGGGTATCATTTACAATTCTAACAGCAGGTAGTCTCAGCAGGGGTTATCTTATAGAAGGACTGTAGAATGAATCATTTCACTAAGCACGTTTAAGAAAATAGGTAATTTACGTTGCTTACTTAATTTTTTCTTTAAAGAATATATTTGAAGGTATCGCTAATTAAACACCATAGCTCGATTAATTATCAAATCAAAATTTTGTTTAGGAAATGTTTACAAAATGACCAATGTAACAACCCTTAGAGCAATATGACTCAAAGGAAGTAAATTAAACAAGCAAGGATATTCTATTGTTATTGAAACTTATTCATAAAGTAAAAGCCATTTCCTTATAATGCTAATGGACAGGATTTTCTTTTAAGTATTAAGATTACAATAGAGGACTTATAAACTTTCGAAAATATCTAATTATAAATATTTACACTGCAATTGCGCTTTTTCCTTAATAATTTCTTAGCAATAACATACACGTTCTTGGTTTTTAAGTTGTCATAAATTTGATATGATATAAATTTGTGTTTCTAATATTACATCACAAACTAATCTTTATTCGCCAAAAAATTGTTGCTTAAGTTGTAAAGCTTCGTACACACCTGAACAACAAACCGAGCAACAAACATAACAACGAACCGAAAGTCAAACAGAACGACAAACGATCTTTTATGATTTCCACAATCCGAACAACAAACGGAACGTTTGTGCTGTTCCATAATTATTTTCAGTAGTTTTCAGTTCATATATATTTATTATTGAGAAGAGAAAATTGCGGAAAACAAGAAGATAGTGCCAACCAAATTTTTACGCACAAAGAAGAGTAAAAAATTATAATTTACTTCGCTTTTTTTATTTTGAAAATTTCCCGCCCAAATGATGCTAATAGGGACATCATTTTTTTCTTGCATTCTTAAACACTGATTAATTTAAAACATTTTTCTTCTGTCAACTCCATAATATTACCTAAAACACAACAAACCCACAAAAGGGAGGACAAAAATAAATAATTTAATTCTCCCGCATAAGTTTGTTCGCCGTTTTGTTTAGATTCGTCCAAACCTGCAAACGCATTCGCGCGCATTTTCTTTGATGTCGGAGAAAAAACCGACAAGTTGCGGGAACGCCGCAAACCGTTCGTGGAACAATCAGGACTTGCGAATCTGTTCTAAAATTCGTACGTAGCACCGTCCAAATTAATGTTCCGATTGCCGTTCGGTTCGTTGTTCTGTTTGTTCCTCGGTTTGTTGTTCAGGTGTGTACGAAGCTTTACAATAAGCATATTAATATGAACTATATCTTATGAAAGGAGAGTTATGTAACTATAATTAACGACTTAACGTTACGTTAGTAGATTCCATTTACTATTTACACATATTTTCTTGGAACATTCGATAATTAACTATCGGGATATGATGACCCTATACTTCGCAGGTTGTGCGCAACTGGATACAAGCAAATAACTTGGAGCTGTTACCCTGGCCAGCAAAAAGCCCAGATTTTAACATTATCGAAAATGTTTGGGCTCGAATACTTGCTGTTATCCGAAGACAACAAGGGCCAAATTTTATACCAGTAAACCGTAATGCACTAATTGCAGCCATTGATACCGCATGGGAAACGATTAATATTAATTATATTGATACCTTGATAGCGTCAATGAGCAGACGCCTCCAAGAATGTATCAATAATAATGGAGGTCACACCCATTATTGATTTCTTATATTTATTTATATAGTAATACCTTTATTTAAAAAAAGTTTTCATTTAATTTTAAACTATAACTGTATCTTAATTATAATTATGTAATAAATTCTTGTCAAAAAACTAAATATATACGTTGACAATAAGAATTGCCTTAGTTTTTATTTTCACTTTTTATATTAACTACAGAAAAAAATGAAACGTCATAAAATATACATTTTGTAAGGACTAAATATTATGAATAGAGAGTTTAATGATTTTTTTTAATAACTTACAATAATTAGTAGGTTAGATTTATTTAAAAATAAGTAATAATCAGTCAACCCAAATAACCATGTTTAGTTTTTGATTTAATTTAAAAGTTATTGCTTGTAGACGTTTTTAAATCAAAATTATTTCTAATTTTATTTTGTAAACATTTCCTAAACAAAATTTTGATTCGATAATTAATCGAGCTATGGTGTTTAATTAGCGATACCTTCAAATATATTCTTTAAAGAAAAAATTAAGTAAGCAACGTAAATTACCTATTTTCTAAAACGTGCTTAGTGTAATGATTCATTCTACAGTCCTTCTATAAGATAACCCCTGCTGAGACTACCTGCTGTTAGAATTGTAAATGATACCCTTAAGCCCGCTTCACAATGTGCAAACTTTTGTTTACAGAAATTGTGGTGTCCAAGTTTTAAATTTCATGAGTGTACGCGCAGCTTGTTTAGCACAAACTATCTTTTCCACAAAATTTTCGCGTTAGTATGCACGGTATTCATAGTCGGTTCTTAAGATCGTTCTCGTCAAAGATTGTCTTATTTTCTGTTTAAATACATGGCAAAGATTACCGGTATGTTTTTTGAGGGAATTATTGACCCGTTACAAATTGGTAGCAAAAGTCGCGCGACTTATGGGTGGCACAAAAATTTTTGGTCAAGGCCAGCGATGGCAGCATTGTTTTTTTATGTTCAGTAATGTTCGAGCTACATTCCAAAAAAAATCGTATGTTCTGTGAAGGAAGTATTGACCCGTTATAAATTGGCAGCTAAAAGTTGCGCGACTTACGGGTGGCACAAAAGTTTTTGGTCAAGGCCAGCAATGGCAGCACTTGTTTTTTATGTTCAGGAATGTTCGAGCTACATTTCCAAAAAAAAATCGGATGTTCTGTGAGGGAGGTACGGTACCAAAATATGTCACGTTTAAGGGTTGCTGCCATGGTTCCTGTCAAAGTGGGGTGTAAGCATATTTTTTTATCAAAGTACTTGACATCCTGAATCGATTGGCACAAGTTGCAACCCGATGTTCTTTAAGGGGGTTTCATCTCAAAAAATCATACCGGAAGTGGCGCTTTTTTTAACACTTCGATCAGGTTTCAGGGCATATAAAACCCGGCACAGGGTTAACCACTAAAAAAGCTAACTATTCGAATAAAATTTAGCCGGATGTTTGATGAGGGAAGCTTCTTCAGATGTATATGGTAAAGTGTTATAGATACATTTAAAGTTATAATAGTTTAAATCTCAATTATAATAAAATATTATAAAATACACACTTCTGTACAGTTAAACAAACAAATGCATAATAATTCCGTAACATACTAACAAATCTATTATTTATAAATGAAACCCCCACAATAATATCGGAAAAAAAAGTATATGAAAACCTGAGTTTTTAATATAAAGCTAAATCCTGAAAGCTTAGCAAGCTTTGTTAAAAGAGTAAAGTCCTTAATGCGAATTTTTGCGAAATCTTTTTAAGAAGTAATTAGGGTTGAATTAATCTTATCCACAATCTCTACTGTGTGTAATTATTATAGATCAACATTATATTTGTTTTGGCAGAATGAACTATAAGAATTCATAAAACGTACTCATTTACATAACATTTTCGTATTTGACTCGCTAATTTATTTAAGTTCAGCAAAACAAATACTAATTAAATTAATTGCATTCGTAAAATTCATTTGTAGTTCTTCCTATCCTATAGTGTTCATTCAATGACTGGAATAATTTGTAAATTCATTACTGAAAGTTACATTTAACATTTATCAGTGAAAATATTTAATAACACTGATAAAAAGTGAAATATTAATTGGTTAACTAATTAATTATTACAAATTGTTATTGCTGACGATTTTGATGTAACGTTTTTTCTATGTTATTGTGGATTAGTTGGGATTAGGATTAATTGCCAATTTATTATAAACACTTTGTTGTAAAAATCCGGAAAATAAATGATCTGAGAATAATAGAAATGAGAGCGCAGTTTGTTTAAGATTAATAATCGGATTACGTCCATTAATCGTAAGTTTACATACATATATCTAAGGATATCCTCGATTATCCGGCAATGCAAAACGTTGAGACTTGAGAGGCGTATTATCCTGGGGTGCAAAATCCCTTCTCCGACAACTTTCGGAATAGAATGGAAGTAGTGTGGTGTACTACGTTCACTGATCAGTGTTTCGCGCTTTGCCGTTAACCGAGGTTGTATGGACAAAACGTGCTCATATAAACTCTCGACTTCGTATGCGTGTGATTTATTTACATTTTATTAAGTGATTTTTTTTAACAACTTTTTCTATCGACTCATATTAACGTTTCATCGACAAGATTTATGTTGCCGAGGTTAGTTAATTTTTTTTTAACAAATTAATTTGTTTTTTGAAAAAAAAATGTGCGTATTTTTGATTTAATGTATACTATTTGAAACATTTATATTAAATAGAGTAATTATGATTCTGTTTCAAAACATTTGATAGAAGACGATTTATTGACTTAATTTGCTCTGTAGTAATCTTTATCGCGGGATGCCCTACAATATGAGATAAATTGACAATAAAATTATTTATAGGTCGTGCCATTTGACCAGTTTAATCGACAATCTTAAATATTGTTAATGTAACTTGAGCTAAACACTTTCCATCAATTTACACATTATCAACCCTTTATTGTAGGTCCTACAAATGTTTAAACAAGAACAGATTAAAATTTGCAACGTGTGACGTACATTATATGTATACATACACACCTTTATCTAAATTTGTTTGTATAGTATTCTGCATAATTAGGAAACACATACACACATAGAAGTTATCTACCCTTCACCGTCGACTTCGTGTAGCACGCTATGTATTCTTTTCCAGCAACTCGATGCTATGTGCAAAACTAACGTTATAAATAAATAATTTTTTATTTCCAAAAGAAGGTGGTGTTTTGAAAAATTTAATTTTTAACACCCCAGAGGACCTTGTAACCAATATGACCAACAAGGTTGACTTTCTCAATACTAAGTAAGTTGGTGAAAAGAATCAATATAAAAATTCCTCCGTCTTGTTAGTTCTAATAGAGAAATATTCACGAAGGCAATTTAAATTTAAATTACTTGGAATGTGTTTATTTAGAACTTTCAATTTTAATTTATTGAAATTTCCTTTGATCTTTTCTACACCTAAAACTATAACCATTTCAATAATCCACGAGAGTTTTATTAAAGAAATTTATATTTCAAATTTTTGCGATGAATTGTTGACGCTTTCAATGAATTCTTAGAATCTTTGACAATGTTTCTTAAAATGCATTTTCTCGTTCGTTTATTATTTAAATTTTTATACGAATGTTAGTTAATTTATGCGTTTTGAATGTAAACACAAATGTTTCAAGTTTGTGTAAACTAACTAATTTAGTTTCTAATGAAGAATATTTTTCAACAATTTCAAATATTCAACTTAGACAAACGTTGGTTTTTAAAATATAAACATTCGCATTTATTAACAAAAATTTTTTAACGTTCTCAAAAAATGTTGGTAATTTATTTATAACAGAAATAATATTATTGTTAATTTGTTACGTTTGCATTTAAAACGACATGAATATCATATTTTGTATAAAAGCAAATACAATAATAATTTTTCGATATTTGAACATATATTTTATTTAGCTGATTGTGTACATATTTTTCATGCGTCAGATTACGTTTTTTTTTATAACAAACAAACAATAAAAACGGTTTAATTTTTTTTATATCCGTAATTAATTGGTGCTTAAAAAGTTTCATCAAAAACTGTTATTTTATCTGGTATTGGACAAATATAAATCGTACGTAATAATTAAAATGTTTCATTTCCGCAAAGCAAGTATTTATATTCCTGTAAAATTGTGCTTTAACTTTAATTGTAAATTTATATAAAATCGCAAATAATGATAAATCAAATCGTAGTCAAAAGAAACTTATTCTGGCTATGACATTTTAATGTTATTATTTGTTTAAAAAAATTAACTGATTGAAGCGTGATGAACTTTTTAAGTTTACCGAAAAACCATAAACATTAATATTTTTGTTATTCTATTCAAATCGTTGTTTTTGATGGAATTTATTTCTTTAGTTATTCTTCTCTTTGTGTATTGAAAAAAGAATTCATTTATAATTCATAACGCCAAATAGTAAAATTTGACGTTCTTTGTATACAACCCTCTCGTTGGTAAGAGAATTATATAGTCTTGCTTGAATTATAGTAATGTTTATTTTACGATTGTTACCTAAATATTGTTTTGGAGTTGAAATTTTAATTTTTATAGGTGTTCCGTATTTTATACACCATGAATTTTTAATTATTTTTATATTATGACAATAAAATTGTTATTGTTTACCGAAAGCAATCTTAATTTTCTAAACTATATTGAAAGATATTGAATTAAAATGAAATTGAGTAGTGAAGTATAATAAAAATAAAGGCGGAAGAAATAAAATACTAAAAAAAATTAAAAGAAAACTGAATAGAAATTAAGGTTAGCAGTCAATATGAAAATTTTGTTGATTTAAAAGAAAATATGTGCAAGGACGGAAACACAAGTAATATAATAGCGAAGATATGAAAAAATGTCTGTAAAATTGAAAAAAAACTTAATAAATTGTACTTTAAATAAAGTTTTAAAAATATTACACAGGAAAGTCGCATATGACGTTGACGTTACATAAAAATTAATTTTCATTAAATTTTAAATAAAAGTGCATTTATTATTAATGTTGCATTTTTGCGCTCTACATAGATAGATTTTATACAGAAAGAACAAGCATTTTGTACAAAAACCCACATTGTGCGATACTAATAAACGTTTTGCTCAAAAATAAAATAACCGTCTAAGAGCATATAGTTGCTGTTCAAGAGAATCGTGTTCTTGAAAACGCAAAAACAACTGTGTGTAATTAGTAGGTACCTAACAATGTTTATTTTAAAAATAATTATTTTAAAAATATTCTTGATAAACAATAAGTTCTTTTGGGTTAAGTGCTTTTTGGTTATTTTATATTCAAAATTAATCAAAACCTCCGGTATTACCAAGTTTCATTAAAATCAATCCAGTGGTTTGTATGGTGTTTACATACGGACTAACAACAACTACTACTAACTCTAATTCGTCAAAGAAAGGTGAAAAAAGGGGCGTTAAAATTTTCGATTTATGAGATGAAGAGTAAAAACAGGAATTGAAAGTTAAAACGACAAACCTAGACTTACTAATGACAACCCACGCGAAATAAAAAAATAAAATATTAAAAAAGTTTATAGATAATAAAGTAAAAATGTAGTTTGGGCAAATACGGAAAATTAGTAGAAACAAAGAAAATGCAAAAATATGTGTAGGTGAGTATGAAATTGAGAAATTGGTTGTGTTAAAGCAAATATGTTGAGAAAAAATATAAACAAAAATAAACAAAAAATTAATGGTAATGAATGAGTAAATATGGAAATTGAATGTAGACAAAAACATATTTCTTATAGTTGCAATGTATTGCTACTCTAGTTATAATAGTAGGGTTCACAATAATAAATGGCTATCACTTTTGAATACGCAGGGTGCAGGTGAATAGGCTGCATAGCGAAGCAGCCGGAAACACTACACATGATTATAGAACGATGTATGTTAGTGACTGTTACTATACTACAATTTTTAAAAATATATTTATTTGGTGTTCAACAGTTTGTCAACAAAACTGAGACTAATAATTATTTTATTTAAAATAATAGTAATAAATAAATATAAGAACTATATTTTACAAATTTTCTGAAAATGTCATGTGAAGTTAGCCATAAAGCCAGTCATAAAAATGAATCTTTTTGTAACGCTATGTAAGCATTATCTATATGGAGTTAAATGTATATAACTACTAAAACAACAATTAATAAACACAAATAATTTTTGTTTTAACGTTTGTTCATAAAAAACTTGTTTAAACAAATTTGCAAAGTACACTTACCCTTCAGCAATAAATAGTTTATATAATTATAAACAACATATGAAAGAATTAAAATGCTAATGTTTTATTAATAATTGATTCACGCCAACACGTTCAAATTCACCTTCGAACGTCCACTACGTTTATACTTAATGTAGCGCGTAACCATCACTTTGAGTTCAAATATTTTTGTTTAAAAAAATATCAGCATTTTTATTCTTTGATATGTTGTTTATAATCATAAAAACTATTTATTGCTGAATTTGCCTAAAATTGATCCACGCCAACACCTTCGAACGCCTACTACGTATGTTCTCGATGTAGCGCGTAGCCATCACTTTGAGATAAAAAATTTTTGTTTTAAAAAATATTAGCATTTTTATTCTGTATTATGTTGTTTATAAAAACTATTTTTTGCTGAATTTTCCTAAAAATTGATCTACGCCAAAACGTTCAAATTCATCTTCGAACGTCCACTACGTATGTACCTACTCAAGTAGTGCGTAACCATCACTTTGAGATCAAATATTTTCGTTTTAAAAAATATTAGCATTTTCATCCTTTGATATGTTGTTTATACTTATAAAAACTATTTATTGCGGAATTTGCCTAAAAATTGATACACGCCAACACGTTTAAATTCACCCTCGAATATACTCTAAGTACGTCGCGAGTAGCCATAACTTTGAATTCAAATATTTTCCATTTAAATAATAATAGTATTTTTATTCTTTGATATGTTGTTTATAATTATAAATACTATTTAATGCTGAATTTACCAAAAAATTGATCCACGCCAACACGTTTAAATTCACCTTCGAACGTCCACTACGTTTGTACTTAATGTAGCGCGTAGCCATCACTTTGAGATCAACTACTTTTGTTTCAAAAATATTAGAATTTTTATTCTTTGATATGTTATTTATAATTATAAACACTATTTATTGCTGAATTTACCTAAAAATTAATCTACACCAACACGTTCAAATTTACCTTCGAAAGTCCACTACGTTTGTACTTAATGTAGCGCGTAGCCATCACTTTGAGATCAAATATTTTCGTTTTAAAAAATATTAGCATTTTTATTCTTTGATATGTTGTTTATAATTATAAAAACTATTTATTACTAATTTTGCATAATAATTAATCCACGCTATAAAAGAAGCTCTTAAAGTTCGATAGGGATAAGTGTACTTTGCAAATTTTTAAACAATTTTATTATAAACAAATGTTAAAATAAGAATCAGTTGTGTTGATTAATTGTTGTTTTGATTGTTATAAACATTTAACTCAATATAGATAATATTTACATAGCGTTACAGAAAAATTCATTTTTATGGTTGCATGAAGTTTTTAAAAAAGAATTTTGTAAGTATATACAGAGTTGCTGACAACTGACAACAAAAAAAAATGCTAAAAAAATATTGCATAACAACGTGATTGTCTCTTCAATAAATCTTCCTCGTGTCCACTACCATAGAAAAATTTAATCTGCCTCAAAACATTTTCAAGTGTCTGTCGAGTGATTTTCCGACATTCGTTAACCTCTCCTCCAAATTTATTGATTTGGAAACATTTTATTTAAATATTTTTATGAACACGGTGCATAATATGAAGTAACTCCATGCTCTTGAAATACTAATTGATCTTCTAAATATCGTTCATCCTTCTTGGTTACACCAATTAATGTTGGCACAACAATGTTTTCTGATAATTGCAGAGACATATCATCTGTCAAGTTACCGGTTGAAAATAAGGAACACCATCCAATCACTAAAAATGTCAGCCCAAACGTATATATTTTAGGGATGCTGCCTATGAACATCATAAAATATTCTGGGATTAAAATCTCACGAATACCGAAAATTAGAGGATAACTGTACCATTTAAATAAAAACTACTTTTATCAGAAAACAATCGTTAAAAAGAAAATTTTTATTATTATGAACACGTTTTCTAATAATCTTTAAAATTCATTACGTCCGCGTCGATCAAAATCATCTTTATTTAGCTTGGGAAGGAACTTAATTTTGTATGGATGGAATTTATGATGTTTCAAAATTAGCTGACAAGTAGTACAATTAATGCCTGATTTAGCAACCCGGGTGATTCAGGAGACAATTGTCTCGTGGTTGTTGCCTGGAACAAGGCCCAAAATTGCTACTTCTACTACTACATTTCTAACTCTATTTGAAGCATTGCGTTTTTATTGACTACACACCCATTTCCCCAAATTTTTCATCAACTCCTCAACATATTTGCGATTGACGTGCTTAGTTGCATCTTTTTTGTTAAACAGTTCGGCTATTTGATTGTTTCCCTCTTTCCGAAATTGAGTAAACCACGACAAAGTTAAATTTCACAATCTTTTCTCACTTGGAACTAAACGCATGCAATGATCGGAAATAGTAAATGTAAACATTACTATTAAGTCTGGTTGATGCTTTCAAAATTATGTTCAAAAATACATTGTGCCATTTAAACATTTTGAAGCTCACCGTTGTCCTATTTGAAGGTGGCACTTTGATGACAGGAACAATTATTTGCCTCTTTCAAAAGAAAATCGACTTGTCCGAGCAGTTTTTAAACCACTGAGTTTATGTCCTGAAAACACGACTGTTTTATTTTTGATGTGCGACCCTTAATACGAGGATATATTGAAAAATTCTTAGCCTACTATAGAACCAAACAAAATTTCAATGTCAAAATATTTTATTACTCAACATATTCTCCTCTTAATTGGATACATTTATTACAGCGAACCTGCAACGTCTCTACACCTTTAAAAAAAATGTTTCTTCTTGCTCTGCAAACCAGACCTCCACAGCTTCTATTACCTCTTTGTTGGAAGAAAATGTACGACCTTCTAAACTTTTTTTCAGTTGAGGAAAGAGGGGATAGTCGGACGGAGCCAAATCGGATGAATAAGGGGGTGTTCTAGTAATTCAAACCCTAAATCACGAATTTTTGCATGGCAACATGAGATTTGTGTGCAGGGGCGTTGTCCTGCAAAAACAAAACACCTTTGGATAGCTTTCCGCGTTTTTCTCTTTAATATTTTCCCGTAGAGTGGTCAGTAATGTCGAATAGTAATCTCCAGTTATTGTTCTACCCTTATCCAAAAATCAATCATGATTACTCCATGGCAATCCCAAAAACTGAAGCAAGAACTTTTCCAGCAGATTTTGGACACGAAACTTCTTAGGTCTTGGAGAACCAGAGTGTCGCCATTCCATCGATTGTTGCTTTGTTTCTGGATCGTAGAAATGTACCCAAGTCTCATCCATAGTAACAATTCGGTTTAAGAAGTCTACATCGTTTTCAAATCGAGCACAGATCGAACGCGATGGTTCTACCCTTGCACGCTTTTGGTCAACATTCAAACATTTGGGGATCCATTTTGCAGCAATTTTTTCTCTCATGTCCAAATTGACGTGAACCATATGATGAACGCGTTCGTATGAAATATTCAGTGCTTCAGATATCCGTTTTAGCCCAATTCGACGGTCTGATAAAATCATGTCATGAACTGCATCGATATTTTCGGGGACTGACACAGAAACTGGCCTTCCCGATCGGTCATCATCTTCAATGGAAAATTTACCTTTTTGAAGCTTGCATTCCAATTTTGACGGTCGCATACGAAGGACATTGATCACCAAGGTTATTAAGCATATCTTCGTAAATCTGCTTACCTCTTAACCCTTTTAAATACAGGTACTTGATGATGGCTCGATACTCAAATTTTTGATTTTCACAATTTCGGTGGACATTTTTTTCATTTAATTTATTGCGTGACTCTGGTTTACTTTTTTGACGTCAAACTTTACACTGACACTTCTAATAAGTTATTGTTCGTTGCTATGGTAACGCAATATTTTGTTTATGCAAGGAACTGGTCTAGGCTAACTAGATATCAATACATCCTCGTAGGTCGAGAAGTAATAATCGGGATTCAAAAACTTTAAATACTACTGGTGAGCTTATTCTTCCTGCTCTCAATCATTTAAACTTATTAGAGCTAAACCCAGTTTGAGTGTGATACTTACATGATTGGAAATATCAACGATATTCGTCAAGATAATATCATTTTTTTAATATCTAGGTCTAAGTAGTCGAAAACATTTCAGTTTTTGTTGCGCCACTCTGTATATTGTTTGGCAAGAAAAAAATGTAAAACTTTGCTGTAAATATTGGCGGGATAATATTGATGCAATAAATCATATTGAATAAATATTGTTAGACTTTCATTATTGATGCTAGATTGATGAAATCAACATTTGAGTCAGTATTTAAAATACTTATTGAATCAATGTAAGGAAAATAAGTAAGAGATGGCATTGAGCAATATTTATCACGTTTACTAAATATTAGTACAGATTATATTGGAAAATTATGTTGGTGCTATATTAGCTAAATACTAAACTTCAATCGTTGGTGCAATATTGCCCCAATATTTATTGCTGCTTAAAGTTCTTTTATTTAGCTTAATATCATATCTGTATCATTGTAATTTTGTTTAAATTACTTGTAATACGTATTTTATTAAATTATTTATTATTAGTACTGTTTTTGACTACACATTTATTCAATTAATGACCATATTATCATTATTGCACACTTAATTTGTTTCTGAAACAAATGAGAGGAAACCCGGAAGTTTCTTTATAGTATATGCTCGAGTGGATGTAAGCATAAATTTTAACAGTTTATACCTGCCATATTTTATACGCGCCATGTCAACAGTTTTCGAAATACTGGATTGTCAAAACGTTGTGTGGCACCTTGTATATTGTTGACAAGAAAAAAAAACAATGTTAAAAATATGTTTGGTTTAAAAACTTTTATTCATGAACTATAAACATTCACAATTTATTCTTTTTAATGTCAAATAACCCAAACGTTTTTTTAAAATATATTTGCTATTCCATTATTATTGAAGTAGAAACACAATATATTTTAATATTGTATCAATCTCAAAATCAAACAGTTTGCAACGTAGAACTATCTTCCAATAGTACAACCACTAGACTGATGTGGTAATTGTTTGTATTGTATTATAGTCGTCTACACTGCTGAATTTAGATCAGACTACGACTATATTGTAACACATTTATTACAAATAACATATTTTTTTTTCTTAATATTGATGCTAGTTTAAAATAAAACAAGCATTAGATTAATATAAGAGAACTAAGATAAGATAATATTGATTCAATAAACTATATTCAACAAGTATGATTACATAATTATAGGTTGGAACTAGTTAGTAAACTTATGTTGATTCTGCAAGTAATGCAACACATTCAATAAGCATATGTTTTACATTTACCGTTCCTTTTTTTCAATATTAACGCTAGATTAAGAAAAACAACATTTAAGACAGTATTTAAAATTCATATTGGACCAATGTAAGGAGGTAATATTGATGCAATATTGAGCACATTTAAGAAATATTGGTACTGATTATATTAGAGCGAGTAAGTAAATTTATGTTTGTAATGCTAAACTTGATGCAATTTTGCTCCAATATTTCTTGCTACTTGCTAAAATGGTTTTAGTTTAAATTAAAATAGTTGAATTAATTTAGAATTTTAAAGTTAGTAGAAAAAATGGTAAAATAAGCAATGATTGTTACACATTTAGAAATATAATTTTTGAACATGTATGTTTTATCTGCTCATTCATGCTTACAAAAGTTACCAAGTCAAAAAACAATGTATTTTGATTATAATGTCTCAATATCATTGGATTTTTGTTTCGTTGCATAAATATTTGGTATTTTTATATAAAATTGTGATTTTTATATACAATTGTACACGAAAATAAGGAAAGTGAATTAACACAGTTTTTTACACCTTTGTTCTTAAAATTTAAGTTAAGAAAATACTTTTCTAATAAAACATGGAAGGCAAGCAAACATGTCGCAAGTTTTTCAATTTCTTTTAAATATTGTATGCCATATTTTACATAAGTTTCCTTAAATTAAATAATCCTCATGGACCTAAAATTTCTTAAACAAAATTTCGGATATAACTGGGTGACAATAATAAGTAGGTACACCCTCTAAAGTTATCATTCTTTAAATAAAAATTAAAAAAACTTATACTTGACACAACTACTTTATAAGAATTTTGAATTTTAAATAGAACACTACGGACACTTTTTGATTATGCATGTTATTTTACATCTGGTGAATTTTTTGTTTAAATAAATAGTTGTAAATTGTTTTGATATTAGATTTTAATAACCAAAGAACTTATCAAACTTGAATTACTTTTATCTGTTAGTTGTATTTGCGGTCAAGTTAAAACAACATTCTTACTACTTATTTATTTTTAAAAGAATCTCTAATGGATTTTATAAAGTAGCAAATTTTTAAAAAAAAATTTTAAATCCGTTCATAAATAATTTCACAACGTTCAAATTTTGTAGTAGGCTGCGAGTAGTGTTTTTAAGAAAACAATAAAAACATTTATTTAAAAAAGGATTTTTAAAGGATCAATGTAGTTTTAATAATATGTCGAATAAAGAATATGAATAAATACAGTGTGTTCCATTTAAAAATCAATTTTTATTCATATTTTATACAAAGTTTCTAGTATTGTCTAATACGTATAATTTTCATCAAATGTACTTTTGTACTTTTGTGACTGGGTACACTGGTGATTCCAAAATTTTGGAAAACAAAATTTTACTTAAGACCAATATCAACAATTTCTATTTTTTCAATCCCCAACTCTAAATTTAGTGTTCATGTTCACTACCAGATTCATTGCTTTGTTGAATTTTCAGTCTTACTTTAAAGTTTTGCAAGTTTTGTAAAAAAAACCTAAAATATATAGCGATTGTAATACATATTATAAACATTTAACTGACCAACATGAAACTTTTATATGTTACTTCATGCTTGCAAAAGCTACAAAAGTTCATATTTATGTATACAGTCAATAAAATATTTTGTACTCGTTACAAATCTTGTTGAAAACAAACTTTTTATTGTAACTTTTTAATTTAGCTTCTTTTTTATTTAACAAAACAAAATTCTGAAAACAAAACTCATTTTATTTTCTTTGGCTCAAATAAAATATGCAAGAAAGAACAAAAAATACATAAACAAATAAAAACGATTTGCAAATAATGGTCCATCTGTCTTCCATATAAGAGGACAGATGAACCACCTATGGCACCCTACTGATTTATCTTCGTCTTCAGTGTTATATTACTACCGCATTCTTGGCACACATTCTTTTGATCAGGCTGTGCAAGAATGGTAAAAAAGCTGAAACATATTTTTAATAGTCTCTTCTAATGCAGAATTTAATTCTTCAAAGAAAAGTTCCTATGGAGTTTTTATCTAAAATGATTTGGGAAGCAAAATTTAAGATTTTATGATTTCCCATTGGTTTTCCGACCATTCACCCTCCGGTATATATTTAGGGGTTGTTATAACTCTTACTGTTTGTCTCCTAGCTCTTTTTGCTGCTAGGTGAACGGACGGAACGGTAGTGATTTCATTTAATTGCATTTTAATTGTAACTTCTTTAATGGCAGTTTTTTTAATGGTGTAGAGATATTACACTTAGATCCAGAAGACCCTGGTTGTGGTTCTATATCTCTTGGCTGGGAAGAAACCGTTTTCACCGATATTGGAAAAAAAAGTTTTGTATTAGAAACTTTAATTCTTGGTTCACATTGAATCATTTGTGAATTGTTTTTTCTTTTTCGGAGAAGTTCCTTGACGGATTATTTCTACGACCAAAAACTAATAATCTGGTATAACTCCCTCATTGGACGGCACAATCCCTGTTGATTTAAATAATGAGATTGTTTTTGTGCTGTTCCAGCAGAGATCCCTGGAGAATTCCAATCTGCTACTCATCTTTTGAATGTTTTCCTTTAAAAGTACAAAATGAAAACATTCCTTCTAAATTGCAGCAAGGTAGTACCTAGTCTTTTTCTACGTACTTACTGTGGCAACATATTTTGAGCCTTTCCAGCTAGGACAAATTGAATGATATGTGTTTAATCTTTCCTCTAGTGGGCGCAGTCTTTTGCCTAAAGTTTTTTAATTTTTTCTGCTGTAGCACCTAGCTCTGAATCAGATCCAAGACGATTTTCCTTCATACTCTAGCTGTTCTTGTTTCGACGCTTTAAGTCATCTAAGGTTCATTCGCCTCTAGGAGGAACATTCCGGTTGCGTGTGTAAACATTTGGCATGATTCTAAAATCAATAGAGCAACTTAACCGTAAACTCATTTTTCCTCCTAATCTCTAGTCCATATCTCTTCTGCTTGAACGAGAGACGTGGGTTTCTTTCTTCTATCGACACAGAGATACATAAATATGGTTACGGCAATAGTTAAAGGAAAAACTTATTTTTAATGGATCACGGTGTTCTTTATGACATTTTTAAATTTTACAGTCAAGATAACTATAAATTGTTTTTGTGTTTCCTATACCTAAAATCAACTGTTTATGAGATATCTACTTTTCTTCGAAATAATGAGGTAAATTTTAAATTTTGCCCCTGTTTCAGATATTGATATTGTCTACTCAAAATCGTATCAGGTCGTTAGCAGAAAAAATAGACAACAAGGCAGAATGACGTGTATTTCGATTAATTATACAAGATAATAAACAGTGGTCTTCAAACTTTAGCATCACATTAAGTCGTATAACTTTTTTATTTTAAATTAAACACCCTGTATCTGATGACCTAATCTGACATAAAATTTATTGGTCTTTCAAAAAGTATAAGAGTTCTCTATACCTATCTTTGGTAGTTTTTGAGATAAGCGTTTTTATTTCAAACATTACGCAGTATTACATGTTTAATTTTTTAATCTTAGTCACCTGGTCAAGACTGAGAAAAATGAAATTTAACCTACAATGGTTTATTATTGTAACAACTGTTAAGAGTGTTTTCTTAAGAATTAATAAAAATAAAAGTTTACCCCTTGCAAGAAAGATGCGACATGTTATTGGTAACTGGGGAATGCCAAGAAAATTGTTTTCTGGCTTCTAGGATCTACGCTCAAAAATGTCCCGACGAAGTTCATCTAGACCGGCGTTGCTTTGAAAGATTGCTACACGTTTTCTGCAGAACAGAAAACGTGGCATATAAAAGCCAAATAGAAATAGATTATTTATGGGAAATGACGATGTACAATTGCATGTGCTGGCATCGGTAGTGGAAAATCCGCACAGAAGTCAGCAGAGCATCTGGTAGGAATTGCGAATTAACAAGAAAAGTATTTTTAGAATTATTAGAAAAAACAAATTTCATCCCTACCGGATTCAACTTCAACAAGAACTCCGTGAAGGAGATTCTGGTTTTAGACTAGAATTTTGTTTATTGGCGCTGGAGAGACTTGGGGAAGATCCGCAGTTTTTTTATTACGTCTTATTTACAGACGAATCTCATTTTCCTCAAAGTGGACTTGTCAACAGATATAATTTTCATTATTATAGTGATACCAACCCGCATATAACTCGGAATTTCGATTATCAATGCAGATGGTCTGTTAACATGTGGGTGGAATTTTAGGTTCGTATGTAATTGGTCCATAATTCATTGACGGCCCTTTAAATGGATGTAAGTTTAGAAGATTTTTACGGGACAATTTTCCCGAGTTATTAGAAAATGTACCCTTTAATATCCGCCAAAGGGTGTGGATTCAGATAGAAGGGGCACCTGCACATTTTGAGGCTGGTATAAGCCGTTTTTTAAATGCACGGTTCACAAATAGATGGATAGGAAGAGGAGGTACGCAGAGCTGACCAACAAGGTCGCCGGATATAACCTGTTTAGATTTTTTTGTGTGGGGGTACATTAAAAATATTGTTTATGATACCCCAACAACCACTCCAAAAAATATGGAATACAAAATTAGAGCCGCATTTCATACTATAACACCAAATATGTTATTAAATGTTTTGGTTTAATGTTAATTACTTTCAATATACATCACATATGTTTCTAGGTTAATGCTATTATTGCTTGTTAATTTTTTTATAAACTCGAGATCTGTTATAATTATATTAAATTTTTGGAAAACATGTTGGTTAAATTTAATTTCTTAAATTGTTCATTAACATCACATAAACTTGAATTTAACTACCAAATACACTGAAAGTGCTAAAATAGAATTTACAAGACCTATCTTCACTAATACAAATATTACCAAGGTCGGTGTGATTAAAAATTTTAACAACGAAAACTTAAATGTTTATAACTCAAAAACTATTAGAGATAGGTGTAAAGAACCCTTATACTTTTTGGATGACTATTAAATTTTATGTCAAATTAGACCATCAGATACAGGGTGTGTCATTTAAAATACAAAACTTATCTGACTGCCAAAGATTGAGGACCACTTTTTATCACCTACCTTGTATAATTTATCAAAATACATTTCAATTTGCCTTGTAGCTCATTCCTTCTGCTAACGACTTGATACGGTTTTGAGTTGACATTGTCAATACCTGAAGTACGGACAAAATTTAAAATTTACCTCAATATTTGGAAAAAAAGTGAATATCGCTTAAATAGTTTTTGGTATAGGAAACATAATACCAATTTATAGTTATCTTGACTGTAGAATTCAAAAATGTCATAAAAAACACCATGTTCCATTTAAAAAACATAACTTAGAAATATACACCCAGTATATGCACACTATATATCTCAAAATAAATTAAAAAAGCATTTCTTAAAGTCTTCTATAAATCAGATGAAACAGGTTTTCCAAATATTTAATAGTATTCCATATATTGACCGACACGTATAAACTGCCCTACCCTGTATATAATATTTCTAAAATTATGCCACAAGGTTAAACATTTATGATAGGTATAACAGTGTAGTTTTGAGTTTAAGAAATCATTAATAATATTTATTTTCAAAAGAAAAATATGACGAATTAAAAATATTAAAAATTCCAAGTTAAAAATCAAATTTTTTGTACAAATCTAAAATGTCCGCCAATTTATCTAAAACAATAAAAATGAAACCCACTTTTTATTTGACAGTCAGTGTAGTGATGACAAAAGAATATTGAAAACAAAAAACTTTTCCATAATTTATAGAAATGTAAAACTTTTTATTCTTTATTGTATTAATGAAGATTGGTATCGTGTGTTACAATTTTTAAAATAACAACAAAAAATCCTTTTACTTAAAATTTGTGGCAACAAAACATTTAAATATTTAAAAAATTCAAAATTGCAAATTTTTCGTAGTACATACATTCAAATTTTAATATTACACTTACATAGTAATAATTGTTATAATTTATAGTATTCTGTGACTTGAGGAAGTAAATTAGTTTTCACGATTTTTTTAACAATATTATCTCGCATGTACGAACACTATTTTCATGTTATTTGAACATGAAATTATAATTCACATTGTGTAGTACCGGCGTAAATGTGAAACGCTTTCATTTTTCTCTCCAGTGTATTTGACCATTTCTAATTACATTTCAAAATTTTAATTAAACAAAATTACGCTTTAAAGTTTCTACAAAAGATAATCTTAGATTAAAACAAATATTGCAATTAAAATTACAATGAAAATAATAACGTTGTTAATTTAGTTTTGATGTAGGTTAGTTTGTCAAAATTTTATGACATAACTAATAACAGCAAGTAAAAGTCTAATATATTTTAACACTATTAATCTAGGTCAAGAATTGTGAGTTAAAATAATTCATCATTACTTAATGTATAATTAATATATCTCTTGTCTTTGATTTATTCATTTCGAAGGCGTAAAAAAAATTACAAGTTGAAATAGCTTGAATAGGTAGAATTTTTAAGTTTGATCTTATCTATGACGGATTGCACTTCAGTGTCAAAACCAATAGGGTTTGTAGTTTTGCCTTATAACAACTGGCGACACCGACGATTTATGTCTTTAAAGAGGTCTGCACCTTCTAACGGTGTTTATTAATAATTTGTAGTTGTAAGGATACCTGTACCTTATACAAGTATCTGATTTTCTATTGTCATGTAGTAACACTGGTAGGAATACTTAGGAATTTCAATTCACTTACATTCTTACTTATTAAACGCGTACAATACCTATTTGTGATTAGATAAACCAAACAAATTGCAACTTATAATAACAATACATTGAATGGTATTTGTACAGGTGAACTTGGGGTTACTCTATTGTATTTCTTAATTCTTCGTAAGTCTATTCAAAGCTTAGATGGGTTTAGGTTGAGTCATATATGCTAAGTAAGTTTGTGTTTCGGCGTTCATGTAAAGCTAATACTAGTTTGTTGTTTTAAACTTGACGAACCTCTACTACATTTAGTGATCGTAAGACGATAATGCTTCCAGCACAATATTTTTTAAAACTGATGTTTACCTAAATAGTAATTTTATTTGCTTCATGAGAATATATCACAAATGTGTCAATTTGTGTCAGTATCCAAACATTGTGTAACACCCGATACACATATTAATTTTTGATACTTATCGAACGTAATTTTTCATTCATTTCTATATTGAACCAGTCCTACATTTTGTAAATGCAGACTTTACAACCTATAACTTTTGTAAAATTCAACAATCTGCATAGTTATTTTATCACATTAATTTATCAAAAAACAGTATCAACGACGCCCCTCTCCCACGTTTGATATTTAGAATTTAATTTAAACTAAATTTTGTATGTCTAATTTAAATTTTTATTATTCAATTATATTTCTAAAAATTATACTGTATTTAACATACTAAATAGTAGGAAACAAAAACCAAAACTTGGATCTACATTGGTCATAGACATTGACTAAAAGCTAATACTTTTTTTAAAGTATTTAGGAACTATGTTGGATCTTTAAATCGACAGCGTTTTCCTTAAAACAAGGCTTTGGAATTGGTACAATTTTTTTTTTCAGATTTAAGAAAATTTATTTGATTAAAAAATTAAGAGCTGAAAGTATTAAGTTGTGATAAACAAAAATTTGTCGCAAATTTTTGGGTATTGACAGATTTTTTTGTATTTTTGCGTTGGATTTTTTGGGAAAACTTTACAATACGAAAGCTACAGGTCGAATTGTTGGTTTGCTTAGTGGAGGTGGAGGAGCAACATTTTTAGATCAATCAACACCTAGATCGTCACTTAAGATATTAGCTTTGAGGAACCGTCAAGACCGTTGGATAGCTGAATCCGGTCGTTTAATTACACTTTGTCAATTTAAGACAATCTTGGACTTGCTTCATATTCTCTACATCTTGTCCTCCAGTAACAAAGCTTGACCTATTGCAGAAGACGGGGTTAATGGAACAATGAACGAAATCAGGTTTTTTAGCGACGAATGCAGGTTTTGTATGGGTACATATAATGGTCGTACGACGACGACGCGATAAGCGGCAAAATCTTAACAGTATTAAAGCTTGACTTGTTACAGACGAAGAGGTTAGTGAAACAATAAATGGAATCAGGGTGTTTTAGTGACGAATCTAGATTTTGTTTCTGTGCGAATGACAGTCGTACAACGAACACGCGGTAAGAAGCAAAATCTTAACATGGTCTATGGTTCTACAACAATATGTTTTCCTTAGCCTTCATCCAAAGCAATATGACAGCCTTCTGCTATACTGAATAAATAATGACGTTCCAGACATAGAAGAGCTGCTTCCACAAGAAAATATTTGTCATCTTGTAGTTCACTTATGTTTAACTTCTTCAAAGTAACAAATGCAAATTTTTTACTACGGGCACTTTCATCTCCCGACCTATCACCTAAGAAGCAAAATTTTTTATGGCCACTTCGCTATATTGAAGAAATGATACCATTCAATTCCTAGTAAAGCTGCCACAAGATAATATCCGCCCTCCTTTAACTTCTTCAAAGCAACGAATGTAAACTTGTTGCCTAGTCCGCTACGATCTCCTGACCTAATCTACGTATTTGGGACATGATGGGTAGAAAACTTAAAACTTTACCAAACCCCCTAATAACATTCAATTATCTTCTACATGAATTCGGTACTTGTTACCTGATAAACCTTACCTCAAAAAACATAAATAGACTAATAGTTTGTTCAATGCCAAAACGCGTTAACGAGTGTCTTTGTCTATCGTTCTCTAGTATTGAAAGCCGAAAAAGGTGAACATAAATAAATGGAGATTTTGTATTTTTGCGTTCGCTACAGAATATAATAGTTATTGTTGTATTAAGAGTGCGAAGTATTTATCCAATCAATATACAAAACATGTTCTCAAAATTTAGAAAAAATTAAGGAATAAATGAAATTTGCAATTTAGATAGTTGATCTATATAGTACTAATAATTAAGCAAACTCTCTCCACGCAAACTGACCTGTGGTTACCTGTGCACACCTAATACGTAATATACTAAGTATATGCTCTTCTAATTTTGCAATAACGTGCAGCTAAGTATTGTATATACAGTGCGAACGTTAGGTCTGGAATAATTGATATGTATAAGTTCCTGATCGTCTACGACAGAAACCTTTTGACAAGTCAACTTTGTTTTTTTAAAGCGCATATTTCCTGAAATTCAAATTAATTTTGTACCCCTTCTACTTTTTGCTATGACATCATCGATAATTTTTTTAAATGTCACTACCTAATTTTTTTGCAGATTTGGGTAGATTTAAACATTCAAACATGTGTCATTTTTGACATTGAGATTGACCATTCCCATTTTTAAAGCAAACAAAACCTAGGGATTTATTACGAGTCACTTTATCAGTTGGAAACGATTATTTGTTTTGCCTTGAAGAAAATGGTTCGTTATTTGTAATGAACGATCGTTACCAACTGACAAAATGACTTAGAAAAACACTTGTTTCAAAAATACTTGAAATATATCTCTCTCTAGTTTTTGTTTTAGTTATCTCTCCATTCGCATTAAGGAGCAGGGTTAAGCCAAGGGTTTTGTCAAAATTTAAAATTAATTAACCGAATTCTCCCCGATATTCGGCACCACGACCGGAATGTTGTTGAACTGCGAAGATCTTTTTACGCTCTAGTTTAAAAAAAGATTTTTTCACTACTAGCCTAGAACCTTATCGTTATTGACGTATTTTCGAATTGTGATGTTGCTCTTCTCTTCTAGCGGTCAAAAATTATTTATTATTAAGCACTAATAAATAATGAAAACCTGTAACCAATGAAAACTTTTAATTTTCGTTGGTAACCCCTGAATTTCTTTCTTTTTCTTAATAATGGTAAGAGATAAGTAAGCCAAAACTGGTAGTAGAAGACGTAAATTTTATGCGGCAGCCGAAAATAAAATAAAAATTGGAGCATTGTATTTAAAATAACAAAGTTGGTATCGACTTCCGGTATAAGAGGACACCGCCATGAAATTATTTTCAGTAAGTAGACCATGTCCATTTGTATAAAGTTTTCACCGGAATCGGTTTTTTCGTTCTCATTATTCGTCTAACATGCTATTGTCGAGACACACCCTGTATACTACGATAAAAAACATCATTATTGTCTTCGCGGTACTTTTCACCCTCTGGTTTCGGCGTCGGGTGGGAGATAATTCCGCTCAGGCAATAATGGTATACTTCTTTACCTTAGTGTACAATATACTATTTTTTCACGGTGATAATTTAATTTATGTTAAAAAATTGCATATGCCGCAGTGCAGTTGCCACTTTGACTGGGCATAAGTTACCTGCAACTTTTATATCTACAATTGCACTAGTGGTTTTTTCACTTAGAATTTTTTAATGAATTATTGCGGTCTCCATTATATCTAAAGTTATCAATCTGACAGTTTATTCAAATTAATATTTTTATGTATCCAAAGTAGTTGGACATGTTCTGGTTTTCTTTCATTAAATTGTCCTGCCGAATTACACTCGAGGTTTGTATTTTAACGAGTAAATTTGTGTTGTTTAAATTCAAATCTGTTTTCTTTAGCAATTTGATTTAAAAAACTGTCAACCTAAAAACGCTCTACCGAATGGCACTCGAGAGAATTTTTGACTTCAACTTTTCATGTGCGTTTTTAATAATTGACAATTTTTCTTGTCGATTTGCTAGACAACAGATTTTCATTAAACAACAACAACAACAACTCTGCAAAATACCTCTCGTGCAATTATAAGTGAAAAAATAGTAGATTATTTTACGAGGCGTTAGTCGAGATACTAAATTAACCCAAGGAAAATATACTACTGTTTCTTCAAGCGTTTATTGCCGGTTTTCTTGTGTTAATTTTAAATTTTCGAGATTCTCGAGTGTTATAGTAACGTTTTATTCTGTTCAAATCAGGTTGGTACTTTACTGTTACATTCATATGACATAACCAAGGTACCAACCGCTAAATAGTTGTAAAAACAAAACAACTGTTGATTTTAATCTTTAGGCAGTAAAAAGTCTTTTTAGCGTCTGCCAGTTGTTCAATAATAGGCCATGTTAATGTCGCTTGAAGAAAAAAGCTTTTTATTAACTGCCGAAACCTTTTACAATGCACTGATTCAAATTTTTCATTTAGATAGATATTGTAGTTAACGGTATCAACGTTGTTTAATTATAATAACCTTCGGACCACACTTTTTTGGGACATACTGTATATTTCAAAATAATTTTAAATGTAAAATTTATCAATTTGCTACTGAAATGACAAAACGTGTAAAACTATTACTGTTTTGCTATAAATCATTCACCCTGTTGAAGTGTAGATAATAGCTTTGAGTAATAAAGAATTTGCTCACAGTATTTTACTTTGTAAATGTTCAAACTGTGTGCAACTTTATAAAATATATTTCGGATTTTATGTTTGTCACAGGGCGTACAATTTGTTGTATACCTAATGCTTTACAAAGGTTTAAAATCTTATAATATTGTAGACTTTAAAAAACTGTATAAAATAGATAAAGGGTTCTTTTGAAATACAGGGTGTCCTATAAGAAAAATATAACTTTGATGCGCCACATTTGGTACAAACTGAATATTTGAAAATAATTTTAAAATGTAAAATTTATCAACCTGCAAGCTATTAATACGCTGTAATTGTTTTGAATTTCTTTCTAACGTTTCGCTAACATGAGTGGTCAGCTTCATTTCCGATGATGGATGTAGACTGATTATTTTGACTTCGCAGCTTGTATTTATACCGGTTCTGGGGGGTTGTATAGCAACGGTCAAAAGCCGATTTTTGTTAGGCGCCGGTTGGGTGTTTTTGAGGATCGGAATTCAGATCTGTTTGAGCCTTAGGATTTTTCCTTTCTGTTGAAGTTTTCTGGATGTTTGTGGTTCTCGATGGCTTTTCTAACTAGTAATTTGTTGTGATATCCGTTAGACTGAGCTTTAAAATTGCTTACGGTTTTCGTCAGCAGACTATGTAGATTCATATTGATCTTATGGGGCACCATTACACTTATATCACAACACAATAATAAAAAAAACAATGTACCACAGGAATAAATAAATTCCCTTATAAACAAATTTCTATACTTCTCATTTATTTCTTAATTTCTATACCTCCTCCACCACATCTATCTTCTATTCCTATGTTTTACATTATTTTCTTAACATTTTATAGACTTCTATTCCCACCTTCTCTTTTCTTTTTCACTTCTTTTGACAAACTCTCAATCTTGATTCTACCATTCTCTTTTACCTTTTCCGTATCTTTTTTTCTTCTGCATGTCCCATTATCTACTATCATTTTTGTTTCTTTCTTCGCCTCTTCTTTCCCAACTTGATCTTCTTCCAATCAGGTTCTTTCTTTACTTTTACCTATCTATATTTTTTTCAGTCTCTAGTCCCATCATTCTTTCTGTTCTTCTTTATTTAATAAAATCTATAAAAGTTAATGACCCAATGTTTTTTTCTTAAATATGCGTACTCCACTTCTCTCCTTTGAATTAAATTAAACCTTGTACTAAAAATTAGGTTGAACTGTCAACGTTTTACTGAAGATTTTATTTTGTAAGTGAATTTATTTCTGATAACCATGAACTGAAGTTTTTGTTAAGTTTCGCATCTACATCCGCAAACGTTAGTTCAAAAGAAGCTAATTTAATACAAGTAGTGGTAAGAATAATAAATAAATCAACTTTCGTAAGAACAGCCTGGAATTTTCTAATGGCCATCAATTTAAACTCACAAACGGTTGTTGTTGCTAGAAAAAATTTCTTTATATTGACAACTTTATACAATAGACCACCTATTGTTTTATTAAAGGTAAAATTTTTTGCAACAGACGTTTGTCACATTAGCGCAATATATTGTTTCCATCAGAAATTTTAATTTTCAAAAAACTACACAAATAAGTAACTATTATGTATTTAATTAATACAGCAAACACAAATTAGTTTTAAAATATTTGGATTGAATAAATCTTTTCCAAAAACAATGTTGTTTAATTAGTTATTGAGTGGTAGATTTTTATCTTGTTTTGCGGTCATTGTAAACGTATAGATTTATTAGTGTACCACTTGCTTTATTTGATAAAATCTAATTTAACTGTGGATATTTAATTAAGCGCATTTAAAAAAAAAGATCAAGACCAAATTAACGCAATAAAGTTTGTATCTATATTTACGTAATTAATTTAACATATTTAAAGACTTTATACCTAATTAGAGTAATATTGAATACACGATGCTTACGACACTAATAATTAATAAGATTTAACGATAAGTTTATAATTAAATTCGTAGTAAAAGTAGCATCAATGATGGCAAATCTCGTGTAACAAACTTTAATTTTATTTAATGTGTGTCATAAGATTGAAGCTTGGTGGTGATGTAATTACAACTATGAAACTGCACTGCCAAGATTTAAATTATTCATACACGCTAACTAGAACACCTTAATTTAGTTTATAATTGTAATTGCAGTTTATTATTCAGATTTTTTCTCCTGGAGGCTTTATTTAATGAACCAGACTTAAAAAATATATCATTCGGAATGCACACAATTTTGATTACACCAATTCTTTCATATACAAACTAGTTATGAATACGGTGTCGTTATTTTACGAATTGTATACAAAATTTGCATGAATATGTATATATATCAACCAACAACACTCAGTACCATCACACATTTTTTTCGTTTTAATTAAATTCTTTTGTTTGATGACACTAGTTCTTCTGTATATTAAAACAAAAGACTTTGCACGATAAATCATTTAAAATCAATACGAATGTAATTTGATATGCGTGAACTTGTATCAAAATTTGTAAATTGTCGTGAGACGAATATGTATGCGGAGGTATGAAAGAAAATAAAATTAATGTTTGAGCGATCGGATAAACTTTTAATGCTCATTTGTTTACTTTAAAAATGAAAAGTTAAATATTAACATCGAAAACTTTGTATGGGAATGAAAAAAAAAGTTTGAATCCGCAAATGCGCATTATTGTATTCTTTCCTATTTCACTTTTTGTTTTGAAGAAATCATGGTACGTCGACGTTGCTGTAAAAATCAACTTCCATGTTCATGTGCAGAATCTATAATTCAGCAAATAAATATATTCGTTGCTCATAAACTTGCAATATAGATATAGTTAAAATTAAATTTTGATGTAAGCCCTTCTCCATTCAACTTTGTTTTTTAATTTAAATGAAAAATATATAACATGTTTTTTGAAGGTAGTATAGAACCGTTTTCTAAGGTACTTTATTGGTTCTTTGCTTATTGATGTAATAAATATTTAATTTTCTAAAAACTAAAATTCTAATAAAAAGTTGTATTTCTAAAATACGTTGCGTACTACCATCAGATACCGTAAACCAAAGTCCAAACTATAAATAGAATGCTGCAAATTCATTATAAACTATTAAAACATTAAACGGATGTATGAATTTGAAGAATCATCTCAAATAATGACAAGAGTCCGATAAATACAATCTTTTTTTACCAGGTAGTACATTCAGAAGCTTATTTTGTTTATTATTTTAAGCGCGTTGTCTCAATTAGCATTAAGTCATTTACACACACATACTGTTGTAGTTACGATTAAATTTGTAAGCAGAAAGTACTCACTCCATATGTGCAAAGACGGAATTTTACTAATTGAACTGCTGAAAAATTTTTTTTAAACACGTCAACATTTCTATAGAATTTTGAAGACATACCCGTTAGACAATAGAGACAAAATTCAGAGAAAGAGATTTATTCTAAAATGTGAACAAGGAGGGCCTCAACGGCGCAGATACGTATTTTTTAACTAGATAAAGATAAGGGCTAGTAATAATTGGAAAATGACGCAGATATTACTACTGCGCGCCCTAAAAACATAAGTTTACAGCTGATCCTTCTTGGTTTTTGCGACGTACGAAATTTGTTTATTAGTTATTCTATAATTTTTTAAACTATTCACTACTTGTTCTCTGACAACAAACACGAAGTAACCTAAACTTTCATTTTATTGTAAGTGTATATTTTTGAGTTGGGATTTACACTCAAACGTCACGTTTCTTGCGCAGCTTAGTGTCTTCGGATGTTGACTAAACTCTAGTAGACAATAATTTTGAAAATTTTTTTTATTACTATCTTGTCTGACCTTATTAATGGCACATATATTCTGGGTTGTTAAATTTAGGGGCTATGAATTTTATGTACTTATTCTAGAGTCAGGTCGAAAGCAATACAGTTTTAGTGTGTAGTAAGCTTTTATTATTTCTTTATACAATCAATATTTTTTCTACTCCTATTCTAGAATACTAACATTCTGGATTAATTTTCAATTAGAGAATAGTTAGATTCCAAAACATCGTGTGAGAATATTCTCGCACTTGTTACGGAATGAGCACAGGTAAATAAAACATAACGTTGCGTTTGAAGACAATTATTACAAAAAATTTATTAACGATGCTTCATTGAAGTAATATCGGGTACAAATGAAACAATTTAATTTTTAAGTTCTAGTATAACTCAGTTTTAAAGATACATAAACGTAAAGTTAACTTCCAAAAATGTAACTTCCAAATATGTATTTTGAATGCTGTTTGAAAGTGTAATCTATACCAGGGCGATTCTAATCAATTAAAAATACCAATTCATAGTTTATTGTAACCATTCAAATACAAAATTTGTTTTAGTTATTGTCAAATTTTCTTTTGCTGAACGAAGTATCGCAATCTAAAGTCTGCCCAGAAACGAAGCGAAGTAGTAAATTAAAATAGTTCATTTATTTTACATATAAGCGGTACACGATTTTGTATGAAATACATAAAAGATTTTAAAACTAGTTTTAGGATATACCGCTTCCATACTATAGTGTTACAACGTAAGTTATTTATGAATATAGTATATTCCAAGCTATTTGTCCGGTAAAGGATTAACCCCTCTTTACTTTTGGGCACACACCGTGGTTTAAACTATTGTGAAATGTACAGCTTTGAAATCATTGGCTTTAGGGAGACAAGATTCGTTATATTGCAGTATTAAATGGGTTAAAAAGATAGAAACATTTAGAAAACGCATGCATTTAAGTTGAAACAATATACGTCCTTAAAGTATTCTTTAACACAGGTAACATTTGTTTGAGTACTTTTGAATTAAATGACAATTGCCGAAAAAAAGCGTAGAAAACTCGTTTTCAGAATTTTCGCCTTATTACCCGTGTTAAAGAATACTTTAAGGGCGTATATTGTTTCAACTTAAATGCATGCGATTTCTAAATATTTCTAACCTTTCTTAATCCATTTAATACTACAATATAACGAATCTTGTCTCCCTAAAGTTAATGAATTGAAGGCTGTACATTTTACAATAGTTTCAACCAGGTGTGCGCCCAAAAGTAAAAAGGGTTAATCTTACCGGACAAATAGCTTGGAATAGACTATAGCTCCTAATCCGTTAACAATGGGACGTATCTGGACTTGAGGTCTAAACTAAAGATCATAGGCGTGTACATGGGTTTTGCTAACAAAAAAATTACGATTGCGTTTTATTGTATTTTATTGAAAGTAATTTTAAACATATCATTGTAATTATAAAACACATCGTTTGTTAGAAACCGTTTTATAGAGTTTGAAAATTTAAGGTATAATAAAATATAGCAAGAACAAACAATAATTAATTAATGATGAAAGGTTACACATCTTCTACATTTTTAACCACCTTTTTGAAAAAGTATCAATACATCGGTACGCCATTGGAATCTGTTAAACATGTTGGTTTATTACTTCGCTTCGTTTCTGGACAGACTATACATACTACGAACCTATGCTTTCCCCTATGTGACGAAGGTTACAGGGCAAGCAGAATGAATTTATTTTAATTCACTATCAAGTGCTGTACTAGTGAAAATCAATTTTGGTAACATGGACGTACACTCATGAAATTTAAAACTTGGACACCACAATTTCTGTAAACAAAAGTTTGCACATTGTGAAGCGGGCTTAAGGGTATCATTTACAATTCTAACAGCAGGTAGTCTCAGCAGGGGTTATCTTATAGAAGGACTGTAGAATGAATCATTACACTAAGCACGTTTTAGAAAATAGGTAATTTACGTTGCTTACTTAATTTTTTCTTTAAAGAATATATTTGAAGGTATCGCTAATTAAACACCATAGCTCGATTAATTATCGAATCAAAATTTTGTTTAGGAAATGTTTACAAAATAAAATTAGAAATAATTTTGATTTAAAAAACGTCTACAAGCAATAACTTTTAAATTAAATCAAAAAACTAAACATGGTTATTTGGGTTGACTGATTATTACTTATTTTTAAATAAATCTAACCTACTAATTATTGTAAGTTATTAAAAAATCATTAAACTCTCTATTCATAATATTTAGTCCTTACAAAATGTATATTTTATGACGTTTCATTTTTTCTGTAGTTAATATAAAAAGTGAAAATAAAAACTAAGGCAATTCTTATTGTCAACGTATATATTTAGTTTTTGACAAGAATTTATTACATAATTATAATTAAGATACCAAGTTATAGTTTAAAATTAAATGAAAACGTTTTTTTTAAATAAAGGTATTACTATATAAATAAATATAAGAAATCAATAATGGGTGTGACCTCCATTATTATTGATACATTCTTGGAGGCGTCTGCTCATTGACGCTATCAAGGTATCAATATAATTAATATTAATCGTTTCCCATGCGGTATCAATGGCTGCAATTAGTGCATTACGGTTTACTGGTATAAAATTTGGCCCTTGTTGTCTTCGGATAACAGCAAGTATTCGAGCCCAAACATTTTCATAATGTTAAAATCTGGGCTTTTGCTGGCCAGGGTAACAGCTCCAAGTTATTTTCTCGTATCCAATTGCGCACAACCCGCGAAATATGAATAGGGGCGTTGTCCTTTAACAACACAAATACATTATGAAAATGTTAATTCAACAGATCGCAAACTATTTTTTGGAGAAAGTATAGTGAAATAAGAATACTTACTTGTTGGAAAATGTAATCTTCGTCTGGATAAAAACTTCGACTGAAGGTTTCATAATAGTTTCCAAATAATTTTCTTAAGTTTAAGTTTTCATTAATAATTTCTCAGCAATAACATACACGTTCTTGGTTTTTAAGTTGTCATAAATGTGATATGATATAAATTTGTGTTTCTAATATTACATCACAAACTAATCTTTATTCGCCAAAAATTGTTGCTTAAGTTGTAAAGCTTCGTACACACCTGAACAACAAACCGAGCAACAAACATAACAACGAACCGAAAGTCAAACAGAACAACAAACGATCTTTTATGATTTCCACAATCCGAACAATAAACGGAACGTTTGTGCTGTTCCCATAATTATTTTCAGTAGTTTTCAGTTCATATATATTTATTATTGAGAAGAGAAATTGCAGAAAACAAGAAGATAGTGCCAACCAAATTTTTACGCACAAAGAAGAGTAAAAATTATAATTTACTTCGATTTTTTTATTTTGGAAATTTCCCGCCCAAATGATGCTAATAGGGACATCATTTTTTCTTGCATTCTTAAACACTGATTAATTTAAAACATTTGTCTTCTGTCAACTCCATAATATTACCTAAAACATAACAAACCCACAAAAGGGAGGACAAAATAATAAATAATAAGAAAAAACCGACAAGTTGCGGGAACGCCGCAAACCGTTCGTGGAACAATCAGGACTTGCGAATCTGTTCTAAAATTCGTACGTAGCACCGTCCAAATTAATGTTTTGATTGCCGTTCGGTTCGTTGTTCTGTTTGTTCCTCGGTTTGTTGTTCAGGTGTTACGAAGCTTTACAATAAGCATATTAATATGAACTATATCTTATGAAAGGAGAGTTATGTAACTATAATTAACGACTTAACGTTACGTTAGTAGATTCCATTTACTATTTACACATATTTTCTTGGAACATTCGATAATTAACTATCGGGATATGATGACCCTATACTTCGCAGGTTGTGCGCAACTGAATACAAGCAAATAACTTGGAGCTGTTACCCTGGCCAGCAAAAAGCCCAGATTTTAACATTATCGAAAATGTTTGGGCTCGAATACTTGCTGTTATCCGAAGACAACAAGGGCCAAATTTTATACCAGTAAACCGTAATGCACTAATTGCAGCCATTGATACCGCATGGGAAACGATTAATATTAATTATATTGATACCTTGATAGCGTCAATGAGCAGACGCCTCCAAGAATGTATCAATAATAATGGAGGTCACACCCATTATTGATTTCTTATATTTATTTATATAGTAATACCTTTATATTAACTACAGAAAAAATGAAACGTCATAAAATATACATTTTGTAAGGACTAAATATTATGAATAGAGAGTTTAATGATTTTTTTTTAATAACTTACAATAATTAGTAGGTTAGATTTATTTAAAAATAAGTAATAATCAGTCAACCCAAATAACCATGTTTAGTTTTTGATTTAATTTAAAAGTTATTGCTTGTAGACGTTTTTAAATCAAAATTATTTCTAATTTTATTTTGTAAACATTTCCTAAACAAAATTTTGATTCGATAATTAATCGAGCTATGGTGTTTAATTAGCGATACCTTCAAATATATTCTTTAAAGAAATAAATTAAGTAAGCAACGTAAATTACCTATTTTCTAAAACGTGCTTAGTGTAATGATTCATTCTACAGTCCTTCTATAAGATAACCCCTGCTGAGACTACCTGTTGTTAGAATTGTAAATGATACCCTTAAGTCCGCTTCACAATGTGCAAACTTTTGTTTACAGAAATTGTGGTGTCCAAGTTCTAAATTTCATGAGTGTACATTCAAATAAAGGAAGCCACTTGTTCCAGAATACATACAACGCTTTGTTTGTATTTGAGTTGAAGGGTGAAATAAATACGATTTGAAAGTAAAAACTACCACGGGATTATCACAAAAACATGAAACAAGATTAATCTCGCTTACGTGTTGTTATTATTCTTTATCAGAAGAAAACAAATTAAAATTAGTTATTTAGTCGGATGAAACTGAAGTATCATGAACAATACTGTTATTGTCAACACTGATACCGTATAGGTGAACGTACGTCGCCAAAATTACCTCGCGGAGTACTAAAATTTGTTTTCTAGTAGGTTATTACAAATTTAATACCTTTGAGGTGGCGATAAATTATTTGTAACGTATTGGATGCATCTGTTCACTCAAACGGAATCATTTGACCAAAATATCTGCTACCATACATGTGGAACTTGTAGTCCAGTTCTTGTAGCAAACATATCCAATATTCTGTTGTTTTTAAGGCTATTAGTCTTTTTTGATGAAACTATGCTTTTGTTCCGATTTTTTTTAATAATCCCATTACAAGTAACCACATTTCAAATTTTATTTCATTGATGGAATTTCAGAAAGTCGATAACTTTCTAATCGACGTGCTACGTGAATGACCCTGTATAAGATAATAATTATAATTTACCCTTGAAAGAGTTTCAGAATTTTTTTAAAATAAATATAATAACATAAAACTAACACCCAAAACAGAAACAACTCTTCGAAATGAGCGTTTGTACCACCAGTTGCCAACGATTTATTAACTAAGTTTCCACGTTACTTAATCACTTTTACCATTTAAAAAATAACATTGTTTTATTGCAATTTAAAGTACTCAGTTAGTTATTATCTAAACTAAACTAATCTAAAACAGGGAGGAAATATTATAGTTTCAACCAATGATTTCACGCAGTAAACGGAACGTAGTTTTGGTATTTGGTGAAAATCACCCAAAAATTACTGACCCAAGTGCTATCTGTTGACAACATTTTTTACTACGGTTTACATTGGTTTTATGGGCAATAATAAACGTTGATTAATAACAGTTGCATTTTACTTTTACAATCTTCTCAAAAGACTTAAGTCACCTACGTAATAATGTTTCAAACATGTTTCAAGCACCAACAAATTGAGCCACTGCTTTTGTCTTAATTACAATAAGAATTTTGTCACTCACAACGTCGACAATTTGTTTATTTTTTAAACAAACATCTTTGTTACCAAGATTATGAACAATAAAACTATAATACTTAATGTACAAACAGAGTGTTCAACTTAATAAGTTAGAGTGTTGTTCACTACCCATTAGTAAATCGAAGTTCATCTTATTACTGTTGTGGTTAAAAAGCCATCGCGAATCTAAAATGGCCTTGTTTATTAAGACAACAAAAAAGCCAAAATGCCTGATCGGAGTTCCTTGAGGGGTAGTCTCATAATTTCATTCAACGTTGTAACAACGAACGAAAATATTGGTATTGCGATGAAGTATCTATGAAATATAATGGAACCACAATTAGAGACAACGATGATAATGGTAACGCAGATACACCACACGTTTACAGCCATGTCCAAGAAATACAAAGCTTTCGAAGCTAGACAAGAAGTAATGCCCCAAATGAAAAGTTATTACTTTTAGTTGCAGACTTACAAAACTAAGGTCGTTGCCTTTGAGCATGCAGCCAGATATGTAATCACAGAGTCTTTTTTTAAAGAATTTCAGTTTTTTGTTATATATATGTTATTTTATTTAAAGATACACTGACCTACAAAGTTTTCTACAGATTTCAAATAAATTTATTCTTTTCTAATGGACTGATGTAGTTTACAATTTGTTAATGAAGATTTCTGTCAAGGATATCTTTATCGACTTTATCGAAAGCTTATTTCCTTCTGCGAGTAAAGCAAGTATTTACTTCGCACATTATGATAAATTGCGCACCTCCTCAGTATTTGTTTAAATACATATACATAATTTATTAGAAATACACAATGTATGAGACAATGATTCAGATCTGCCAATGCATCTCGCAGGAATGCAATCAGATGCCACACAAAAACTTTTTTATTTCTCTAGGGTACAATGCTTCCGGGGAAACCAATTCAATTATTTACCATATTATTTATCGCATCAATTATTTGGAATTAAGCTAAAATTGAATAATAGGCAACAATTTTTTAATCATATACTTACAGAAAGCTGCCAACATTAACTTCATACACAAGTAAATTTATTTAATAAACGTTTGCAATAAAATAATATATAAAAAACTTAATCAACTAAACACTATTAGCTGTGTTATTGTTAATTTATAAATCGCAAATAAAAGACATTGTTTTTTCCTAACCTTAACCTAAATTCAAAAGTTAGTAACAATTGATGACAACTACCACTGCAAATAAAAGGTACCAACTTAAAATAGAGAACAAAACTATTACTTTTGTAACATTTTTTTTATTGATACGCACTTTTCTGTCGTAGAAAAGTATAGTCTGCAACACGTTAAGAATTACTATTCCGCACTCATGCGGAATATTCCATATTTTAAATTTGTTGCAGAAAGTGACACAGATATTACTACTGCCCGCCCTAAAAACAAGTTTCCAGCTAATCCTTTTGTTTATAACTTCTTGGTTTTTGCGACGTACGAAATTTGTTTATTAGTTATTCCACTAAACAATTTTTTAAACTATTTACTGCCTGCTCTCTGACAACAAACACGAAGTACCCTATACTTTTATTTCATTGTAAGTGTATATTTTTGAGTTAGGGCTGTATGTACACTCAAACGTCAACTTTCTTGCACACCTTGGTGTCTTCGAATGATGACTTTACTCTAGTAGTCAATTATTTTGAAAAATGTTTTTATTACTATCTTGTCTGTCCTTATTATTATTTTTTTTCCTATCTGCAGATTTTCACAGCACTTGCCGGTTGTGTATGTGTTGATATTCTTGCCAGTCGAGGAAAAATTCATTTCTAGCGACTGGTTTCACACGTTTAGGAATTTTCTGACGATGTGGCACGTTTGCAGGATTGCAGCATTTTGCATGAGAGTCGCAAGACCGCTTGGTATACCTAGGCTGTTAATATTTTTCAAAAGGTTTCTCATTATGGCGCCTTCTACCGAAATCACTAGCGGTATGGTGTAGACCTCGTTAATTTTCCACAGTCGTTTTATTTCTATGGATAAATTTTGATATTTAGCCACCTTGTGTTGTTCTGTTTTCTGCACATCATGAGTGGGAGGGATGGAAATGTCTATAATCTACACGCTTTTGTTGACTTTGTCTATGTGGAGAACATCAGGGCGGTTGAAGTCCACCGTCCTATCAGTGAGTACCGGTCAATCCCAGTATAGCAGCGCAGTGCTACTTTCCAGCACCGCCTTAGTGCGTATTTATAATATGGCTCGGGATGTTGGAGTAAGCCATACTTTACAGCGTTTCGTCAAGTAAGCGATATTATTATTATTAACATTATTATTATTATTGTTTATCATTTGCGATCAATTAAATTAAATTATTAATTACATATAAAATAACTTAAAGTATCTATTGTACATGATTAACTGAAGATGTGCAAACAAACGTGACTTAAATAACCTAGGGGAAGAACTGAATAAATTAAACCAATCATATTTGATAAGGTTGTTTGCTGCCACCATTAATCGATAAATTAGAGCATTTAAAGCAAAATTAGTTTTTTTAATATTGAGTCTAAAAATAGGTTTACTTCTAGTATTCCGACTGTTACTACCAAGGTAAATGGTAAGTTGCTGAAGTAGATTTATTGAAAATGCATTACCATTGATTAATTTATGGAGAAGACATGTATCGGAAATAATTGTACGATCGGAAAGTTGATATTGTCATATTGACCCTGAACTCATATTAAAGCTGCTCTTAAAAACTTTTTTTGAACAAGTTCTATACTATTTGAAAGTGAAATGGTATAGGGTGCCAATACAACAGAACAATATTCTAAATGACAATTGACCGGAGAACAATACAATGATCTGAGGCAATTGATTCTTACTAGCGATTCGTCAAAAACCTCATTTTCTTAAACTTGCGATACAAGCGTGCATAATATGAGAATTAAAGTGTAATTTCTAATCAAAAATTAATCTAAGGTTACGAACCTCTTCCCAACGCTTCAGCTCTAAACAATTAATATTGATAATAGAATATCTAGATTTACAAAAGAACGTAGGCTTACATTTTGTTATATTTAAATGCAATCTATTCTTTGCACACCAATACGCTTGCGTATCTAAATCATAGCAATCTTCAACAGTGTTAATAATCTTAAATAATTTAAGGTCGTCCGTAAACATTAATGTTTGAGAGTTTATAAAAAAGTTTTCTATATTATTAATAAATAAATTAAATAATATAGGACCACAATGAGATCCCTGTGGCACACCTGATTAAAAAACCTCTATGCGCCTAGACTTATATTTATTAATCCTAACAATTTGAAATCTGCCCGATACAACTCTGTCCAATTAATAATACTATTACAAAATCCATATTTTTAGTTTATTTAGAAGAATTGAATAATCTACTCTATGAAAGGGTTTCGAAAAGTCCGTGTATACACTATCCACTTGATTTGAATTGCCTGTACTTCAGTAAATTTTGTGAGGGTAGATTTTCCACACATAAATCCATGTTGACATTGTGAAATTATAGGTGTTGATATCCATCTCAATTGCTCAGCGATTAATTTATCTAAACTCTTGGGAATAACGAATTGTACATACACCTCTGTAATTTTCAACTAAGTGACGTTCACCAGATTTAAATATAGGAGGAAAAGATTTAGAGGAAAAGTACTTGTTTTATTTCCTAGAGAGTACAATAAATGAATTGGTTTACATAATGAAAAAGAACATTTTTTAATAAAAGAACTGTTAATCAAATCATGCCCACACGCATGGCCTTCTTTTAGATCATTAATTGCACTAAAAAGATCCGCTATAGAAATACTAAATAAAGATTGAGCAACCATACAGTGGCTGACTATATTGTCACCATTAACTCTTGGATGACGAACATATGCCCTTGAAAAGTAATCAGCAAACAAATCTACAACACTTTGGTCCTTCACTGGCATGTTCACCACCATATACGACGCAGTCCGATATAAAGTTGTCATCTTTGAAAGTTTTTAAATATTTCCAAAAGAGTTTCGGATTAATTTAAAGACTATTATTATCAACTAGTAACCAAACCCATTTGAAATGGCCCATCTAGACAAATCTGAAATTAAAGAAGTGAGGTCACCGCTCCAGGTCAGAGGTCAAAGATCAGGTCAACTTGGGACCTATCTTAAAACATTTCCCTTGACATCCTGAACACTTTGATATATAACATGCCTATGTCACCGCTCCAGGTCAGAGGTCAAAGGTTAGGTCAACTTGTGACCCCGCCGAAGATCAGTGCCTGGACCTCCTGAACAATTTGACGTATCTATCCCCAAAATCGGTTCAGCCGTTTCGGAGGAGAAGACAAACATACAGACAGACAGACAAACCGGGCCACGATTTTATGTGTGAAGATTGTTTGTATGTACTGATTATACAACTCTTTTCTTAAATTTTTACATTTAGAACGAAGTAAAGAAAATTTAATATAATCGTCAGGATTGCCGGTAATTTTGAATTTAGCATGATATATCTTTTTTTCTTTAACCAAGTTACGTAATTCAGTTGATACCCACTTTGGATAAGTATTGTAGAACTTTTTGATTAAAAATTTTCCACAGCAGTATTTACATTGGAAGAAGTGCTTCAATGCTGGCTATTTGAAACAGGTAGCGTTTTTCCTGATTATACAAAGGCTTAATAATTTTGTATTGGAATTTTAAATGTGTAGGCAAAGTGATGAATACTTTCCTTCAATACAAAATTATCTAATTTCCAGACGTTAATGAATTAATGACATATACAGGGTGTTTAAAAAGAATGCGGGTGATTATCCAGGTCATTTTATACAAAAGTTCCTATAAACATAGGTCCGCAAACGCTTCGTTACCGATCTACAGCGTGTTAAAGTTTAATTTAAAAAAAAACAGTATAAATTAGATTTTTCCAAAACGGCTTGAGATATCATAATGAAATTTTAGGCGAGTCAATAGCTGTGGCGCGCGTATTGGCACGTCACAGGCTATTTTTCAAGAAAAGATAGGACGCCGCTGATTTCTCTAAGAATAAAAAATATTTTTTTAAATCTTTGTTCAATTGTGAAGGCTTGACTTTTAATTGTACGCGTTCCGTTTTTGATAAAAAAACATTTTAGTGCATGTCCATTTATTACAGAAATTTTTTTTTTAAATTAAGGGTTTTATTTAAGGGCAAAAACAAATATTTTACCAAACCAACAATTTTAGCAACCAAAAATTACCTCAAGCTGTTTTGGAAAAATCTAATTTTACTATTTTTTTGAATTAAACTTGTAAAAAAGAAAAAAAAAAAAAAAAAAAAAAAAAAAAAAAAAAAAAAAAGAAAAAAAAAAAAAAAAAAAAAAAAAGAAAAAAAAAAAAAAAAAAAAAAAAAAAAAAAAAAAAAAAAAAAAAAAAAAAAGTTTTTTTCTTAGATCGGTAACGAAGCGTTTGCGAACCTATGTTTATAAGAATTTTTTCACCGTATATAATGAACTGGGTAATCTCCCCCTTTAATATTGCCATTAGCAACATTAATCAATCTGGCCATTACATCACATACATTTCCCGAAGTGTGGAAACTTTCGCATGTTTGTCCTGTTTTAAAATCTGGAGATTCTAGCATAATTACTAATTACAGACCAATTAGCATATTAGATAACTTTGCAAAAGATGTTTGAAAGTTATCTCTATTCCAATGTTTATCCTAACTTAAAACACTTAATCTCGACTAAACAGCTTGGCTTTATAGAAGGCAGATCTACTACCTCAAATTTAGCGTTACTCAGTGAATATGTAGCTCGGCATTTAGATCGCAATATTCAAGTTGACGTTATCTATACTGATATATTGAAGGCATTCGACCGCATAAACCATCATCTTATTCTACAAAAATTACACAATTTTCGTTTCTGTGACTCCTTAATTGCGTTATTGTCATCTTACTTATCCAACCGCAAACAGTATGTAGCATACAATAATTGTACTTCATTTTCGTTTATTGCAACTTCAGGTGTTCCACAAGGCTCAAATATTGGACCGTTGTTGTTTTTATTGTTTATAAATGATCTCCCAAATAACTTATGTTGTGAAAAATTGCTATTTGCAGATGATCTTAAAATATATCAGACTGTTACAAGTATAGAAGATTGCCGTTATATACAATTATAATTAGATAAAGTTCAGTTGTGGTGTCAAATCTAATGGTTTAGATTTAAACATAATTAAATGTTCTATGGTGTCGTACTCCCGGAAACATTCTCCTATTGTCTATCTCTACAAGATTAATACTTTACAATTACCAAGACATGAATTAATAATGGATGTAGGTGTTACATTTGATACCAAGTTCTCGGTTATTTCTCATGTACAAAACGTAGTAAGTTCGTCATTAAAATTATTGGGTTTCGTTTTTAGAAGTTTAAAATCTTTTTCTAATGCTGGTGTTTTTAAATTATTGTACTTTTCCTTGTTGCGTTCTAAATTAGAATACGGAGCTCTAATTTGGAGCCCGTTTTATGAAACACATAAGCACAACATTGAAAATGTTCAAAGAAGATTTTAAAACTATTATTTTTAAAACTTTTGGATATTATCCAGAAAGAGGATTTAGCCAACATAAGCTTTTAAAAGTAGCCGGTATAATATTTTTTGAAAGTCGAAGAAAAGTATGTAGTTTACGGTTTTTTGCATGGGTTAATTCACAACAAAATTGATTGTCCAGAACTATTAGAATTGCTTCATTTCAATGTACCTAATAAGTTAACTAGAAAAACGGATATGTTTTACCTCGCTACGCCACGCACTAATATTATACATATGTCCCCAATGTATAGAATCTGTAAATGTTACAATACTGTTAATATTGATTTAGATATATTTATATGCAGTATCCAACAGCTATCTTCAGTTTATAAGATGTAGTGAAGAATTATTAGTTTTAAGACTTTTTTTATTGTTTTTTTTTGGTTATGATAACTGATCATTTATTTAAAATAATATTGTTATAACAAAGCTTAAATTTAATATGTTGTAGAAACCTCTATGTAGTACATTATATATATATAAGCAACTTTTGCCGACAGGTATGTAAAGCAGTTACATAGTCGATCATTTAATAATTATAGCCAACATAACAGTCGGCAAGTATAAAAATTTCGAATCGCCTGCACGCAAGTGGTTGTACAATAGCAAACAAACACTGAGAATCACCCGACAGCTGTTTCATCCTTTTGGGACTCTTCAGGAGTGAGAGAACTCGAGTGTAAGTTCACTATTGTACAAACGCGTGCTGTCGACTATATGCCCTACTGGAGGGATCATAATATTTAAACGATAAGTTTTTCGACATCTAGTGTCGACTCGTGAAAGCGTTCACGTACGTAAATGTAACCAACTTTTGCCGACAGGTATTTAAAGCAGTTACAGGATCGACTATATAATATATATATATATATACATCTATATTGTCCTGTAATTGGGTAATCTACCTGTTGGGCAATAAATAAATAAATAAATCTTTTTAAGTACCATGGGTTGTTAAATTTTGGGGCTATGAATTTGATGTACTTATTCTAGAGTCAGGTCGAAGGTACTAAAGTTTGGGTGTGCAGTAACCTTTTCTTATTTTTTTATACAAACAATATTTTTCTTTCTTCCCTTTTTAGAATTTTCTTAGAACTAAGTTTGGCCAAAAATGGCCTATGGCAATGAAAAAGTTCTAAAACGAACTACTTTCACTCAGCAGTAAAGTTAACTTTTTATTTAAAAAAAATTAATATTCCTTTGAGCTTTATTTTGTCTACTCAAATAATGACGATACACATAATTTCGTAGTACCTTAGAGGCTGTATAAAATAAGATAGCTCTCTTTATCAGGACAACTCGCCATTTGGACAACTACCCAACGGGAAAACTCACTGTATAAATTTTGATTCCTAACACTAGTTTTTTCACTAGTCTTTTAATGCGGTTATCTGCGTCTCTATATATCAACCAAACTTACAGTTTGGTTACTAGAATCGCTATTCTGTGCGTCGTCGCCATCGCCGTTGTCGGTTGCAGGGTGTCCGTTACAAGGTTCCCGTTGTTTTAGAGATATTCGATTTTAAAGTTCGAAAATTTTGAAAAAAATTTAGTTGTGAAACATATGTATTTTTGTAAACCGAGAAAATCACTAGTATTTTACAAAACTCAACCAGTTTTCAAGATATTCGAACGTAAGTTTGATTACAGTATTTTGACTGTAAGTTTGGTTATAGTTGTAATTGCGATAGGTGTCTTATGATTAATCACATCTATCTTTTTTTAACACCAACAAATAAATGAAATAAGCATACACACCTCACTTATTTATTAGTGTTAAAGAGGTTGGCGATAAGATGTTCGTAATAATTAACTCTCTCTTTCTGCACTTTCTGGAGATCATCCATTAATTTCCATTTCAAATTCCAACAGGAGAAGACAAGAGTCCGATAAATTGGCGGTTTTTTTATCTGGTTCATTCAGAAGCTTATTTTGTTTATTATTTTAAGCGCGTTGTCTCATTTAGCATTAAGTCATTTATACACACATAATGTTGTGGTTCCGATTAAATTTGTAAGCAGAAAGTAAACACTACCTACGTGTGTGCAAAGACGGAATTTTTTATTGAACTTCTGGAAAAAAAAAATTTAAAAACCCGTCAACATTTCGATAGAATTGTAAATACATATAAAACCCACTAAGCAATAAAGACAAAATTCAAAGAAAAAAATTTATTTTATAATGTGACTATTTGTGTATCAATCAATTTTGAAAACAGCCATGTAATGCGGCCCGCGAGCCTGTTAAAACCGAAAATAAAGTACTGTGATGATGAACTAAGATGCGCGCTCAACCTAAAAGCCTGGCTTGTTCCGGAAAGTTCTATCGCGCGAGAACACAGATGACGCTACCTGAACATTCTGGAAAGAACTGTCGAGAAATCACAATCCGTATATAAGCCAATACCGCTCGATTCAGTTCAGTTGTTCAGTCAGTTATGAGTCAGTTGCGATAGAATTGCGAGTTTAGTTGCGTACTTATTGTTACAACACGTAACAGTACTTATTGTTATTTATTTCGGGTAAAGTTTTTAACATGTCTGTTTCAAAACCAAGTGAAAGTAAGAGGAAACTTGGAGATGAGCATCGTATCTTTCAAGAAAAGTGGGAATTAGAGTTTTTTGCTGTGAAGTGAAAGACAAAATTATTTGCTTGATTTGTAACAGTACAGTCGGTGTCCCAAAATTATATAATATAAAACGTCACTATGATAGTCATAAAACTAAGTTTGACAAGTATACAGGCATGATTAGAAACGAAAAGTTAAAAGAGTTAAAATCACGGTTAAAAAGATCAACAGCTTATGTTTACACGTCCAAAGCAAGAAAATGAATCTGCCGTTCAAGCGAGCTACGTACTGTCGGAGTTGATCGCAAAACACTCAAAACCATTTGTTGAAGGTGAATTTATAAAAGAGTGCCTTGTAAAGGCCGCGGAAATTGTAAGTCCAGGAGCGTGAAGGCTTTTCAAAATATATCCTTGTCCCGGAATACTGTCGCTGAAAGAGTTACCGAGTTGGCTGCCAATATAAGCGAACAGATAAAAACAAAATCAGACTCTTTCATTGCATTTTCTATTGCCTGTGACGAAAGTACAGATGTGTGTGGTGTGGCGCAACTCGCTGTTTTCTTCGTGCTGTTGATAGAGATATCAACGTTTATGAAGAATTGATGGAATTAGTACCATTGCATGATACAACAACTGGGGAGGATATTTTCAATGCTGTTTATGGACTTCTGCAAAAGTACAATTTAGATTTGTCAAAACTGTATTCCGTTGCAACAGATGGAGCTCCTTCAATGACTGGAGTAAATAATGGCTTCATTAAAATATTACAAACAAATATCAGAGAAACGGGCAGTGACAAACCAGATTTTCATCATGTTCATTGCATAATCCACCAAGAAGTTTTATGCTCAAAAGTGATCAAGTTGGAAAGCGTTTTAAAGTCAGTGAAAAAATGATAAACTTCATAAGGTCACGTGGCTTGAATCAGCGACAGTTTTGTGCGTTTTTACGTGATTTAGAAAGTGAGTACACTGGTTTACCTTATTATGCAGAAGTGCGATGGCTTTCGTGTTCTATGGTTCTCGATCGGTTTGGAAACTCAAAGAAGAAATACGCCTTTTCATGGAAGTGAAAGAACAAGATGTCAGCTTATTATCCGACGTACCTTTTTACAAGATCTTTCATTTATGGTAGACATCACAAAACACTTGTCGGACTTAAATACGAAATTGCAAGGACCACGTCAAGTTATAACAGATATGCATGATCATGTTAAAGCTTTCAAGTGTAAGATGATGCTGTGGAAAAACCAGTTAGCGGTGGATAATCTGTCACATTTTCCGACTTGCAAGGCGTATCAGGAAAGTACAAGTGGCCCAATATCATACAAAATGTATACAGAGAAAATGGGAAGCCTTCTGTCAGAATTTGAAAAGCGTTTTCAGGATTTTAAGTCCCAAGAAAACAATTTTTCTTTATTTACTGGTCTTTTCACTATCGATATTGATAAAGTTCCCCCTCACTTGCAGATGGAAGTGATTGAGATTCAGTGTCAAACCCATTTAAAAGAAAAATTTGATAGTGTTGGTACATTCGAATTTTATAAGTACTTGCCTTTTCAATACCAAGAAATGAGAAAACTTGCCTGTAAAATCCTGTCAATGTTTGGAAGTACCTATAAGTGTGAACAATTATTTTCTTTGATGAAAGGAAACAAGTCTCCCGCAAGATCGCGATTGACGGACGCACACTTGGACGCAGTTTTAAAAGTTATTTCCGCCGATAAATTCACGCCACAAATAGACAACTTAATTAAAGACAAAAGATGTCAAATATCTGGCAAAAGAAGTTAATGTTTGTAAGTTTTTGTAATGTCCTTTTTATTGGAAATTTAATAAATATACTTCTAACATAATAGTACTTTTTTCGTTAAGATTTTCAGTAGTTTGTCTTCTTTAAGATTAGGTTTTGCGGCCCACCTAGTCTATGGTCTTCATGCTTTTGGCCCACCAGTGACTTAGAGTTTGACATGGCTGGTGTATTGCAATTGTTTCAAAACTATTTTGTTCGTTTGTCAGTGTGTTTATTGAATCTATTTAAAATTTGTGAATACAAACAACTGGTTTTTTAATCCGTGTTCATACACACAGATAAAATGATTCTAGAAACTTGGTCTACCTTCAGTTATTGATTGAATGTTTTGCTCCTAAGTTCGTTAGTATGCAAAACTTTAACTTATTCACACATTGAATCAACGCGCGTCAATAATCGGTTGTCCGCCATAGTTTTATGAATTTTATGTACTTATTCTAGAGTCAGGTCGAAGGCACTATTTAAACAGTGAATCGGCTGTAAATCCCGTTTTTAATTTTGATATTTTTCTAAAGTTTGCGTTTGTAGTAAGTTCCGCTCATTTTTTGTACAATAAATATTTTCTTGCCTCTCCTTTTAGAATTTTCTCAGAACTTTAAGTTCGAAAAAAATGATCTATAGCAAAAAAAACGAACTACGTTCACTAAGAAGTGAAGTTAATTTGAAACTTTTTATTTTCTCATGAAATTTAATTTAAAAAAATTAATATTTCTTTGAGCCTTATTTTGTCTGCTTAAATAATTACGGACACATGATTTTGTAGTACCATAGAAAATACGAGATATTTACATGGAAAGTTTTCAAGTTGACACCCGTATAAATTCCTGCTTTAGTTTCCTAACTTCTTTCTAATCCTGCCAAATTCTTCAAATTGCTTTTTAATTTTGTTATATTGTACACTCTTTTAATTTAAAACTTATTCTTTATAAAATAAATTGAACACATATTTGAAATACGTACGATACTATTAACTGTCACAATTCGCTGTAGAACCTCTGCGTCGACGTCTGGTTTCGCCATCGATCATCTCTTTGTCAAGACAACTCCCAGTTTGGACAACTAGACAACGGGACAACTCGCCGTATAAATTTTGGTTTCATACACTAGTCTTTTAACGCGGTTATATGCGTCTCTATATTGTCTTAATTTTAAAAGAAGTTGATGACCCTCTACAAAGTGCTCGTAATAATTATCTCTCTCTTTCTGCACTTTTTGCAGGCCATCCATTAATTGCCATCTTAAATTCCAACTACAATATTTTTGTGAGCGGTTCTGGGTAATTATAGGTCATATGTTGACTGTTTGTGATGTGTTGTGTAAAGGAATGTTAGATTTATTCTTAAACCTAATATTTACATATGCAAATTAGACCTACGTTGCAGTTCTTTATACAAATACACAGGCTTGCGATTTTTGATAAAATTGTATGCAGTTAATGCATAAAGAATGTAGTGATTTTCATTAATTTTTAGCAAATTGTATGTTTTGTAATAGGGTGTAACAAGTTCTCTGTAATTTACATCAAAGGAAAAACACAACCAACGGTTTTGCATATTTTTTATATTGTTTTTTAGATGGATTGTTAGAAATCTATAGTATACAGTATAACTAACAGTAGTCAAAATTATTTAGAATTATACTCCTAGACAAGTCCCATTTAACTTGAGAAGGTAATATTTGGTTAAATTTATAAATTGACTTAATTAATTTATTAATATGAGCATTTTTTAATAACTTTGTAACATGAGACTCAAAGGACAGATTTTCGTCAAACAAAACACCCAAATTACTTGCACTATGGGAGAAATTAATCACCGAATTGTTAATTGTAGTATTAGTTGTAATTAATTGACGCACACGATCACATGAAGCACTAGAACCTATACACATTGCTACTGACTTGGATGGGTTGATGATTTTCTGAAGACCATTCGTAAATCTTTTGAAGGTTTTCATTGAGAACGTTAACTGCACTATTAATTTCCATGTGAAAGCACGAGTTGTAGATTTGTGTATCATCCGTATACAAATGCACACTGCAGTGTTCTGATATAATTGAGGCAGATCTGTTGTGAAAATGGTGAACAGAAGTGGTCTAAGTATGTTCCCTTAAGGTACACCCTGCGACACAAATGCCTTTCTTGATAACTGGCCTTTACAGTTTGCGTCCAATAGGTAAGATAACTTTGAAACCAATTTGCGACAGACTTAGAGATTCCATAGTGGCGTAGTTTGTAGCAGGTCGTGATTAATAACGACAAAGGTTTTGCTGTAATCCAGCAAAACCAAGATTGTAATTTTTGAAATATCCATGGAATTTACGATATCATTGGTTATTTTTAATAAAGCAGTATTAGTACTGTGGCAATTTCTAAAGCCAGACTGAATCACTGGTAAATTATTATCATTAGTATACTGAGCTAGTTGCTCAAAAACAACCTTTTCCTTTATTGGACATAGTAGGAAGGATATTAATAGGACGTATTTCAGAAAAACTAGTTGGATTTGGCTTCTTCGGAATAGGTGTTATGATAGATTTTTTCCATGTTAGCGGTACAGTCGAGTGGTAAAGAGAATGATTTATTATGTGGGTTAAGCGTTTAATACAGTAAGGTATCACAATTTTCAATAGTTTTAGATTTATAAAGTTGATTCCTTGGGCGTTAGATTTTAAATTTTGTATCAATTTCAAAACTTTAGCTTTCGTAACTAGTTTTTTTTTTTTTTGTTATGGCTTTGAGTTGAGGAACTCATTCAGCCACGGAAACGTATATATTTATATCCAATCAATCCCAACATTCATTCCAAATCATACTAACTAAAGAATGTACTTATTCGTTGTATAGGAAGAAACAGGGATACACTTTTCACGCTAAGGTGCCGATCATAGCGACTTAAAATAGACAAACACAACAGGCAACGGAAAACAGGGAAATTATACATAGGGAAAAACATAAGGTAACAATGACTTAAAAGCATACATTCAGATCTCATTCAACTCATATGAATTACATAAAAAAAAAAAATCATTAGACCATCAGACAAATTAACAATCTATATTTTTCTTCTAGTTCTCTTAAAGAACTCCCATAAAATATGACGTATAGAAGGGCAAGCGGAGGCTAAGAAAAATAGAGAAATATGACACTGGGAAGAGGAATATCGTTTGAGATAAGTGAATTGGTCAAAAAATGTGTTGCACTTGCATTGACACTACAAGAAAAAATCCAATGGTTGATATCATCAACGCTTCCATTACATTCACAGACATTAGTGTTGCTCATTTTAATTTTGTGTAGGAAAGATTTAGTTGAGGCATGACCGGTACGACACCTTGTATACATTGAGGAAATTTTTCTCACTGGATGACTTCGTTCTCCAAGTGGAGAACTAGGAAGGACTGGTTGGATTTTGCAGTAGGGGTTACAACTAGAATTGCAAAAATGAATCCACTTTATTTCCCAATTGTGCCGCATATTTATTTTTCTCAAGGGAATTATATCCCTTGTGGGCAGATAATCGACTATAGTACCTGACTTGATTGCATTTTTTGCCAATAAATCCACTTTTTCATTGCCGACAATATTAGAATGACCTTTAACCCACATAAATGCAACTGACCTAGAGGAATTTTGTACTTGAATTTCTTTGCTTAAGATATCAACTAATAAAGAATTGGTAAATAGATGCCGTGATGAATTCTGAATTGACAAAAGGGCCGACAAGGAGTCAGACATAATTATATATTCTTGGGATTGCAAAGTATTGCCAGTAATTATCCAGTCAAGTGCTTTGTTAATAGCCTGCAGTTTGGCGGTAAATATGGAACAATCCGAATGTAACTTATATGCCATACTTTCGTTAGTATTTGAAATGTAAACAGCACATCCCACCCCTGATTCTGACTTAGAACCATCTGTGTATATCTTACAAGGTTCCTGGAATTTACTAATTTGTTCATAAACGATTTGAGAACAATCAAAACAACCCTCGTAGATGGGAATGATGATATTGGATTTGGTATACGAAATATTAAATGAGGATTTAAAGAATGGATTGCCGTCGGGTCTAGGACTATAGGAGGAAATGTTTGGATATGCTACTGCTAATACGGGGATTTTTTTGTTAGCCCACCATTTGTTTGTAAGATTGTCTACAGAAATTTGAGTTAACTTATTCAATAAGGACAATTGATTGTTGCTGTGACATTTAAGTACAAACTTTTCAGCCAGAAATAGACGTCTAATATGTAGGGAGGCTCGTTACATTCAGCTAGCAAGGTGGCTGTTGGTGTGGATTTCAAGGCACCAAGAACGAGTCTTAAAGCTTTGAATTGAATTCTATCAACTTTAAGTAAACGAAAGTAGTCGCAGATCCATAAAAGATGGAGCCATAGTCTAGTATTGATCTAGTATATGCTCTATAAAATAAAAGAATCAATTTTGGATCCGCTCCCCAACTATACCGATTAATAACTTTAAGGATGTTGAGACTTTTTTCGCACCTTGAGATAACTAGTTGAAATATACAAATTCACTATTTTTATTATTGTTATCTTTGCATCTTATCAATACATTGTTATGTATAGTACACGTTGTGATGAAATTAAGAAAATAGTCATTAATAGCATTAGGTGGACAGAGATCAAGTGGAATTTTCTCTACGAATGGCCGATGTTAAATAATTTCGAAGATCTTTATAATATTCTGTTGAAGACTTTGTTTTCAGAAACCTTCTGTATTTTTCTGGGTGTGATGAATGGTTGCCGTCGTTCCCTTATCGTTACAGTTTTATATGGAGCATGCATGTCGAACAACCAGGTAATAGCTTCATTTAAAAATAGTAACACTTGTTGTCAAACTCTTCCAACGTAGTAATAGACTTCAATTTTACCCGTACGGCATCACGTTCAAAATCGTTTAATTCAAAATATCTAAAATCCTTGTAAGTTATTTTTAATGGACGGAAAATTCATGTTCGCAATAGATAAGTTTATAGTCAGTCATATGTAGTAGTTTTTGAGTACCGCATTTGCCGATACCTATATGTTTACTCATTCGTGTAGGTTCGTCGATAATTTGATTTAGGTTGTATATTTCCAAGATATTCATGAGGGACTTGTTAATGCATAATTCTTTTTTGTACACGTGAATGTTAAAACCACCAAGAAACACTGTTTTATCTACTAGTGTATTTATGCTAGACAAGGCAAGTTCGAGTTCATCTAGAGATGAAATGTACTATTTGGTGGACAATATACTAGTCCAAAAGCAAATTTCAATTCTTTTATTATAAGCCATAACCAGAGTTGTTCCAATTTGGGTTCAACAATATTAGGTATTACATCTAGAATAGTGTATTTAAACTTAGGATGAACATACCAACAGACGTTAATGTAAAATCAAGTAAACTATACAAATCACCATTTACTTCTGGCGTAAGCCAGGTTTCAGATAAGGCAATTAGCTGAAATTGTTGTGGAGTGATGTAATCATGAAAGTCATGAAAACAAGAATTTAGAGACTTTAGGTTGATGTGACATATTATGCGGAGAAAATTCTGTGGTATCGCCTTCTTGTAATTTAGTTTTTTGGAGATTTATTTACGATACGCGGTACTAAAATAAAATAATTGCAATTCAGTAAATTCTCTCCTCACTATTGGGACATGGCAAGAATGTTTATAATATGTTCATTAAAAACTCTTATCATTACAAAAACTTAATAAATTTATTTTCAACTTACCCAAAACAATTTAAACTTCATTTTAACATTTTAGCCTTAACCGTTAAACCATTTCCTATGTTCCTCCTTAGGATAGTACCAATCAGTTTTGAACAAGTGTAATATAATCGAGATTGTATTAACCACGTGCGCTTAATAAAAATCATTTATGTCAGTTTCTTACCACCTGTTCTAAACCATCATTATTTATTTAAAAAACTCTGATGACGGATGATTCCCAACTAACGTCGCTGTCATTAATAAGATGAGAACAGAAAAGTCAATAAAGCAGTTTCTTACCAAGCAAGCGTTTTTCTGGTATAGAGTGAAAGTGATATTATGCGTCTGGTTAAGTTACATACATAAAACCTTTTCTGAAGAATTAAATTGGTTTATACTTAATTGATTGACTTATTATTTATTTACTTGACTATTTATTGTTACATTATATCGATACGATTAATAGTGTAAAAATTAAAACAATTATTTGCATTCACATCAACATTGTAAAATGCTTCCAAAATAGATGTTCTTGTTACACTTTGCATAACATTATTTACTTAACTCGTGCGGTGACCTAGCTGGCATTATTTTTAATATTTATTCTTTTTCGTTTTTTTTTAGTATTATTTTCTTCCTCATCTGCTGAGTTTATCTGCATTTTTATTAGAAATGTAAAAGTAGGGTTTTCATAATGATCATGTTGATTATCATATCGGTCATCTATTTCTGTATTTATACAGGTTCTGAGGAGGAGGGGCTTGCATAGCGCCTGCCAAATGCGGACTAGTTCTTGAGAACTATTTTCCAAATCTGGTTGAGCCTCAGAATTTCTTCCTCTTTGTTGAAGTTTTCTGGATGTTTGTGAATGTTGATAGCTTCTCTAATTAATCTGTTGTGATAACCGTTAACGGTTAATAGCAACTTGGAACTCTTGAAGATTATCTTGTGATCGCTATTGCTAATCGCATATCTTTATTTGGTGTGTCAGATACGGCAGTTTTCGATCGATCTTTTGATGGTTTCTATGTATACCTTGGTTCAAGAACATAATGTACGGTAAACTCCAGCTACTAGGAGAGGGTCTCATTTGTTCTTTACTGATAAGATTGTCTGCTAAATCTTCTTGGTTGGTTTGAAGCTAATTTTTATGTGTCTTTTTAGAAATAAAAGGTCTTCTGTTTATATACATTACATTAAAATACCTATGTATAGTTTTTGGTTATTTATTCGCACACTACATTATTATTTTTTATTATTGCATTGTGATGTAAGTGTAATTTATGGTGCCCCAGAAGATCAGTATAAATCTGTTTAGGATGGTGACGAAATCACATGCAATTGTCGACTGGTTTGTCTTAGCAAAGCATTTTTTCAAGGTGTAGGAAAACCACCAAAACCGAAACAAATGGGTAAAACCTCATTTATGGCAATATTCGGTAGAGATTTTACGTGAGTCTTTTTTAACGTTTTTAATACAAATAAAAAATATGGCAGATAATTTGTCGTAGTCTACAAATACTAATCCATAGTCAACAAGAAAATCATTTTGTTCCCGAGAATCACCACTTTGGTTTCCGGACCTGATCATTAAGACCTACCCGGACAATGAGAAAAAATAATTGTTTTTGGTAAATATCTACTAAACCGTCAGGTGAAATTAATGTGCTTCATTCCAAGACCTTCACTACCTGATCTAATAATCCAATTATGGATGGATAACATCTACAACATTCAACATTCCTTAGTTCCAAAATTTTCAGAAAAGGTTTTAGTGAGTAAATGTTAAGTTGATGACATTTATCCGGATTGACTCACGTTTCTAATTGTTTTGGAAAATATATTGAATTTTGTTTGGATGAATCAAGATTCTTCCTCAATTAAATTTGGTTGAATCGGTAGACTTAAAGCGCCAGTCAAGCTCACGAACCAACAAATTTGTTACCTGTCTAGTTTGTTTCAGTGTGCCATTAATTATTATTATTATTATTATGATAAGAAAGCTTCTAATTCTGCTGCTAAATTTATGATAACAAAGTCACTCTTTAAGTGACTTGGGGCTAAGTTTGGTTTCAAGTGTACTTCCAGTTTAACCGGAATTTGCTGTCAACTTGCTTTTATCATTTTATATGGAACGTCCTATTTATTATTTCATTTTTAGATTCGGCTGAATCGGATTTTATGTATAACGTCCTATACCTACATCTAACCGTTTTTGAAATTTTTGACTTTGAATAAAAAACGTGCCTCATACATAACCAGTTTTGGAGTAGCATGTTTCTTTAATTTTTGAAAATTTGATCTTTATATTTGAAAAAATGTTAAAAAAAGAACCCTAAGTTTACATTTTTGCTGCGTAGTTTTATACAAGGTATTCAACATTTCGTGGCAAACATTCGATCGATTCAAAAATACCTAATTATTTCGAAAAAGGCCAGGAACAGGTATGGTAACCTTAATACAGTTTGATACAGAATTAAGTGCTGGACTTAATAACAGTGACATTTACATGGTGTCCCATTTAAAAAAAATAAATAATAAACATCAAAAATGTATGTACACTTAGGGCTCCTTTTCAAGATTTTGCCAAATATGATTTTAAAACTAAAAAGAATATGGTATTGTTGAAAATATTTTAGAATAAAAGTACACTTGAAACTAAACTTAACCCCAAGTTTTAAAGGGGTATTTAAATTACATCCCAATAAACTTTTAACAAACGGATTGGATGAATGACTCTGTATAGTCACTCATTTTTTGGCCACCGTTTGGTTCAAATTAAATATTTACGAATAACATAGGTTTTTAACAAAATTCTTAATTTTGTAGGTGTATACTCAGTATACTATTGGCGCGGAGTAATAAACCTGTCAGAATTATCGATTCTCCCGTATTGCAGTGGCGTAGATAGCTGATACGCTGGAAAATTATATTTTTAGTAGGTAAATATATTATAATTGTAAAATCTACCTTGATATGAATTATTCTACGGCTATGATTCTCGTTTCGTCAGTACCTGGGCTGATGGTAACGTGTTTACACAGATTAATCTATTGTTCTCAGACCCTAGATGGGTCGATATGCTGCAAGAGCGGCACAATAATCGTATTTTGGTTAGAATTTATTGGTTTTTACTTAACCGTAGAAGTACCGCTTTCACAAGAAAATAAAGAATTATTTCAAGCAATTATGATTTATTACTCCGCGCCAATAGTATACAGACTTTAGGAGCTTTGAAAGGATTATGTGTTGAATGGACATTATGCTAAGTTTTTTTTTTGAAACTTTCCAAAATCTAAGTGACTACACATTAAAAAGGTTTTTTTTAAATATCCATTATTGTTATATGAACAAAAAAACTTTAGTAGTCCTCATCTTAAAAAGATGACTAGCACTTAAAGTTAATTTTTTATTTGATTAAATCTATTCCTGTAATTTTTGTACGTATTGACCGAATAAAATAGATACATTTTTCAATAATCTAACAAAAGCATAATCACACTTCGATAATATTGTTATCACCAAATATTCAAAGATATACATTTTCTAGCAATGACATGCATCAGTATTTTTATCACATTCCATTGGCCTATTAACTGCTATAAAGATAACACACTAAAAAATTCCTCAAAAACGATAGCCTTTCGATTTGTGACAGATAAGTTCTAAGAAAGATAAAAATAACGAACGCGTTCTCGTGAAAATTATTCATCTTCCTGTTGCATATAATTACCGTCATTACAATAACGAACGCATACGTAATGTGTCATTCATATTGAAAGCATTTTACGTATAAATCAGAATGTCACATTGAATTCTTAAAAGCGACAAATACGACGGACAGATTTCTCGTCATTCTAAACTTAATTGTGATTTCCCCCAGTTTATTTGTACGAAAATTGCACCTGTCACCGATTACCTAAATTATGTAAATCTGTTTTACCGCACGTGTAGTTAAGGTTTGATCCAGGTAATCATGGCAACATATTAATAATTCATCTAACATTAAAAACGAATAAAAATTAAATTATCCTAATACGATAACAAAAATTTTATTGAATTGCGCTTCATAAATGGACAAATCACAGAAAAATCATTACAAAATAGGTCAGATTATTTGTGCTTTATATAAAAAGGTTGTATATGTGTAAATATATATATATATATAAAAAGTTTTCTCGAAGGCAAACATCTCATGGGAAACTCCACATCTACAAATTGTATAGATTGATGTTGATTCGGTACATATTTGTTAGAAAATATCTCGTCATTTTATGCTTCGCTCTATTTCTAAGCGGAATTTCAAGAAAAAACCAATATTTTTTCGATGACAATCTTATTAGGGCAATGCGATCTGCGCTAATATTAAAATTCATTAAAAGTTACTTAAGATGTTTCTTTTGTATGAAAGTAAACCACTTAATGATTCACTTGTGCAAAAACATTATTCATCATTTATTATTTGTTAAGAGAAGAAGCGAATCGCTTATTCACAATCAAAACGCATTTGATAAGAAAACAAACTACTTTATTCATCCATTTATGAAATATTAAAAATTATCAAATATTAATTAAAAACGAGTCATAATTACAATATTATTTATAACATACGATTTAATACATAAATAAATATTATTGGCACGTTGAAAAGTAATGTTATTATGGCGCGTAAGATGAAGTGTAAAAACGCAAAGCATTTTTAGATTTTAACCCTTGTCACTCATTTATTGTTTATGACTGAATTGTAACATTTATTTGCACCTGTTGTACACAAAGGATTTATTATTTGTAGGTGATGGACAATATAAGCAGCTGTATTATTTTATATAGCTGATTTTATTTATTTTCATGTGATGAACATAAATTTAAAAAATTCAGTAAAATAAAAAGGAAATGTACATTCACATTTCACTTTACTAGGTTTTAATTTTCTTAAATTGGTAGGAGTTTATAAATTTCTTAATTCTGTCATATTTTAACCTATGCCATTATAAAGACGCAAACAACTTTTAAATTATTGTACACATTGTATCATAATATCAACATTAACGTTTTTGCTAATTTTTAACACAATATGAAAGACCATACAGAGTGACAATTAAAAAATTTAAATTAAAAAAAATACAATTTTCCTAAAATAATGTACAATAATAAGATAGTTTTGTTTTTACTGGAAGTCATTTCTAAATTAAACAGTCCATTTTTTGACATCTTCTAATTCAATATATTATAGTGTGACCTTTTAGACGGACATCAAAAATTTTAGTATCACACGATTGAGTAATACACTACTACTAACAGCACAGAGTTTCACGCCCACGTCTTTCTTTATTTCGAATTCATACAAACGGAATATCATGTAGATTAATAAGAACTACAAACTGAAATTATTTTCAAATAAACAGGGCGGTTCAAAGAATGTTTTTTTCTTATGGAACATCCTGTATTTGATGAGGATTTCGAATTCTACCAAAAACCAGTTTCTTCAAGGGTTCCTACTCCTAGCTATTTGTTTCTCCAATATTTTGATTTTTCGATAAATGGTCTTGTCAAAAAAAAATTATTCTTCGAAACAAGACGAAATCGAAAGAAAAACTCACTGACTAATAACTCATCACTCTCATTTGACTTCAAATTGTTGAACCTATCAAAAATTATGGAATTATGTAAAAAAAAATTGATTCAATGTAATTAGCGCAAAAACTATTGCACTTGGGTAAGAGAACCTTAAATACCACACGAAAGAGAATTATTTTCTCTTTGAGATGAGTCAACAAAATACAGAGTTTCCTAGTTGAGATAAGCAAGATAATCTACTTTAAATGCATTGATAATGGCACTTGAATTTTTGAGCAACTTGTGAAGTGAAGTATTCCGAAATTTTTACTACAGCGGTTGATAAAGTGATGAGTTATTAGTTTGAAACTTTTTTGATTTTACCTTGCATCGGAGAATAATTATTTTTAGTAATATAGTAAAAATTTCTAGTATTCAAAAATTTTAGAATTTTGGGAGTAAATAACAACGAGCAGAAAACTCGGCTATTGATTTATTTTTTTAATTAAATGAATAGTATGTACTTAAATAAAATTAAACAATTGTTCTGTTCGTAGTTAAAATAATCCTTTGGATTAAAAATGTAAGGTAATGTTGTAGTTTTAGAAAATTTGTAGTTTTGTCTTACCCTTACATGTTTTTGATTTTTACTTAAAAAAATATACACTGTATAGTAAGGTAAGTGGACTAATAAAGCCCACGTAATGGTTTATATTTTTTTACCAAAATATGCATATATTTATTATTTTGTGAATATATATGGTTGAAACAAAAACGTCTTCCGGGACTGGACCGTCTCGAAAAGGTAACCGTAGTTGCAACTGGCAACTACGAAAAGGTACCTTTTCGACACGGTCCAATACCGGAAGACGGTTTTGTTTCAACAATGACTCCGGCCGTGGCAGCCTCAATTCTTACATGAAAATACCTATATGGTTTAAAATTATACATTTTTTTAATAATAATGTGGAACCTAGCAAAAGAAGAAATGTATGTTTTAAAAAACATGGGTCTTATTTCATGCTCTTCAGATAAAAAGGCACATCGATTTAAGGTTTACAATTGAGACAAACAGACACTTTTTCTTGGTCTTCAGATCTCAGTCCTATACAGACCTCATGTACCCAAATGAAGCATAAGCCACACTTGCTCATATGAGCTGTGAATTCAGACTCACCTAGCTTACAAAACCAACTTTCCTTATTGGTGATTTGTGCCGAATGGATGGTTTGGTTTACCTTGTATTTTGTTCCTATCCTTTTAATGTACCGGATCTTGTTCTACTTTGCATTTCCAATACCGCTTCTCTCTTTAAAAAGATCTGTGCTAACCTTTGCGCATTACAACTTAAAGCCTTTTTTTGTACTGTGGTTCTTTTTGATGTGTCGGTATTTGGTGTTATCAATACTCCTGAAAATGCATTCTTAATATCATGTGTTTGGGAGTTTTCGTTAAAAAAATTGGTTGTTTATTTTCGCAATCACAGTTTTCAACCTGTAGATTTCCCATGCTGACAATTAGACTCCCTCTGTTGCTATTTGAATTTTTGGTGTTGTTATCTGGATTTTCGCAGTTGCCATCTGATTCTTGACGTGTTGGGAGACTGGATGCTTAAACGTACTAGGGAAAAATATTTTTATTAAAGGGATAAATTGTAGTCCTCGAAAACCACTGGCTATGGACATTGATCGTTGCCAAACAGGAGTGAATCTTTCCTTGTTTAAATGTCTTGTATTTCGTCCAAGTAGTGTTTGTAGGATCTAAATACACCCTTATCCATTGGTTGTGTTACTAGATAAGCACAACAAGCAGATAACTAAAAATGGTCCAGTCATTTTACCTCTTTTGTTGTTATACTTTTCTTATTCGTTATATAAATTGCGGAACCACCAGGAAGTCCATTAGAAAAAGTTGTCCTCGAAAATTATTGGTAAAACTGCTTGATTCTGCTGGCGATGCAGAATCAAGCGACATCCTTTTTTGTCTATGTTGCAGATTTTTTTACGACTATCCTTCAATCCCCCCTTCATAAAATGATTACCCAGTTTCATAAAATAACCTTCCACAATAGGTTTGTTAAGCTTCAGAGCCCTACAATTCATGTTGTAGCCTTTTCTGCGAGATAAGTTTAGATGTCGCTTATGAACAATCAGTACCATTTCTTTTCTGCGTATTTTTTAAGTTGGGAGACTTATTTGCAATTTTACTGTTATCAACAAATCAATAAAATATTATTTTAAGGATTTAGGAGTCAAAGGAAACCCTTATTTTGCAAATTCGATAATTTTTGTTTCCAGTTCAGTTTCTAGATCTAAAGTCAGAGTGATCTTGAAGATGTCAGTTACAATTTTATTAAGTTTACAACGTGGGTTTTTCTAGAAAATTTTCTTTATAATTTAATGTGCATTTCTAGGCCCCTTTTTAGGGGAGGTAGAATAAACAAACGCAGTTCATAGGGTTGAGACCCTATCATAGATTGACTTGATGATCAGTTATTTTAGTGTTTATAAAATTCAGGGACAGTAGTGGCTGACCTTTATCAGCCAGACCTGACCATAACGTTCAGAAAAAGGTTCATGGAGTTTTAATCATCCCATCATTAACATTTAATGACAAAAACACAGGCTGTTCTATTTAAAATAAATAAGTTTCTAGGGTGTTCTACTGCTATTGCAGGTTTACAATTTTCAAATATGAAGCTTAACTTTGACGTCAGATTCCGAATTAAATTAATCATAATGTCTATGTTGCTTTCCGGTATTTTATAAATAAACGACAAAAACTATTTTATGGTATATACTGTATAGTTTGCAATTATTTTCTCTCGTTTAATTTATGGTTTCAATAAATGTTTATTTATCAATTCAGTTTTTAGGTTGAATATCAAGTGCAGCAACTAAAACCGTAAATTTGTTGCCAACTTATTAAAAATAATCATAATAATTAAATGCCTTCCCGTACTTGATTTACGTAGACTGTTGGCAAGCACAAAAAAATCTTGAGGTTTGCAATATATATTTTTATTTGTAGTTTTAAGAAAATTCCACCATTTTCAGATAAAAATAAGAGCTGGACTTGTACAGCTTTTTAAACCAATTTCGTATAAAACAGTGATTGTTTATCATTATTTTATATACAGGGTGGTGTTTTTGAAAACGGGTCATTAAATTCCTGTTCGTCCTTTCAAGTGACAAAAATGGTTTTGGTATCAAAACGCAGCTAAAATTATTATCAGAAATCAGCTGAATTACACGGTCTTTTTAAAAATTCATCAATAAAAATTTGTAATTTTTGATGTTTATTTATTATAACCTTCCTATTTAATTTAGTTCTAATATCATTCGAAGCTGTTCCTTGGGAATAAAGTTTATTATTTGCTTATAAATGACTTTCCTTTCAACCTTATTGTCAAAACGTAGGAATGTTGATTGTTTAGGCAACCCAATACTATTTTTCTTTCATTATCAAAACTTACTTTTATTTTTATTGACAAATTTCTGAAAACAACGTCAAATTCAGCTGACTCCTAATAGCAACAGCTATACGGACTAATTTTAGCTTCATTTTGATATCAAAACCATTAACCTATGACCCGTTTTCAAAAGCACCACCCTATATTTGTAGTCATGATGTGTTTCTTTTTTCTTAAAAATTAAAGTGTATACATACATTATTTGGAGTATATATTGGATGATGTTTTCTGAAGTTTCCGGTCAAGTCGGACAACTTGGCGTTAGGATAATGGGACAACTCGCAGTATAAACATTGTTTCTAGCTCGTTCTGTAACTGATCATCATATCAATTATTTAAGAATAATACAGGATTTGTAAACAATGAAAAGTGAGAAAAACTCATTGCATTACGTTTCGAAATTGTGGGATAAATCTTTAAGAAAGTCTACAATGTGTAGGGTTGGAAAATTTTTCGCTAGTCTTCTGATGCGGTTATCGGAGTCACACAAGGTGCTTTGAAAATATTTCTCGAAAAAGTGAAAAAAAACAGAAAATTGCTATTAAAAAATGTTCAAGATAAAAATTGTAGATAATAAAATTTACAATAAATTCTCCTCCAGAAAGAGATTTTAAAGAGAATTTCTACCTGCACCCGACAAATTAAAAAAATACAGGGTGTTCCATTTTATTTAAAAAGTTATTGCTTTTAGAAGAAGTCAAAATGTAACAGCAAATATGAAACACTTAGTATTACATTTTTTTAATCTATGGACACATCTTCGTTTGCTATAGTCCATTGTCTATATACAAACAAAAAATTAACCCGATATGGAGTTCCCGAAAAAAGTTACAGATATTTCCGTAAACTTTTGCATCTGTGAAAATTTTACTAAAAAATTTAATAAGTTCCAGCTGCAGTGAATGTTATACAAAGTGCCTCTAAAATTTGACGTACAATCTGAAAATACAATAATATATAGGATCTTCCATTTATAATAACGAAGTTGATGTTTACAACCGGAAGTGTCAGAAGAATGAAAATATTTTAGTTGAGTTTGCTCTATTGGTTTTTAGTCATTCTCTAAATTTTCAAATATTTTCCATGTATACTTATCTATGCTAATGGCAGTTCCCGGTGAGACACCTTGTATACAGTCAAATATTATTCCAATTATACATATTTGAAATTTAAAAATTTTACGTTTCAACGAAGTGTTAAAAAAATTCTAAATTGAAAGGTTGATATTTTCCCCCATTGTAAACGTGTCCGGTTTGAATTTAATAAGATGAAAAAGTAGGTATTAGAAAAAAAGTAGATAATATTTATTTTATTAATTACTAAAATAATTATGAGCAAAATTTGCAGAAATAGCATAAACCTATAAAGCTTAATTTCAAAGATAATTTTAGCTATGAAAAATACTTCAAATCTTTATAAAATGTTATTCACTAAAAATTTAGGATTTCTATAACAAATAGTGTTGATTTAGTAGGTATCAGTGCTAATTTCTATGTGATATTATTAATCAAAGAGTGAAGGATTGAACTATCAGGAGCACTGTAAGGCGTTACGCATGCGCTGTAGTCAGAAAATACTTTTTTAAAAATTGTCTGTATTTTTGTTACAAATTAAATATTAAAAATTTTTCCAACAAAAGTTGTAGGTAAGATCTTAAGCTACAACTATTGTTTGAAACTTTTAAAATTTTTTTTATTTAAAGTATTTTAAATTTAAACAATTAAAATTATAAAAATTTACAATTTTTTTGAATCATTTGAAATTTTTTTTAGTCTGAAGTTAAAGGTATTAATTTATAGTACCTCGTAATCATCAGATCAACTGCAGATACTAGTTAACTGATAAAATTTAGTAATGTTATATATAGTAATGTTACCTTTTTAGAAACCTTTTCAAATTAAATTAAAATTTACTTTTGTTCAGAAAACAAGAGTAGCAACAACAGATAGTAAGACTTTATGCACGAATTGCGAAGTTTAAAACACGCGTGTGTTTTAACCGCAAGATGCTCACACAATATTTTATCCGCAAAAGTTGAAATTGAATACAGATATTACAAATATCAAAGGATGCGATTTAATTTTTTTAATTTTAAGTGTTGCATGTAATTTAGTTGCCCGGCTTCGTTGTCAACTACAATCAAAACTTACAGTTAATTTACATTTTACTTTTATTTAAATTTATTTAAACACAGTTGTATATTATTTAAAATGGTAGTTATATGCTAGAGCAGATAAAACTATTTTATTTGGTAATAGTATTTATAATGAAGATGTTCATTTTAATAAATTATTTATATATTTTTCGGATAATCTTCTGATCAAAAATTAATATACATATTATAAATCAATTTAAAAATGTTAATGCATTAAATTGCACAGGTGAAATAAAACTGTTTAGATATGTTTGACCTTGTGCATTTAGATAATTTTTGTTTCTAACTAAAACACCAAACTCAAAATTTTTAATTTAGCGATTTGGATATAAACTGTAATACATCTATATTTGATAAAAAAAATAGAAAAGAGCCAAACCCCAGCAATTGAGTTATATCTGAGTAATATTTCAAGACGGATTAAAACTAATTCACGGTTTACGTTTAATTGCATTTCTCTTTCATATCTTTAAGCTTCATCTTTTAAGCGGATTTTTTATTATTTCTGTCTATTTACTTTTCGGGCAGTTCATGATCTTAAGTACTCTGTAAATAGAACCGTTGCTCTTGCCTGCTATTTTGAACATGTGTGTGCGTGCGTGTGTGCAGTTCTCCACTCTCTTCAAAATCTTATTAAAAGCGCGGACAATGTTTATCAAATTCTCGGTACAAATGGTTGTTATGTTATCCTCTCCAAAACGTTTTTTTTTAAATTATAGTTTAATAACAATTTAATACCTAAATAAAGTTTTATGAAACATTATCGTGTATCATGTGTTTGCAGTTGAACCAAAGCAATTATAAAAGGTCGTTAGATTACCAGCTGTGAACAAATTAGCATGAATTCATCGTCTCTTACTAGGATTAAAACACGTTGTTCTTTTTATTCATTCATATTATGAATTTGATAACAAAATAAGTTTTATTTTTTTTGTAGGAAACTGATTGATAATAAAATTAATGCTTGCACTTTCTTAATCAAAATTCGTTTAACTGTAATGAATTGTAGTATAGTGTAAAGAGTTACAATAATTAAAATTTTGATTGATGCTTCATAATCTAGTTAAGAGGAGCCAGTGCGCTATCGCTAAATCATGTAAGCATTTTATTGCTTCGAATGGTCTTAAAGTACTTATAAAATTGGCTCAAAATTTCAAGTTATTGGCAAAATTTTGATTTAAATTGGTAGATATAAGAAGAGACTTTGTCGTAGTTGTGGTAGAATTTTGATTTTGGATTTATTTCTATTAAAATTATGGTGTTAAAAATGCTATAATATGTATTACCTAATTCAATCACAAAAAAACAAAAATAAGCATTTTAAAAAAAGTAATACTACAGTGACAAAGCCCCAATGTTTGTCTTTAGTAAAAATTAAGTTTTACATCAAACATTTAAAATTAAAAGCTTTTTAATGGTAATGATTTAGCGAAGGCGCACTGCTAGTACGTATTCCTATTAACCCTGTAACTAATTTTTTATTCATCTTAAACCACTAGCAAACGTTACTAGTTAGAAGACTGTTTTTCTACTTTTGTGGGAAAAAAACTTTGTATACTCACCTTGTAATTGATTCACCGCAATTTAGTTTCTAAAGGTATTATTTTCAGAATATAAAAGTATTGTAATTTTAATATAGCAAACACTCATTGAAATGAGACTTAGATAGAGCGAGTGGTTGGAGACCTTAATATATTTTTTTGCAGAAATGTTTTAGACAGAAATGCTTGAAATGCCCTATTTACTGATTTGATTGTCGGCAACAAAGAATTAATTAGAATTTAAAGAAAACTTTTGATAAAACGATGTCAGCTGTAAATTCTTCGATGTCACTTAAAGGTATGCTTTTTTAATGCAAACATGTCAAATTTGATTCTAATAGTTTTTTTATACACATTACAATTTCGTCTAAATGCAAATAATTGAAACTTTACATTTATGTAGTTAGGGGGGATACGGTAAGGTAATCATTGACAAAAACGTTGTTGAATTCAACAAATCAGTTTAAATAATTTCATGAACTGAAATTTAATTTCCTCAATTCAATTTAAAGCAAAAATTCAAACATAAATAAAATAGCCATCACGTTTTGTTCACGCAGTGTGCACATAAAAGCCGTATTTACATGAAAAATTTGATCACCACCCACGGCAAAGAAGTAAAACGCACCTAATTTATGTGGTGTAAAGCAGTCTTTTTTTAAAAGTCCTTCAAATACTGATCAACCAATACCGAAGTAGCTGTGACCTGTGCACGTGATCGTAGAACTCCATACGTTGGTAATTGTTACTTTACTTAAATTACACATTAAATCAATAGATATTTTATTATTACACAAGATTTAACTAGTGTCGCCACCTCGTGGAAACACGTCTATTATTTGTGGACCTACAATTATTACAACACGGTTTCTTTTTGATTTTCAAGATTTTGAAATGACACGTTAATTCAAAAGGTGTAATATTAAACGTAACTCAACAGTGTAGGGTAGCTTGAATTTAGTCAGTGGGATCAATAACCACGTTGCACGATTTCCACCTCATGGAACATTGCTAGTACGCATAAATTTAGAAATTGTAATTGTAGAAAACTGTAAATATAGTCTGCTCTAAAAATTGCGCCCCAGATCAATCTTTTTGTAAGCTTTTCCAATAACACTACGGTGTAGACTATTGAAAGCTGTTTATATATACCCACGAAGTTCTCCGGTGTATATTAAATGTTCAATAGCCCCTTTTTGTAGGATACGAAATTTTCAAGTCGTCCATATGAAAGTTAACTGAATAATTTAAAATCAAATAAAATTAGCACTTTTCCATTTTTTATCACATCTCAAATTCTGTATTTTCTAAAAATTTCTATAGCTTCACTTTTACGATTGGTTCGCTGATGATGATAGCTTAGATATTAAAACACTTGTCCGAGTAAAGTTTTTTGGTGCAGTTTTTGGTGTTTTTCTGTTTGTTAAATAGACGCTGCAGTTTAGTGTTCCATTCCTTTGTTCACTTTTACGCTTTCCAATATCTTGTTGCTAAAAGGAACATGTTGTATAAACCTATACAAATAGTATGTGTAGGATTGACCGAGTGATACAAGATTAAACAGAACTAAATCAAAATGTCTAATAATACAAAAATGTTTTACAAAAATCTTCAACATCTTAAACGTTCTTAAAAACTTAAATTTATGTCTAATGTTCTACACTATAATGACAATCAGTGTCTCCGAGACCGTCACGGAGAAGAATGGCGGGTAATTTGAAAATAATTCCCACAATCGGCTTTTCTGACCATTGATCGACCTCGATCTACAATCTTAACTAAAATATTGGGTTAATTGTACATAAATACGTGGTGCACTATAATGGTTAATAAAGGTTAATCCTAAAATATCTATACAAACACAAAGATATAATGTAATTAGTAGAACTAATCTCAACCCCACTTTCTAATTTGGTCTACTGCGCAAATTTGAGTAATCTGAAGCCTCCGATGTCACTAACAACGTAACGATCGTTATCGAGAACACTTTTAATGTCATAAGGGCCTTTATATTTAGGCAAAAGTTTTTTATTATAACCAGGCGTACAATCAAAATTTGTTATTACTACATAATCACCAACTTTATATGTATTCGCAGTTTTACGGCTATTATCGAACGCAGCTTTATTTTTCTGTTGAAATTTTCACAAGCTTCGTCTCTAATTTTAACTAAACCGTGATACTGGTCTTGATTAGATTCTAAGTATAAGTTTAATCCGTCATTAACATTGCCCATTTGATTAATACCAAACAAAATTTTACTTGGAGTATTCTCTAACGCCCTATAGTAAATATTATTTAATGAATACTCAACATTTGAAATAACCGAATCCCATTCATCTGCAGAATCGCATAACTTGGACAGCATAGGAGTCAGTATTCTATTGCACCTCTCCACTTGCCCGTTAGCTCTTGGAGTATGAGTTGCTATGAAAATTTGTTGTATGGATTGCGTTTCTAAAAATCTTTTAAATACTTTACTGGTAAAACAAGATCCTCTGTCAGATATAAGCCGTTTAGGTTTAGTATAACACTTAAAATAGTTTAACAAATTCGCTCGTTTGTGTACTTTTACATCGAAGGGATATAATCTTATAAACTTAGAAAATGCATCTACCATTGCAAACATATATTTGTTGCCTTTTGTAGTTTTTTTTTCATGGTCCATAATGGTCGACATGAATCGTATCAAAAGGTGACTTGCCTTAAGGATGTAGAAATCCTTCAAGTTTGCCACTAGCAGGAGAAAACGTTAAGCATTTTAAACAGATTGTTTCACTTTCGAATGGTACTAACTTTTGCTGTACCCTGTTGTTTCCCTACTGCCAATAAATCTATGCATTTATCATCTACCGAATATAATCTCTTTACTACTTCAACCCTTTCTATCCATGAAAGTATATCCATTTCTTCCGAACGACCGTCAAATTCTGGTATCAGTTGCGACAATTCTTTGTTAGTAACCATTGATAAATTTGCTTGGGGTCTATCACTACTTGCTCCATTTATGTCTCTTGGTAATTTAAAATTGCCGGTACCGTCTGTTGTATGATATCGGAAATACTAACTTGCATTTCCGATTCATCCTTCTCAAAGCTTTCTTGGGTCGACATTTTTCACGTGGTTACCGAAATTATACGTAATACCCAAAAATATCTAATTCTTCCTTAATATTCCTGTATCCCACTTCTGAAATTTGTAGGATTGACCGAGTGATACAAGATTAAACAAAAATGTTTTACAAAAAATCTTCAACATTTCAAACGTTTAAAAAAACTGGTCTAAAGTCCCGCACTATAATGACAATCAGTGTCTCCGAGACCGTCACGGCGGGTAATTTAAAAATAATTCCCACATATGTTTTATTTATTGACCCCTTTCTTCCAATTCCATGGTAGAAATAGAATAGTCTATTTTAATTAAGTTTAGATTATGTCTTTTATCATTCAAATATGTAAATCCCATTACTAGATCAGATATTTGTTTGCTTAAACTGATTCATTTTTAACATAATAATTGCACTGTTGTAGGGCGTAAGTCTAAATAATATTGTACCGACATATTACAGATTACATTTCTTTGGAAATATCTAAGCTGAGATTAAAATTCATTATGCATCAAAAATTGTGTTAGTAAATACTTATTAAATAACAAATAAAATCAATTACAACATAAAGTATTAAATATTCCGTTTACGTAAAGAATTTTACAAAACAAAACGTACGTTCTTAAAGCAAAAATAATATAAAAAAAAGTGGTGCTATAAATCACTGTATGTTTAGTTCGTTACTGCACCATGACATAATAAACAGACCATGTGTAAAGCTACCTTTTCATCTCTTTCAGTAAGTAAGGATTTATATTGAAAGTTTTTTTTTATATATTCAACCAGAACAAATTGATTTTTTCTACTTATGTGCGTAATTTATAACTGAAAAACAACATTTTTAACTTTTAACTTTTACAAAGTACGTTTGCGCAAAGTAATTTTTGCCATTGTTTAATTCAAACTTGAAAACTCGTAAAGTTTAAGTTAAATTATGTAGACTTAATGGAGACAGAAAACTTTGAAGATTGTTACACAAGAACAGAAGATGCTACTTCCTTGAAATGTTGGTATATCTGTCGTTTATTATTTTAATCTCTCACATTAAAATCTCGCAAATATTTGATTTGGATAAATGCAAGAAAAAAAAACTATTTTAGTATAGAACTAATATTTTATGTTTAGTTGATTAATGACCGCGTTAAGTGCTTTATGCAGTACTTTTTCTATTTTTGCATTGACATACCGTTTGAGAATATTGAAACTTCTGTTTATTTTATGAACTAAAACTATTTGAGAAGTTAATTTATGTTTGCTAAGTAAATTTTGAACACACTCTGTGAATTTTAAGGAGGATTATGTAAGTGAGTGAAAATTCTTTCAAATAAAGGGTACTACTAAATTACATTAACAAATTCAAGTTTAATTTACAAGAAAATATTACTACAAAAAAATTTGCTTTTGGGTAAAATTATTTTTATAAACAACCATGTTATACAGTTAAAATTAACAGTAAATTAATTTACGTTTTAATTTCAACTGCAAACATTGCAACGTCAATATTGACAGATGTTAACAATGAACATATCAGTGCTAATTGATTACTTGAATTATTTGTACATTGCTGTCTAATAAACTAAATTCATTAACATAATCTGCAGTTGAAATGGTAGAGGAATTTACTACCAGGTCATCCTTGATTGTAATTATTAAAGATGCAAATGCACAGACATTATTGAGTCTAATAATGTTCAAATTAAAGTCATTGAAAGACATTTATAATTTTTCTTTAATAAGTATACTATTTTTAAAACACCAGTATATTATTGTAATGATTTACTTAACATTTATAGTAATGGGAGCTATATTCTTCTTAGCGATTTTTCCTTCAAAATTCAACAAGTGGCACACCAAAGAATTAGAAAAATCATTAATGTATTTAATAATACCAAAAAAGGCTAAGCGTTCAAAACTGAAGTTGTGGTTTTAAAAGATAATGTTAACAGCTGGTGAATGTTGGTTTTTAACTTAAACTCTTTTATTAAATGGCCGTAGTGTAAGAGCTTTAACATATCGACACTTTTTTTCAACATTAATCAATAATATTTTGTCCAAACTGCAAGTAGTAAATTAAGTAATATTTTACTTGTATTAAAGTTAGTGTTTTATTGATGTATACCGTTTTTATTAAAATCAATTAAAAAATTCGCCAAAAACTGAATCCAAGAAGCCATGCTTAAAAGTGTTCGATTTAATTCTCCAAATTCTTTTGAGACTTTGATAAAGACTAGCCAGTGCCTATTCCAAACTTTGACAGAACATGGAGGTTTATTGAGCTTACATTCTTAGACATCCTCCTTCAAGAAGGCTTCACCAAAGACCATTTTTACAATTACAAGTAGTAGAAGTGTTATTCGAGTTTTCTAAATTTTAATTGGGTTTTTTGCTGTGAAATCACTTCTGTTTTCTCATATGACATTTGAAAATTTATTTTCACAGTAAATTTTTAAGCGTCTAGAAATATTTTCTATTAATCGTTTATGTATGTTGTTGTTTTGTACAAATTAATTTACTAAAATGTTCAAGGAAGGTTTAAAACTATCATAAAAAAATAAATAAAACATTTGTTTTCAAAAAATAAAATATCATGGTTTGGTTCACACAAAGAAACTAGTGAGATTGGCCTGAGGAAGTGCTCACATCAAGCTCAAAACGTCGTCAAATTTTTCTCTTTTCTTGTCCTTCTCACAAGAAGGCGAAAAAAATTAATATCGCAGTGACAATATAGAGATACCTTGATTAAATTGACCATTAAAGTTTCAGTATTGGTTTTCGGGTTTTGGTGGCTGGATGTGTATTTTTCCATCACACTTTTATGTAGTTTACTAATAAATGCTTCCTTTCAACTAGTCATTCATTTTTGAATTTTTTGCCACCAATTCCATACTTAAGTATCACAATAATTTTGGAATTAAGTTAAATTTATTTGTAAAATTAATTACAAAAGTTTGAATTGCTCCTGTTTGCTTTGTTTTAGTTTTGTTTCTTCTTCATTGTATGGGTTCGAATAAGGAAATTATTTCTAATCTAATTACTGACTGATCAAAAATAGTTTTAATTTCCCGAAATTTTATTTTTTAGAATTGTAATTGAGTGTTATTTTTCTTATTTTTCAACAAAGATGCTTCCTTTTTGGGATTTTTATACATGCGTCTTTTTTTGTTAAAATCTATTTTTAATGTTTTGGTTCGAAAATTTTCCATACACATCGCTTTTAAAATTTAATTGACATCTTATTTACTAGATCTTTTCCATCCCCATAATTCAACAATCGCTAAGCCTTTTCTGTCTGAATATTTTATTGTCCATGTTTTACGTAAACACAGTAACAAACTATACAGAGTGTTTCCAAACTTATGCAAAAAAATAGACGAGGTGACTCCTCATCGAAAATTAAGTGGGGACGTTCTTATATTTTTTCCTAAACTCATCACCTGCTGAGTTACATTTCGGACAATAATTCCAAGGGATATTTTAGCACAGAAGTAAATGTCTTCTTTTTATGCTTGTATTCAGGTAATGAGACTGTTTAATAACTAACCCAAACTAAACTCTCTTTGAATGTAGATGTATAGCATTTCTTCCATCTTTTTGGAGATCTGCTTTTTCTCTTCTTCTTTCAGTTGGACAACCTTTTTTCACTTTCTTTACCAGTCTATTTTCTTTTATACGCAATTTCTTCTTCTGTCTCTGATAAAATTAGTTGCATCCTGTATTTTATATATTCCTCGTACGTCGATGTTCCTTACTCTATCATACAATAACTTTTCTTGTGTTGTTCTTAAGAATCTCATTTAAGCGGTGTTTCAATTATTCTCTGATACAAACAATGTAATTGCTCTATTATTTCTTGTTCTCCAGTCTGAAACACCTCATTTTTATTTTTATTTGATTTGGTGTATGGTAATTTTTTTAATTTTTTTAATATTTGAATCTCTTTCTTAATTTCTTCTTTGCTAATTGTTTTTATTAAGTCTTGTTCATCTTGAATTGCAATATCTTTCTCTATCTCTGGGTTTCTGTAGAAGTGTTTAAAACATGTAGGTACTCCATTCGTTCACTGCTATTTTGTTTATTTGACCGATTTTTACTCCACATCTTATGACATAAGTTATGCGACGGTTTCCAAACCGTTAATTTTAACACCCGTTTTTTTCACTTTTTCCGACGAATTAGAGTTAGTACGTTATAATGAAGCAAAAAAAATTCTATTGTCTATAGCTTTTGTTTGAACTATTTTTTTCTAAAACACAATTTTATTTTCGCTTATTTGGCGATGTGGAGTTCTGCGGCCAACGCTTGTTTTTGATTCCATCTTATTGTTCCTTAGTGTAGCCCATATCTTCTTCTTACCTTTATTGATGTCATGCTTAAATTCTTTCGAGTACCTTTCTTAGTAACTGTGCTTTATTTGTCGTATGTTTGTATTTGCTATGTTTTGTTGCGGTATTTACCAACAAATTCCAGTTTTTGGAACATTCATCATTTTTCTTTCGCTGCTTCCTTCGCTTTTATTGAAAATCATGGTGTGTTTACATTTCTATGTTCTATAGTATATTTTTCTTCAGTGCTTCCTATTGATCGTCAATTGTTGAGTAGTACTGTAGCGCCTTAATTTTTCTTTTAATTGGTTTTGATACAGCGCTTTTGTAGTTTCGTTTGTAAAAATTTCAATACTCAATTTCTTTGTCTTTAGTGATTTTACTTTTCTTGTTGCCAACATTTTAAATCTTAGTTTGCATAACACTAAACTATGGTCGCTGTCTTTATCTGCGGTGGAATGCTCTATTAGTAATCAGGTAGGGGAGACTGGGATTATATGTAACAGATTTTACATTTAATTTTACAGCTCAGAAACGTCTTAATATATGACCAAATTATACAAAGGTACTTAGGATGTTGTCATGAATTCTGAAGTTCATAATTGTAGGAAATTGTAAAAAGGGTCAGTTGTAACAACCATAGGATGCAAGAAAATAATTCTGTTTCAAAAAATATTTATTAAAGGAAACTAACTCCCAATTATGGCAATAATACAATATGTCGCATTTTGTAGATTTCTCGTGTAGCCATACCTTACAATCAAGACACTGTTCCCACTGTTTGTCTTGTTTGCTGTTAGCATATGCACCCATGTACACAAAACACAAATATTCTTCTTTATCTGTGCTACTACCACTTCTCAAAATACTTTATTTTCTCTCTCTCTTATATGCAGTTTTATTCTTTTTACCTGTTTCAGCGTCAATTTTTGACACAGATGTCGATTCTAATCTTTTTTTTTGCATGTCCAACTTCAGATTGCTTATAAGTGTTTTTCCTTTTTTATTTTTCTTACTACTCTGCCTTTTCTGGGGTATCGGTCTAAATCGAGCTCTTCATAGTCATCCTACCCTACCGTTCCGCTTTGATTTCGGTAAATTTGTTTTAGGCAACGGACAGATATCGCTTGGAGAAACCATATGAAGAGTTCTTAGATTTAATGGTCCTGGAGCGTAATGATCTTCTTTTTTTTCATAATTTATTTGCAGAACTGCTTAAGAATGAGAAGGCGGTGTATGATCCAAAATCAGAAAAGATTAAGAATGAGAAGGCGGTGTATGATCCAAAATCAGAAAAGATTAAGGGGGCGGTGTAGAATGAAGCACTGGTGACTGCTAACGAGAGGTAGAAGTGGATTCGATTACTGTTGGATTCGTGTCTCTTTCGGGTAAATGGCCGCTTGGTTCTAATTATGGGCGGTCTGTAACTTTAGCCGGAGCGAATATTTGTTGGTGTATCAACTAAAGTGAGGGCTTTCTTCACAAAGCTTGATAAATAATAAATGCTGTTTCTTTCTCCTAAATGAGTTTTTTGTCAATCACGCTTTGGCGGCTAAGGATTTATCTGATTTCGGTGCTGTAGTAACTCCTGTTTCATCTGAACTGTAGATATTTTGTGGTTCAAAACCGTACTTTTCCATTACATTCCCCAGTTGATCTAAAAATTTGTCAACATTCTATTTATTGAAGCTGCAAGCTTGTACTATCTGGTTAAGTCGGGGGTACTAGTGGAGAGTGTTGGATTACGTTTTAGAATATATTTATATTTAATTGGAAGGTCAAAGAAGGTATTGTTAATTCACAGGTTATTTATTACACAGTGTGATATAAGTAAATAGCTATTGTCATTCTTTTTGAATTTTCCAGAATTATAATTTTTCTCTAGTTAGCACTTTATCTCTTACTCTTTGCAGCTCCTCTTACAGTGTTTCTCTGTTTTCCTTAGTTTTAGTTGTCTTCGGTGCATATACACTAATATATGTATTGTAGATTCTTTATATCTAATGGAAGAATTCTGTTATTACTATAACTGATGCTTTCTCAAATGTTTCATGTTGTAGTACACCGACTCCCTACTGCTCTTTTGGATTTGGAACTTCAGATGGGAAGAATAGTCTCCAATTTTTGTTGTTCATTTTCCTTTCTTTTTGGTTTCTGATATTACACATACCTTGATATTTTTCTTTTCAAGTTCCTGTATTACCTCCAGCTCCCTTCTGGACCAAGACGTAACATTTCAGGTGCCAAGATTTAAAATATTCTTTTTTATTTTCGCCTTGTCGATTGCTTTTTTATACCGTCCGTACTTTGAGGCTCTTTATCTTGTCGTCTTATCCGTGCTGTAAGCCATAATCGTGTCCATAATTCTCGCTGTATGTTGTGTTATGAGCTGAATCTCTTCTTACCGTGGGTAGAAAGCTACCGTGGCTCAAGAACCCTCCTCCTTTTTCTGACTTGGGACCGGGTACAGCATCTTCTAGGCTAATAAATTCACCCAGGCATGCTACAAGCAGAGTTGGAAGTAAATATTAATTTCCAAATTAATCTTTATTTAAGCCATTTTTACTCAAAAATGTTCACAGCAAATCGTTTCTAAATAATGCAGCAAATAATGGAGAGCATATGTTTAAATTTTAAAATTCTAACGCATAAAAAAGTTTTAATAAAAATGTTAAAGAGGGTTGTTAATTAAAAAAGATAAATTTATAAAAAGTCTTGTAATTAAATTACATTAAATACACCAATAATTTTGAATTACAGTGTAATAATCTACACAAAAGGTATTTTTGGTTAATTGTTCGTTAATTACTTCAATGTCTAAAGTGTAAACATCGATGATTGAAATTATACTTCCGAATCTTTACGAATAAATCAACTTAATAAACATTAACTGACAAAGTTTGCGACTTAGAATATAGTAATACCGTTATCGGATTTATTTTAGAATATCTTACCAAAATTCATGTGCTACGTTTTATCTTTTATTGAAAGTAATAGGTAAGTTTTTACGTTCGTACTTCTACAATACGTGAATTAAGCTGTGGTACTTTTATTTACAAACAACATTATGACATATGCCGTACATTTACGTTAAGTTGGTATCAAAACTGTTCGTACAAGGAAACGAAATTGTGATTGCTGTTATATACCTATTAGTTACTTGAATTAATAAGACATTTTTGGAATAATAGATTATCTAATAATGTATACGTTTTATTCAATAGTTGAAAAGGATAGTCATATAAAGTGCGCGTTCCCAACAATTGGGATTAATAAACCGAATGGACTACAAATCTAATTTCTGCTCAAGATGATGCTTTTCTTCTTATTTCTTATTTATTTATCTTCCCACTCTATTGCATTAATTTTTTATTTCTATTCATTTTATATTTCTTACGAGCTGCATCTAATGTTTTCATCATTCTTTTCCGGGTGGATGTCCCTTCTCTCTCTTTTGCCATATCATCCGTTAAATTTATTGTTTTTATTCATCATATCGTTACCCCTTACTTTTTTCTTCGCTCAATATTTCCTTCTCTATTCCTTCTAAATACATTTTAAAAAGTGTGCGGACAGACAGTTTTCTTATTTGGATCCCTTCAGAAATGTTTTCCCCGGCTTCACTGCGACTTTTTGCTCTATACAGAAATTTATAAACCACCCTCTTTTTCACTAATCTACTCTCTTTTTGTTAATATTTCAATTAGTTGTAATGTACATATTTAAAATTTAGTGAGAAGAGTACCACAAACATCTACTCAAATTTAATTTATTGGTATTTTAATATAAATATCATTTATAATATTTATTGAAAAAATAAATCGAATTATTTTTAAGCATACATTAGTTAGTGTTATTTATTAACAAGTTTTAATAATTAGGTCTAGTAACAACTGGTTTTGATTTTATCATCACGTATTTCAAACATAAATTTTGTAATAATTTTTCAGTTTATCATTTTTGTTACAGGAAAATGTCAGCAAACTTAAGCGGCCATCTGTGGTTTGCATTTACCATTATTCTATTCATATCTGTTGGAGGAAGCTTTGGAATAACCAACATAATCAGTGAGTACATTTAAATATTCCATTTACGTATATTTATTTTTTATAATTTAAATTAAATTTGCGATATGTTTAAATATCAAGAAAAATAAAAAATAAAAATGTTTTCGCATTTTGAAAAAGTTTAGCCACAAACTTAGGATTGAAAAAAAAATATGTGCGGTAAATTTACCCAAACAATTGATCTACAATCAGTACACATTTCACTATTACACAGTTTTTATATAAATTTCTGTCCATTAGTTACAACCCAAATAAAATTAATAGTCCATGTAATCTAAATGTTCCATCAGAATTAACATCAACCGTTGTGTACCACAAGAAGGTTTGGTCATTATTTGGTCTTTGAAAGGCCTAAGTCTAAAAACCGCAGCACTAAGAATTCTCATAAATAATCTAATTTAGATCTAACATAATTCTATATTTTAGATATAACAATTTGTTATGTGTGTGGAAATAGACTTTTTTCGACATTAGTTGTTCGACGTTAGGTAAATTAATCTAAGACAGTGTTGTACATACATATAACTAATATAATTTTACGTCTGTTGTAAAAATCTGGTTAAACTAAAAATCAATGGTCGGTTATCACGTATTAGTTATTATTGACATGTCGTAAAAGCTACTATATAATTTTAGGTTTAATGACATTAACAATGTAATAAAAAAGTTTGATTGTGCAACTCCAACGACAGTAATTTTTATAACATATAATATCCTCCTTATCCAATTAATTTTCATTCTACTCCTTCATTTTGTCGACGTTGTTTTTACAGTCGCATCAGCCTCAAAATTATTAGCATTTTAAATATTATTATTACAAGATGTTACATAAGGTCGATGTAATTGTACAAGAAATTGTAATTAATTATTCAACATCACTCACTATCATTTACTGCGGTATTGCAGTATAAATTATTATATCCAAAGTGCATATTCATTCTCATTAAATTATCTTTTTATGTAAATAAGGTTCCCAACCGTATCCCATTGAAACATAAAACGCATTTGTAAGAAGCATTCTTGCGCATAGTTCATGGAATATTGATTTGTTATTAAATTAAAGTCTTTATTATTTGAAACGAGATATAATAGATTAAATGACGTTTTTTAGTTGTTAGTGGGAGAAGTTCCTCAAGGTTCTACGCTTGGCCCACTTTACTTAGTTTACATCTGCACTTATCTTTCTAGGACTAGTGAAAGTTTCGCTTTTACATAACAACTTACAAATAAAATTCTCGCTTAAAAATCTTAACTATAAAAAAATGGCATCTAATTAAGTTTAAATTTTCTTAGTCACTGCGTTTAAATACCATCTTAGTCTTTAGAGACGATGACCATTAAAATTCTTTACATTCTTCAAACAACAAAGTCAATGTGCAAATATTTTTGTTGTATTTTATAAGTTGTGTAATTAAAACTTTGAAAGCGTTAGATTTATTGTTAATGCCTTTACGCGAATAATTTGTAAACGTAAAATTTAAATGGATAACATTATGTATCTACATTGGTTAACCTCTTCCTATACGATTTAAACTCTTATCTGCTCTCGTGTAATACACCGTGTAATAAAAAATCGAACGCTTTTGGATACATAATATATTCGAAATTGAAAAATGCTTACGTTATTGATGCTAGCTTTATTTGAAAAATGTGGTATGTATGATACATTGGTGTTACATCAATATTTTACGATGTTTCAAATGGATCAATGAAAACAATATATATTACTGGTAGAAAGTTTGGAATTTTAGAAACTTTTGTTTGAAATTTGAACATAAATGACATTTTTTTTTATATTAAAATATCGACATTGTATGTAATAAAATTGTTTGTTCTAAACCGTCAATACTTATTTGTGTCTTTTGTTTTATTCAATTAGGTTTAGTTCTGCAGTCAAGTCGAATATGTTTTTGCAAATTTGTTTTTAACAATAACTTTTTACGTGATGTATTTCTACTATTGATTTACTACGTAACGCACATTTCAAACTTTCGCTTCAAAAATATAATTGTTTGTGTGCTCTATCGTGGATTATCCTACAACAGGCTCTTTTAAATCAATTAAGTAGTGGGTTTATCCGATTTATGCAACACCTGCTTTGGTAATTACTATTTAATATACACTATAGTTTACTTTAAAAATGATGAAATATGTAATTAAATGTGTTAATTTTAAAAGCTTATTAAAATTAGTGAGCTTGTACGTTACGGTAATAATATAGTACAGTCAATGTTTTTACATGTCTGCATACAAATTTTATAATTTAGCTTGCTCTCGAGAGATGTGAAGAAAAAAAAATTTAAAAATCAAAAGTGTATTAATTAATATTAGTAAATACTAAACAATTTTCAAAAACTATCGATCGCAACCTCTTGAATTACGGCAAAACGTTTTTGAAATATTTGCATTTAACGTAAACAATGACGTTTATTCTACAGGGTGTGTCTCGATGAAAGCATGTTAGACTAATAATAAGAACGCAAAAACCGATTCAGCTGAAAATTTGTAATTCTGTACAAATGGACATGATGAAAATATTTTCATGGCGGTGTCACCAACTTTGTTATTTTAAATACAATGCATCAATTTTTATTTTATTTTTGGTCTTCGCGTAAAATTTTACGTCTTCTACTACCAGATTTGGCTTATCATTAGTTATTAAGAAAAAAATATTTTCAGGTGTTAGCAACGAAAACTTGAAAATTAATATTTTATGAAACATAAAAGACAGATAAGCGAAACTTGTACAACGGTTAGACATGGTATTAGGCTATGTTTTTAGAATTAGCCATTTTTGTAATTTATTTCTAGGGGAGGTCTGGGAGTATCATTAGTTAAGAAAACTAGTTGTTAAAGAGTCATTTTTTTTAAATTGCAACTATATTTTTTATATTCTCATTCGGTGTATAATTTTATTAGATATCTGCTCAAATATCATGTTCCTATACCTAAACTGTATAATTATGGAGTTATCTGCTTTTTCCAACTTTTCTTGGAGATGATGTAGTAAATTAATAGTATGCTTTGTAAAGTAGAAAAATGTAGAAAAAATGTAGAAAGAAAAGAAAGTAGAAAAAAAGCAGATAACAGGAAAATCATTCAGTTTAGGTATAGCATCTATCACCGGATAGGTAATTAAATTTTGTATCGAATGAGAATATAAAAAAAATTTACTTGCACTTTAAAAAAATTGACTCCTTGCAATTTTAATTATCTTAACTACCGTTACTCCCGGACGTCTTCTAGAAATAAATTTCAAAAATGTCTAATATTGAAAACATAGTTCTATACCATGTCTAATTGTTGTACAAGTTTCGCTTAACTGCCTTTTATGTTTCATGAAATACTAATTTTTCAATGGATTCAAATTTTCGTTGCTAAGCCATAAAATTATTTTTTTTCTTAATAATGGTAAGAGATAGGTACTCTAAACCTGGTAGTAGAATACGTAAATTTTACGCGTAAACCAAAAATTAAAATGAAAATTGAGGCATTGTGTTTAAAATAACAAAAGTTGGTATCCACTTCCGGTATAACCGAAAGTTAACCGCCATGAAAATATTTGCAGTAAGTAGACTATGTCCATTTGTATAAAGTTTCAAGTTTTTAGTTGAATCGGTTTTTGGTTCTCATTATTCGTCTAACATGCTACACCCTGTATATTTAATCCATTTTCATCTTAAATTTAGAAATTTAAAAAAAATTTATTTGATCCAATTTTTCGACAATATAACTCATCTAAACCTGGCCTGGCCTGATGAAACTCCCACTATGGTAGCGAAACGTTGCCTTTTAACAGGACCTCAGAGTTTCCTTTCGATCCTTTTCTTCGAATAATATCCACTTTTTCCACTATCTTAATATCTTAAATAATTTAAACAAGTTATGGATACCATCAACATTATTATAAACAACCACATTATTTATTAAATGCAATTAATCGTATTCATTTCAGTAAATTTAATACAACCAGTGGCGCAGAATATTTTAGGTTAATCACTTAAATTAAGAAAAACGTCAATCTCTGTTTTTAAAAAAAAAAAAAATTATTTTCGTTAGATTCAGCATTTAATTCTGCAAATAAAATTTTTCGTCATTTTTTGAAATATTTCCAAGAAACTAATACATTATTATGTAAAACCCAAAATTTATTTTGTTTTTACAACGCTGTAAACTATTGAAAAATTAATAAAATTTGTATACATTGTCACATACAAAAATTACTCATTTATTTATTTTAGGTTTTACTAAATACCTAAGAATCAAGAACTTTTTTTGTCGTCAAATCTACAAAAATAATTTTTTTCAAAAGAAAAACGAGGTGTACATTTAAGTGATTAATTGTAATTGATTAGAAGTTTATGTGTGCTCAATAACTTTTGTGTATTTTCAGAAATCTTAAAAAAGCCTTAACAAGGCTTACTTTACCAGATATTGTTATTTGTCGGTGATTTTAAAATATCATATTCAGGTAGTTTTATTTAAAAAAAAAATGTTTAAAATATTTTATCTACTTTTTACCTATAATTGGTTCGTGCTTTTAAATAAATCGTCCGTAAACAATTTAAATCGTGTGTTAAAGTACAATGTAATTTAAATCGGATTTTCATTATTAAACAATGTTTGTTGTCAATGATGCCTGGCAACCAACACTCAAAATAAAAAAAAAGTGAAACCGTTTGCGTTTCTCACTCACCTGCGGCTCGTATTTTAAACTCCACAACTCATGCATAAAAACCTTATTTTACACACTTGTATCATAAATATGCTATAAAATAGACAAAACATTTTGGCGTTTCTCGTTTTCAATATATAGTATACACTTGTATAAATGAATTATAACAGAGTATAGAGTTTTACATAACAACCTACAACACTTAAAAATTGTTCTATATTTCCTCCATTTACATACAATTTTAGAAACAAGCTTTTTCGGAAATTTGTTTGTGTATTTGATTTCAACAACTTTGGGTCTATTAATTAATATTTATAAGTAGAATACAAATCTTCAATAGTTTGGTAATAATTTTTTGAATGGGATTGTGACTAAAACGTTTTAAAAAATAAAAAGAGAATTAAATTGCACACTAAAATATTAAAAATTGTTTTCAGTTTATGCATCAAATTACATTTCCATAAAAAATGTAGCATCGCTTTGAAACAAAATCCGTTTTAGAAAAAAAAGTTTTCAATTAAAATGTTTAAAAATCACAATTTTTGAAAGATTTGAAGAAATCTGCATTATGTTCTGATGAACTTTTATTTTATTATAGTGTATATTATGTTTATGGTATAAAATTGACAACTCGTTTTGGTCTTTCTGATTTTCAATATAAGTATTTATATTTTCTGTGTTTCTAAACAGTGTTCTGCATTATTTTTCTTTCGATTTCCGATCGGTAATAATTTTACTTTCTAAATAAGTTGTAGAGGCTGGTATTTCTTTCTTTTAGTACCTGACCCAGATAGCAAATTTTGTATTTAATTGTGTTCAGCAGTTCTAGTTGTAACGCTGCTCTTCGTAGGACTTCATTATTTGTGACTCTTTGGATCTACGATATGGGTAGCGTTCTTCTGTGCAGCCACATTTCGAAGGATTCCAAGCGGTTCATTGTATTTGTCTTGAGCGTCCATGCTACGTATACTAGGGTCGACCAGACGTAGCGTTTAATCATTGTTTGTCATTTCTTGTTGAAGGTAGTCCAGGTAATCTCAATGTCATGTTTTTGCTATAGATTTCTTGTTATAAGACATCTTAGATACTTACTTTTGTTCACTATATCTATTAATTTGCCTTTGAGGCGCAGGACTGCGTTATGATGTTTTTGGCAACTAAATACTAGGAATTTTATTTTGGTTGTGTTCGTATTTCAGCCTAGTTGTTTTCTTTTGGTAGAGATGTGGTTTACAAGTGTTTGGAAATCCTCGTTGGTTTTTTGAATTCGTACTCCATTGATCTTTATACCTACGTCTAGTTCATCTACCGCATCTTTGAAAATTGTGTTTACATAATCATGAAATGAAATAATAGTGGGGGGGAGACCTTGTTGCACTCCTCTATAGATTCTGATAACGTCGAATTCCTTATTTTAATCCCTGCATGTTGTTGCTAGTAGAGGTTCTTTATAATTCTAATGTCTTTGTTCTCTACTCCCACATCTTGTATTAGTTTAATTAGTCTGGTATGTTGGATTCGGTTGAAAGCTTTTTCATGGTCAATGAAACACACGAAATTTTTTTTAGGTTTAGGTTGTTTTTTTTGGGGAATGTCGTGGAAAAAATGTTGTGTCTAACACACGAGGAAAGGAAAAAGGAAAAAGAATCGCTTTTCTCACTTTTTGGACAAATAACTATTGTTTTCTGATGAAGCAACGTTTACAACAAACGGAGTCGTTTCTTCCCAAAATTGTCGATATTGGGCTAGTTTTGTAGTTTTGTAGGTGCACATTAAGACCGAAAAGTGCGTCACGTGTTTTGAAAGATTCTCTAAATCCAAATTTTGGGTTGTTTAGATCAAATTCGCATTTTGGTCGTATTCGCGCTTGTATTGTGTTTTTAGCATATAGTTTATTAAGCTATTGAGTCGGAAATCTGCACATTTCGTGGGATGTTGTTTCTTAGGCAGCGTTATGAATGTTGATTTTAGTTATTCTTTCGGTATTTGGTCCCCTTCATACATTTTATCAAATAGTTTTGTTGAAATATACATACATTATCTTCTTCTATTGGTTGTATGATTTCCATTGATATTTCATCGGGACCCGTAGTTTTTACTTTTGGCAATTGATATGGCACGGGTTACCTCCGATTTTAATATACCTGGGTCTTTCATGTTTGCGTTTCCTCCTGTGAGGTCTATATTTGTTTTTTTTGTCTTTAAAAAACTTTGTTATACGTGCTACCCACGTTTACAGGGGTTCTGCCTGTTAGGAGAACCGTAGGTGTTTGTTTTTATAAATTCCTACTATTTCTTTCGCCTTTGTGTGTATACTGAATAAGTGGATTTTTTGAAGTAATTGCTTTATTTCTTCACATTTGTCTTCTATTTGATTTTTTGTTTCTATTTCTCTCGTAATTTATTTATTGTTCATTTATGGTGTGTAAGCAATCTTCTTTTCTCTACTTGTCATCCATCGTTTTTTTAAATAGTTTTCGACTTTCGGTTTTAAAAATCCCTAACAATCTGGGCCAATGACATTCGATTTCAATGGAGTATCTTCTTGGTAATTGCCTACATTCAGTTTTGTTGTTATTGCGTTCTTGACGTTGAGGAGTCTATGGTGTAATTTTGATTCTTCTTTTTGTTAATTTTCAGTTTTAAGTTTATGCCAGTGACGAGTGAGTTGTGGTCTGAGCCTTTGTCAGCTCCAGGGTATCTTGTTACTTTCTTGATGCTGTTCCTGTGTGTTTTATTAATTAGATGTAGGTGATTTTTATGTTACCATATCGTTCTCTTGGCGAATTAATATAGTCTCCTCTGTCATTGCCTTCACCCAATCCGTAGTTTCCCACGAGATCATGGCCTTGTCTAATCTTTGGATTGTAACCTTTATTTATTAAGGTTGTGTTGGCATTATTTATTGAGCGAAGAAGTTTCTCAATTGTGTTGTATAATTTTTCCCTTTTTTTGTTGTTTTTTTATTTCGGCCATTGGAGCTCTAGTAAAAATTTGAGTACCATGATGGATATGCATGAAATGTCTGATCATTACCTAATTTTCTGTGATTTTCCAGTAGATGTTGTTATTAAGAAAACTTCGTTCTTATATTTCTATAGAAATTATGCATATTTTAAGTATGTAGATTTTAAAAATGACCTTCAGTCTATCATATGGAACTCTATGTGACCTCAAAGGACTATTTACACACGTCAGTGCCGTATCAGTACCGTGTCAGTTCAGTATCATTGTTATCCGTGGTCGCTCAGTGATGTCAATACACACACGTCCGTAGTATATAAACAATGCTTGCAGTGAAATATCAGTGGAATGGCTTGTTTTACCAATAAAGAATTGGCAATTATCGCCATAGCCCTAGATGAGGAAGAGGAAAATAAGAGTTTAAATAAAAAAATGGGTACACAAGGCATGGATGATACGACAAAGTGAAGGAGAATTTATTACTTTATATCGGGAATTAGTAGACGATGAACAAAAATTTTTTGAATATTTTAGAATGTCTCAAAATTGTTTTAATATATTGCTGAATAAAATAGAAAGACATTTAATGAAACAAGACACGCATTGGAGAAAAGCAATTACCCCGAGGGAACGTTTAGCAGTATGTTTAAGGTGAGTAAGCGTAATTATTGTAATAAAACAGTTTTTATTCAAAGAAAGGTAACTGAGAACATAACTAAACATAAATACCAAATATATGTATGTAATACATATACTAAGTTAAAGGTCTTGATAATTTTTAAAAAGGTTTGAATCGAGTCCGCTTGTTGATAGGACGATGACGCAATAATACTTTGATCAAGTACTCTGGGATGCTGTTGGTCTACATCTGGATTAGGTGACGACAGTGGAGTCGAGGTTCGTGTAGAAGTATTTGAATACATTGCCGGTGATTGTGCCATATCGCATGGAGATGTAACATTTGGATATTGGCTAACACAAGGTGTTTCTGAAGAACTACTTCGATGTTCACCATGCAATGATTGGTTTGATCTATACGCCGGCGCAGTTATCATTTGCAGTTCGTATTTTTGAACTGTCTGAAATATTTCAGATTTGGCTAAATTTAAATAATATGGACTTAGAGTTTTGAGTGTTGAACCTATTCCAGTTAAAAATGCGTCCACGGAGTCTACTTTTCGAACAGATGAATTGGAAGGTTCTGACTTTTCTTGAAGTAGGTATTCCATCAATTGGGAAGATGCACTTTGTTGGGAGGCATTTACTTTTTACGTTTGTTGGAAGTTGTTAAATACGCTTTAGGCGTAGAAAATTGCCTTGATTCATCTTTAGTTTCTAGTTCAACAATTGGAGGATTTTCATCATTCACTGCGTTCTGTTCATTGCTTTGTTCTTCTTCATTATGTTCCTGTTCCTGTTCCTTCACCTCGTCTTCTTGTGATTCAATATTTCCTTTCGCATTTCTCTCATCAAAAATTTATTTAGGAATTCGAACTGCTCCGCGTATTTATACAGTTTTATTTTTTTGCGGATTGTCCACTTTTAGTTATTGTTTTTTTTAAAGCTTTTCTGTAATTGTCTCTTATATTGTTCCATCTGGTCTTACATGCGGACCCTGAAAATAAATTAGTGGTTAGGTGCTGAACTGTGCAGTCTATACTAAATTAACAAATACTTTTTTTGTAGGTATCTCGCTACTGGAGATTCTCTAAAAACAATATCATTCAGTTACCGCATGGGACATTGTACAGTGCATAAAATTGTAATAGAAACTTGCAAAATACTAACAAACATTTTAATGAGTGAAATGTTGCCTCAACCTTTAGAAGAAATGTGGAAAACTATTGCTGATGGCTTTAGCACAATTTGGAATTTCCCCAATTGTTTGGGTGCGATAGATGGGAAACATTTTACAATTCAAGCTCCCCCAAATAGCGGATCTCAATTTTTTAATTACAAGAAAAACTTTTCTGTTGTGTTACTGGCACTTGTTGATGCACATTACAACTTTATAGCTATTGATGTTGGTGCTTATGGCAAGAATAGTGATGGTGGTATTTTTGCTAAATCTAATCTGGGGAAAGCCCTTCAAAACAATACTTTATCTGTACCACGTCCTGCAACATTACCAGGCATAGACACTGAGGCTCCTTATGTGATTGTTGGTGATGAGGCATACCCTCTAAAAACTTATCTGATGCGCCCGTATCCAGGAAACGGATTGAGTGATTCTAAGCGCATTTTCAACTATCGTTTAAGCAGAGCTCGAAGGACTGTTGAAAATTCTTTTGGTATTTTAATTCAAAAATTTAGAATATTTACGAGAAGAATCCAGGCCAAACCGGAAAATGTAGATAATATAATTTTGGCAGCTTGCATTCTACATAACTTCATAAAAAATATGACACAAGCACATATACATATCAAAATCCAAATGCAAACTTGGATGTTATTCGGCAGACAAACCGACAAAATCTACCTATGCAAGGGAAATGCAACTAATGCCGCATTTGTTGTAAGAGAATTGTTTACTAACTACTTTATATCAGATATTGGACGTGTGCCTTGGCAAGATGAAAAAATTTAAGAAACGGTTATTTTATAACTTATTTAATTAATAACATTTTAACTTTTACAATTTAATAATAAAGTAACAACTTACCTTCAAGTTTCAGTTCTTTTCCTATATTTCCCCAAATATTGTTTTTAAAACCGGTGTCCATGTATTTTTTATTTGACAAATCGTACAATTCTGGACAATCTCGTACTAATTCAATTAATTTTTCATCCATTTTTTATTTTTCTTAGAGCAACCAAAAATCCCGTTAGCACTTCAGTGAAAATGTCGTAAAATATCGTTGTCGATCTATTTAACATTCACGTTACGGATACTGCAGCGGCACTGACGGTAAAAGACGTTACTGTGTCGGACTTGTCTGAACAGGTCAGTTTGATACAAACGCAATGATATTTTATTTTTCACTGACACTGATACTGAACTGACACGGTACTGATACGGCACCGACGTGTGTAAATAGTCCTTAACAGTATAAATAAAAAAGTTAATTTCTTAAACGAAAACGTAATTGTGATTTTTGACACTCATACAATTGTACAAACTGTAGCAATTTCTATACCTGATGCTCCTTGCTTAACAGATAACATTAAACTAATGATTTATTTAAGAAATAAAGCATTAAGCGTATTAAAAAAACTAAAAAGTTATTTCATTGGCAATATTACAAGTCATTACGAAAAACTACAGCTGCCGTAAAACGGGAAAAGGAAAAAGTAAAAAAACAATATTAACTCTATATGGTAAGAATTGAAAAGAAACGATATTTATGACAAACAGCAAAAATTGAATACTCTAGCACGTATTTCTGATGTTAATCTCATCAATTATAACTTTATAAAATCAGTTGCAAGTAGTTCCGTAAATAATAATTCCAAAATTAATGATTTATATATAAACAATAGAATAAACGGCTTAAGAGACGTACTAGCAGTGCTTTTTTTTCAAAATGCGTATTTTTGTTGTTTTTGTTTGAATTTGTACATTTTATAGCATATTTAACAACAATTTTAATAGAACTAAATACAAAATCAAAATTCTACTAGAACCACGACAAAGTCCTTTCTTATATTTTCCAATTTCAATCACAAAATTGTTGATAACTTTGAAAATTTGAGTCAATTTTATAGGTACTTCGAGACCATTCGACGCATTAAAATGCTTACTTATAGTGCATGATTTAGCGGCAGCGTACTGCTACTACGTATTCCTCTTAAAGACAAAATTAAAGTTTGTTATTGTTGATGAGGATTCAGTTTTACGGCATCTTTGTTGTATCAAGTCTAAAGCTGTTCGTTCAGATGTCAGTGTTTGATCCCTGAAAAACGGCTAAAGTCATACCGTTACCCAAGACCAAACAACTTAATATTTAGAAGACCTACGATCAATTAGCATTTTACCATGTCCTCGAAAAAATTATGTCCGAACAAATCTATAAACAACTCTCCACAAACGATATTTTACCACAAATGCAATTTGGGTTTACACCTGGATACAGTTGTAATACCGCACTTCCTAGTGTATCCGATAAAATTTTAAGAGCTATTGATAATAACCTGCTTTGCATGTTGACTTTGTTTGATTATTCCAGGGCGTTTTGATACCATCAATCATCAATTACTGTTGTCAAACAATCGATCTCAATATGTAACCCATCAACAGAATAAATCGTAACTCTTTACCCTTAATTGCAGGTGTTCCTCAAGGATTCATTTTAGGTTCACTGTTGTATATAATCTATACTTTTCAATTAGAAAAATGTTTAAAATATTGTGATTCTCATTTTTATGCAGATGATTCGCAACTACTACATATTTTGATTCAAATCATATTCTTGCTGCAAACGACTCTGTTAACAAAGATATTAATAACCTTATTAAATACTCAAAGGATGATGGCTTAACTATTAACTTACAAAAATGTTCTGTTATACTTTTTGGAAAATCATTAAAACCAGACAATAATGTTGATAACGTGTCAATAGTTATTAATAATGTTCTGGATCAAGCAAAAAATCTTGGTCTTTGAATCAACTGTACGATATAAAAAACACGTTTCAGTTATGATACAAAAATCGTTTGCAAGTTTAAAGTTAATATTTAATGACAGACACATTTTAAATCAAAATATGAAAATATTTCTTTGTGAAGTTGTTTTATCCCACTTTAATTTCTGTGATTTTTTTTACGGTCCATGTTTAGATTACATAGATATTAGGAGAATTCAGTAAATGCAAAACTCGTGTCTTAGACTAATTTTTGGAATTAGAAAGTACAAACAAATACCCCACTAATTAAAACAAATTAAGTGGTTAAATATGGCAAATAGAAGACTCATAAAATTATACCTACTAAATAAAAAACCTGATTAATTATATTACAAAATTCAATTTAGAAAAGATTTACATAACGTTAACATACGGTCGAAAAATGAAATAACACGTCCTTTTTGTAAAACATATTTTATCAAGAGATCATTTTTTCTATAATGTTGGTAAGATGTATAACTCAGTTCAAGAACATTTGAGGTCGGCAACATTGAATATTTTTAAAAATAGTCTTTTGATATAGTGTTTAACTAACAGTAATATAATGCTTTAGAATTATTAGAATGAGAAACAGAATTAGAATTATAAATTATTGAGATCATTTCTGGTTGGCATCAATTTTGCAAAGTAATTTTTTTTGTGTTAACTATAGGGTTAAGTGTAAGATCAGATACGTGACTTCTTCTAATAAGCTCACAGCAATCTGAACTTCGGCCTATTGGGTAATTATATTATTGTACCTTAATTCTGTCACATGCATTATAACAAATATGCCCAATAAAATACAATTATTATTATTATTTTGTTTTTCCTCTATATTTCTGCAGTTTATAATCTGCGTAAGGAGCGAGAAGGAAAACAATTCAGTTTATCCTTGTTGATTCAAAAATTTTCACACTATATGGCATGTCTAAAGTAGCACCGCATTTTATCCGAGTAGCATTATACGTTGCGGAAGCTAAAGTTTATCTAGGTTTCTGGAGAACGTTTTACTAACGACACCTTCTGAAGATATTACAAAAGTTAGTGATGTTACATTACTCAGTTGCCACATGTGCATAATTTCAATAGCCAAGTTCTCATATTTTCTGATTTTTTCCACCTCTGTTTTCTTCACATTGTGAGATAGTGCGACGGCTACATCTATTATGAAGCTTAGTTTCGATGCCTTGTTGATCAAGACAATGTCGGGCCTGTTATAGTGGTCCCAGTATAAGAGAAATCTTTCGATTCGAGCACTGGTGTAGGCGTGTACTTATAGTAAGGTGGACTTATACTATCTAAAAGGTTATGTTGCATGGCTATCTGCTGATGTATTATTTTATCCAGTTGATTATGTCTGCCCAGATAAGCATTATTAGACAAAATGGGGCATCCATCTATAATGTGCTCTATGGTTTTGCCAGTATTACCACACTTTCTGCAGTTGTCTCCGACCTGCTGTTTCCGGACGTGTTTCAGGTAGTTATTGGTTGGCTGTCTTGTATAGCTACAAGGAACCCCTCCGTCTCCAGATACAAATAACCATTTTTAGCCATTTTACAGATCCTGGTACATCAACTCCCAGCAATTCCAGATGTTTTGGGTATCTGCCATGCAATTCCTTGGCTTTCCACGATTCGATGACACTGTCAGGGAAATAATCAGGTTCATTCAATCGAAGCGGTGTGAAGGAATTGTCTACTTATCTCACCGAGATGTGTATAGGCTTTTTTCAAGACAAGAAGTATTCCTTGATTTTTCTTTCTATCTTAGCGCATAACGACTGTATATTTATCAGACCTTGTCCTCTCTTATCGCTCAATGGCAGATCTTAGGTGGTGATAGCGAAATTTGGTTAATCTCACTCGCGTTGCTCTGTTCAACTCAGCCAAATCCGTGTCACTCCACTTGACTATTTCGAATTAATATATGAGAGACGGTATAGCCCAGATGTTTATGGCTTCAATCATATTCCGAGACGACAGCTTTGTGTTGAGCAGTTTCGTTAACCGTGCCAAGTATTTTTGCTTGATTTTCTTCTTCAACCTGGTGTGGTCCAGTTCACGATTTTGCAAAATGCCAAGATACATATAAAGTTACTCTGTCTTCAGTGGGAGATCCCTGCTGCATCCTGCGGAGTGTTTCTCATTTCTTCTCTTCTGATCTCAACGGTAGCACACTTGTCTAAACCGAAAGACATCCCGATGTCATCGCTGAACTTCTCGACCACATGATGATACTGTCTGCATACAACTTTAGATCATCCATGTATAGCAGGTGGGAGATTTTCTGGCTACAACCCACGTCAAGTTTGTATCCGACTTCAGTCTGCTCCAGGAGTTTAGACAATGGGGCTACAGCCAAACAGAACCACAGAGGCGACAAGCTGTCTCCCTGGAAAATACCTCTACGGATGTCGATCTGACCTATACTCTCATTTCCGATGTATATGCTGGTCTTCCAATTTTCCATGAAGTAACTAAGAGCGTGTATGATGGTAGAATTTACTTTATAGATCTCTAATATTTTCATACGGAATAAAGTCGAATGATTTACTATAGTCGATATAGCATTCATGCAAATTACGTTTAGCTTTGTGAGTTTGTTTTAGAATCACGGCGTCAATGGTCAGCTGTTCTTTACATCCATGTATCCCTTTGGTGCATCTCTTCTGTTGATCTGGAATTATGTCATTTGTAACACAGTGCTCATAGATTTTATCGCCAAGAATTGCTGTGAACAATTTATAAATTACAGAGAGACACGTGATAGGTCTGTAGTTTTCTAACATTTTCATATCTTCTTTTTTGTACACCAGGGAAGTGTTTCCCTCCATATCATCGTGTCAGCCAAAAGTTATGTATTCTGTCTGGCCCCGGTGCGTTTCAATTGCCACAATTCCTAAGTGCATGTTCAACATCTTCAGGTGTTATGGTATAGTTGTTCATGTTTGTAACGCTGCTTGTGTCTCGAACAATCCGCATTATCCATTCTGCATCACGTTCATAATGAACCTTTCTCGACCAGATAGCTTTCTAATATTCGAGTATGGATTATTTCTCAGGTTTTTCTGTGTTTTGCGTATCCGCGACATCGAGTTTGCTGAAAAAACTTTTTATTATTATTATTATTATTATTTTTGTTATTATTATTTTATCGGGAATAGGAATGAAGTTTTTAACATATTTTATGAGTTAGAAAGTGACAAAGACTCCCACTCGGGAGTCCATCGGTTGAATTAGTAATATAATACTCCAGGTTCATGATAATATTTTTCGGTGCCTGGCCATCGAAGTTTGCTAATTCCTATGAGTTTAATCTATCCATTTTTGTTACGAAGTTATCTAATTTTTCGGCTACGAATAGACTAGACTTCTTACGTTCTACGTGCCCACTCTAATTTTGGACTTCACTCAGCGGGAGCTTCTAGCACCCTTTGTTCATTTAAAAGTTACCCGAGACTAGGGGCCATTGCTGTGGGGTTTCTTGCAATAATGATTTCTTGCGAAAGTGAAATCTATTTCAGAGTGGTATTCCGTTGCCTTATCTGATTTTTTATCATCCTCCCCAACTTGGGGATCAGACGCTTTTAATAGCCGCTTTATCTGGGCCAGCAATTACTTTTGGAATATCGGGCTACTCTCACGTAGTTTGGCCTGCTGTCAACGCAATTTGCCAAGATATGGCACTTACAGCCATACGTGAGAGCGAGGATTAGCGAGTATTAAACCTTACTACTATCGTCGCTACAAAAAACTTCTCAAAAAAAAACGTGTTTGGAAAGTCTCACCGTAAGTTCAAAGTTATCAAAATAATCATCTAGATATACGATGAAATATATTTTAAACTAAGAATTACACTTTATTCCGTCAAGCTTTTACTTTATTTAAATTTTTAGTGTCATACGAATTAATTACATCACTCTTAGTAAAGTATTTTTATACAGGATGGCCCACCGAAAACAGAAACAAACAGATTTTCAACCATTCGAGTTATGAGTTTTTTATTATCTTTTTAAAATTTTGGAATTTTTACAAGTGTATCTTGTTTGTTTTCAATAAACAACCACAACACAAAACAATAAATACAACGTACATTTAACCGAAAATTTGGAATCATGGGGTTTTTATATAAACACTGTTGTTTAAATTTTTATTTTTAATAACTACACCTCAAATATAAGTGCTAAAAATTATACCTCAATAACAACTCCAAAATGTATTTGTCTTCTTTAAAAAAATCAACTTGTCGGAGCATTTTTTTAATCACTGGGTTTTTAAGTATCAAAACCTGTCTGTTTCATTTTTGGTGGGCAACCCTTATAACTCCAGAATCTTGTTCTCAAATAAAATATTTAAAAATATGTTGTGACATTTAAACTTTTTAGGATTACCCCCATCTGAGGGTGACATTTACATGATTAAAAATACAATAACAATTATTGTCGCCTTCCAAAGAAAATCAAAACAAAGAGATACTACGAAAAATATTTAAACACCTAATTCTGTCAAATTTTTATTTTAAACTTTCTATGTTATTATAATATGTTTGTGTTATAACATCAACAATAATAATAACAATATTTGTTCAAAATCCTTCTTATACAACAAAAAGACCTATAGGGGCTATGTTGCACGTATAACATTGACAAACATGTTTGTGTTTTTATATTAAAAAATACAGTGCATAAATCAATATTATCAAATAAAATAAAAAGGACAAAAATTAGAAAGCAAAGAAGTAAAAATTTTATTCGAACGGTAAAAAATACTACATTTTTTAAAAATTTACGGTCTTCTAAAAATAAAATAATAAGACCAATTTTTCAGTATTGTATACCCAAGATTAAGAATTTAAATTTTGCACTAAATGACGCATTAAATTACACCACTTTTAGTAAAAAAAATATTTTGCATTTTGGTACTGTAATCATTTAAATGTTTAAATGTATTGTATGGCAAAGATTAATTGTCTTGTAACCAATTCGGTACATTTCAAAAACACCACAACATTGCCATAAAAAATTCAACTTTTTATTATATATTTATGCCCACATTATGTAATAGGATTAATACGTTTGCGTGAAATTTCAAAACTGTTCTTTTATGCATGTCCAAACAACAGTTCCGCTGTTTGAACATGCAAGGAGTGTACGAATTTTTATAAAAATGGAGGATAAAATATTAATATATTTTTAAGGATACTGTTTAATTTAAAATTCAAATTACAGGTTGTTATTTATTTTATTGCATTTTCTTACAAGACAAAAAAAAGTTTATAACACAAACTTAGTTTGAATGCTACGGGTGTTGAAGAAATTTATTAAAGCGAAAATTAATCAGCTATAGGTTGCAATTAAGATTCCGCATTAACATTTAAAACTGTTTTTAAATAGTCGAAACATTCGCTAAGTAAACTTAATTTTTGGTTCTGTATATTCCGGTAGCTGTCTCGAAATACCTTCACTAATTTCGCACGTATCAAAACCTGCTCGCTAAGTTATTACCTCTCAAAATTAATTAGTGAGCAAGATGCAGATAATAAGATATTCCCGTTTCACTATTTACATGTAAAATATGTGTACATACCATTGATTACAAACCAAAAAAAGATGTTGACCTTTTTAATACAAAAGACAAATTCGAATTTGATTGTTAAAGGTGTTTTGTAATACCTACCAAAACTGGCTTAATTACATGCATTTTCGTGTTTACCTCTTCGGATGAAAGTACAACTAGTGTTTGTAGATTTCAACGTATTGTTTGGATTTGTAGGTACTTTGATCATTTCACGCAAACAATGCAAACGCTTTTGTAGGTACTTTGGTGGTGACATTTTATATGTGTTTTGATCTTTCCTAAACTTTGTATAAAAAAATGTATAATGGTTTGTACGAAAACATCATCATAATAAATTTGTGATGTGTGAACTGTTACCTATGGATGTGACAAGAAGGTAATAAAAAATGTATTGCATACCTCCTGGTGTTCATGGCATCAATTTAAGTAGATAGAAGTAATAGATTTAAACCTGATTTACATCGCTCAATTATAGTACCTACTGACAAGCAGCCATTTTTAGCAATAAAATTGGTATATTATTTGAATTTTTTAAACTACAGCGTAGCAAGACACTTTTTAACATCAAATAATAAAAATTTCGATAGCATTAAAAATAATTTAATATCAAATAACTTAAAACTTTTATGAAAATCTAAAATACAATTTAAATGGAAATGCTGTCTGTAGTGTTTAACTTATATAGATTGTAAATTTTATACTTAATATTCAAAAACTATATTTTTGATAACAATTGACATGATTCTTTAAGTCTTAGATTTAGGACGTAAAATCTAATCAGATTAATTTATGCCTTTTGAAGAAAACAATGAAAATATAATGTTAATATTTAAAAAAATATAAAAAAAATCATTTTTGAATTATTTATTCGAGTTTAAGGTACACCTGAGAGACTTTAAATTACAGCAGATGCATTTATTTATAAAAACCGAAACATGAAACTACCCTGAAACAGCGACTGCTTTTTATACAACTTTCGGTTAAATAAAATTAGTCCTTTCTTTCGGAATTTTGTTTAAAACAACTGAATCATGCCATATGTCTTTGTTTCTAATTTTAATAGCATTCTCTATTTATCTATATCTATTTGATAAAATAATGACCTATTAGACATTAATCACTGTGCGTCTATTAAATTAATTAATGTTACAAGATTTGTACTGTTTTCTACTTCATTTTTTTATGAAGGGTTGAATTTATTAAGAAGTGTAGACAACCATCTTTATTATCTCATTAAAAATGTGGCATTAAATTCGTTAAATATTAAAGAATCAAATTAAGATGGTTAACATTTTCAAATAATTTGTTTACAAGACGCTTAAGACGCGCAAGATAAACTCCAATACATCTTTAGTTAATAATTAACGATTTTTAAAATCTTTTTTTGATTGTTAGGATTTCCCAGAAAATCTTAGGGTTTCCCAGCAGCATTTGTGAAAGCCCAATGTTAGCTTTCAAATCGGACTTTTTCCAGTAAATCTAATAGTCCGTAGGCCCGTGACATAATGTGTCGGGAAACTTGTATGTCAGTTTTTTAGACCTTAGGTGTACTAAGCTATGAAACGTGCTGATCCGCGACATGAGGCCCAAAAAAGTTTACCGTTAGATTTGGGCCCATACAATATTGGATGCAATATATTTTTTCAAATTATATGTCAGCTTTTTTGCAGACGGGCTTCTAAGGTATGGTATAATGAAACTGCGCGGATTCATGTTTAATATTACAACTTTTCAATTTTCCGGAAAATTTTCTAGAAACCACGTTCTCCAAAATTTGGCGGTGTTTGTAAAAACGACTTACCAATTCTTTAATCCTAAGATTATTGCTTGCTAGTTGCGACTGTAACAATCAAATTTTTATAATTAAAAATTACTACTTTTACAGACAATTTTCCGGTCAATCATCCCATAAACATCTATGCATCTAAACAACTTACCCAAAATAAAAAAATGATTGATTTTTACTCTTGAAAATGTCTGCTCACAAGTTGAAAAATCAAAAAACGGATTTTGTGTGATACGAAAATTACAAAGAAATTCCTTATCAATCATCAACCTGTGGAGAAAAAAAAATAACTCCCGAAAATAACTGAGAAAACTTGTTGAGAAAATCCAAGAGAAGCATTTATAATATTGTTAATGAAATAAAATAACAATTTTTCGATCTTCCGGAAAATCAATTCTGAATTTGACGTTGGTTTACGTTATGTACCAATAATCCCAACAATTTCTCTTTTTTTTTAATCAAATTGGGACTTGAGAGGCAGAGTATTAAAAAAAGAATCGAATTATGACATTTTCCGGATTTATTTTCCTTTTAACTTTTCACCGCTTCAACCAAAACGTCAGCTTTTTTAAATTTGATGATAGTTCATCGAGAAATAGTTTATTGTATTACACGAGGAGAAAATCACAGTTTTCATGCGAGTGTGTTAGCTGCGCGAGGGTGGTAGCCCGAGCGCTGATAATCACGAGCAATGAAACATGATTTTATCCTCAAGTAATACACTACTTTTTCCTCGACCAGTATGTAGTATCTGAATTTTATCAAAATTTAATTTAAGATGTAACTGTCAGTTTGGCAAAAAAAATATAGCTGTTTTCATAACTACCAAACATTTTTTTGTTCTCAATAATGAACAATAATTATCAAGTTTACTTTTTTATTTGAAGTGTAGACGTCGTTTTGACATATATTAGGTTAGTTAAATAAATGTCAGTTTCAAATCAAAACGAGCAACCAATCAGCTTTTGCAACTACATTCAGTCAATTGGGGTATACAGGGTGTCCAGAAGCTCTCCTGACAAACCAAGACCGGAGATTCCCCAGATAATTTTAAGACAATTTAACCCAATTCACCTAGTCCGAAAATGCTTCCTAAGGGAGCTAGAGCTCTTTGAAGATGGCGCCTGGTAAAGTAAAAAATTAAAAGATAAACTTCGCGAACTGACAACAATTTGACAATGAAAAACGTAGGTTTTACTTTTGTTGGCAGTTCAGAGCCAACTAGTGCAAAAAATATAAATTTAACTTTAATGACAAAAAAACAAAAATTTTCAAATCTATTTTTCTAGAAAACGGTGTATCCTAATGACTTAAAGTAAGAGTACCTTTTAGTACTAGAATACCTGAAAATTTAATAATCTAGTGTCACAAATGCTTAAAAGTTAAAGACAAAAAAGTTATACGTTAAAATAACCGTTGACCTACCCAAAACGGACGCCTATGACCGGTACTAGAAATTCGCAATTGATAGAATCGATTTATCTCTGAAGGCTAAATAAGCATACCAGATTTTGTTTTTCTAAGTAGAAGCGTTCTGGAGGTATTTAAAAAAAACTATTTACAAGGCGACATCTTCAAAGAGCTCTAACTCCCTTAGGAAGCATTTTCGGACTAGGTGAATTGGGTTAAATTGTCTTAAAATTATCTGAGGAATCTCCGGTCTTGGTTTGTCAGGAAAGTTTCTGGACACCCTGTATAATACCGTTACTAGTAACGAAATGATTTTCTGCAGACGTTTAGATATGACAAATTTTCTCTAGTGGTTTATGACTACGAAATGTAAAGTTTTCATAGTGGTCGTGGAATAAAGCAATTTACAAAAAAGCTGACGATACAATTCCCAATGCACATTGCAATGAGAATTGTATAAGCTTGAACGTTTGGGTGTGGATAAAACGTCAGCTTTTTTAGGTTTGGTAACTAAACTATACTTTTGAAACCTGTCTGCAAAAAAAAACTGACGTAGCATTTGAAAAAATATATTGCATCCAATAGTGTATGGGCTCAAATCTAACGGTGACCTTTTTTGAGCCTCATGTCGCGGATCTACACGTTTCATAGCATTCTACACCTAAGGTCTAAAAAGCTGACATACAAGTTTCCCGACACATTATGTCACGGGCCCACGAACTATAAGGATTTTTACACAGTTTTACTAAATCCAATTTCAAAGGGCATTGTGGACTCTTTCCCTCTGATTATGGTAAATCTTTAGCATTATCCCATCTAGTAAAAGCTGGAATAAAAGGAAACGATAATGAAAACTTTATTTTAGTGAATTTCAAAGGTTTTTGCCCCTATCACATAGGGGCGTCTTTAATGCAAAAAACTTTCTTTTAGGCCTTTCTTTTAAATGATTTTTCGCTTCAAAAGCTCTTATCAGATAGGGACGAAACGTTGGCTATAACTTTATAAAAAGGCAGTATCTTTTTTTACCTCCACCTTTGGAAGATTCTAACCGTACCGGAGGAGTCATTCCCACTTTATATATAACAATTACATTTCTTGAAACTTTGTCTCGCGACCAATGATTGTTGACAAACACCGCCAGTGGTTCAAAGGTTTCTGTACTTGTTTTTGGCGAAAATTGAAAATTGATTACGAGAATATTCAGCTTTCCTGAGATAGTTCCAAGTTGGTAGAAATCATCTTCTTTCATCAGGACTACTACTCTCCAGGTAGATTTTAGAATCGTCAACATCTGGAATTTTTATTCTAACATTCTGGTCCAACTTTAGGTTCGAGAAATTTTTCATTGGAAACTTGTTTTTACTTTCTTTGCTTGTGATTTAAGGCCTGCTCGGTGGCAGACGCCACATGGAAAGGCATTGTTTTTATTAAGCTTTTTCGGAGACAAGTTCCTCAACGACCTTCACCAGAGTTGCGTGAACAAGTTTCATTATCATATCACAAGAGAGTTTCGAGGTAACCAAGCCAATTTTTACTGATATTCTAAACATGGCCACATAGGGAGAGCATTTTATTCTCTCATGGTAGGTTCTGTTTTTTATGGTCTGAATAAATCGATTCTTCTCAGACCACCTTGATGTATGGTTTCTTTCTATCCATTTTGTCAATGTCCTGCTTTACTATTTTATTTTATTCAAAAATGATGACCATAATCTCAATTCTTATAAAAACGACATTGTCTTTGTCACTTGAAATCTGTACAACTTCAAAAGTTATTATAGGAAGGTTTGACTTCTTTTGTTTGTAAATCAATAGTAAATTCGAATTAATATTCTGACTAGTTTGTAATTTTCATTCTTTATTCGATTAGATGAACACAAAAAAAATTTTTTTATTGATAAAATATATGGGTTTAAGACATCTATTCTGCATTATCAATTGATACGAATTATCATCATCCTCGAAGTTCACCTGACAACTAAAAACAAATGTGATAGAATAATTCTAAAAAATACATTAAACTTGAGGTGCCGTAAGTTTAGGATTGGTCGAAAAACAAAAAAAACCAAAAGCATTTTTCAAGTCATTCAATGTTTATGCAAGAAAATAGTCTTTAAAATGTCACTTTGTGTAATTGACTCTTCAAAGTTAAATATTTAATTTTTAAAAAATACTTAAAATGTGGGATCTTTTGCTTTTGTACCCACATCACTCTACTTCTGAAAAAGGTTTCTTTCAATACTTTCCATAAATTTCTATCAATGGTTGTTTGAATCAACTTGTTACCTGCTGTCTCTTACAGGTCGTTTTTGCATTTCACGCAATGTCGGTAAGATTGGTTCATCGTCGTATTTCTTCCTTTCTTACACGATCTTTCCAACATCAACTGTTTTATTGCTTCTTAGATCACTTGAAATCCTTGTGAACTTTTTGCTTGTATTGTTACCGCTTGAGACACTATAAGTCTATTTGGTCCAAAAAAAGTTTATTCATTTTTCAATCTTCATCCGCAGTCTCTGTTTCTAAAAAACAAATCCGACAAAAATTTGAAAAAGTACATTCAATTTGAGCAGTAAGTTTTACGACACCTAGTGTCGACTCGTGTTAACGATCGCAATACTTAAATATATTCGCGTTAAGCAACTTTGTCGACAGATGTGTCGCAAAACTTATTGTTCAAATATGATGTGCCCTCCAGTAGGGATATAGTCGACAGCAAGCATTTGTACAATAGTAAACTTACACTCGAGTTCTCTCACTCCTGAAGAGTACCCAAAGGACGAAACAGCTGTCGGGTGATTTTCGGTGTTTGTTTTGCTATTGTACAACTTTTGCTAACTTACAGAAGGCGATTCAAGATTTTAATTTTTGCTAACACTTTGTTGACTACAATTACCGAAAGATTTCATTTGAGGTACCCAATCTTTGGTGTAGTGCAAAATCAACTTGTTTCATATCGATAACTCCTTTTTTAATGCTCACCCGCAGATCTGACTAACATAACGTAGAACGTTATAATTTTTAATACTTCATTTGTTGTACATACATTGGTACGTACAATTCAACGACTCGAACCCGAGAGACTGTTTTTATTTATGGAAATTCACAGAATTTGATATATTATTGTCAGTTGTCAGTTATCATCAAAGTCACCTTATCTTTGCTTTGCGCAAGAATGATATCTTTTGTAAAATGTCAACTTTTTCAATACTTAATTTATTGAAAAATAGCTTAAACTTTTTTTAATATGTAGTTTTACTTCTTTTGTAGAGAACGTAAGAGTAAATTTAAACGGATGTTAATTGGCGATCGTCAAGATTTAACAGTCGTCCACGAAAAACAATTCCTTTTTTTAGAGTGATCTTTTGATCTATTGGGAAACTAAATTGGTTGCCAGTTTAAAATAGTATATGTTTTCGACAATCGATATCAGGGCCATATATTACACTTTCCAAGGCGTCAAAATAATGTAATTGGCGTAAATATAGCAAAACCAAATTATTTTCCTCCCAAGCCTTTTGATGCTTGCTTTACATCTAGCAGTGATCTACCCTTTCGTTTTTGTGCACTTCCCTTTTGTAATGCAACATAATCCTACTGATAGAAGTCTGTCTTTACTAATATAATTTTACACCAAGCTAGACCTCTTCCTTTTCAAGTACTTCGATTTTATGATGGTCAATGGCATTAGTTTACTCACTGATTAGGTGTAGATTTGTAGATTTTTTTTAATGCAAGTATTAACGTATTGCTAGGGTGCTGAGGAAACGTTGTTTTTCTTTGATTTAGTGATGGTAGTGGTAGAACAGATAGTCCCAATGAGTCTTCCTGAACTACCTCCTTTTGTTGCAATTGACATTGAATTGTATACTATTAATTTTGAAGTTTTTCTCTTGATTGTGACAATTGAGTAATTAATTATTTATTTATACATCAAACAGTGAAGAAAATCTACGTTTTTATTATGTTCCGGCACCAGAAATTATGCTCGTTTATTTTACTTTTGCGTTTCTCTCCATCAGCAATTGAACCGTGTATTCCAACGCCAACAAGACTTATCAACAATTATGGCTCGTCTGTTTGTCTCGTTACGGTGGACAATTCGTGTTGCATTTCATACAGTTGGAAACCAAAACCTCGTATATCTAAAAAAGTACGTCTGTACACTGTCAGATATCACAAATTGTAGCACACATGACAGGAATTACTTTGGAAATAATTTTTTATTATTCTTCAGTTATTGTTCAAAAATTAGTTCGGTCATCATTATGGAAGTTCCGATACTTGGTGTTTGACAATGTAAATTGTAAAGCTTATAAGTTGTGTTTTGCTTAACAACGTAGAATTTGAAGCCAAGCCGGTTTGGCATTTTTAAAATATGTCAAAATTAAAACAAAATTTTTGTTGGAGTAACACAAAAATTAAGTAATATTCAGGGTTTTTGATTCAAATTAACAAAGCTGTAACGGCATAACAAGATGTGCTGCAGTTTAAAACTAATGTAGAACGATAAAGTAACGTCTACATTTTCCGATTGTTTATCTTATCCGTCCAATAGACTTACGGCATAAATTACTCGTACTAAGCAGATTACTTTACTCTTTTTATTAGTATATTTTATTCAGTTTTATTTAATCGATCTCTTTCTTAAAGCAAGTACAATACACCTCATACAAAAATAAATTAATTAAACCACATGATAAATAGTAGAACCTTAAAAATACGTTAAACTTGAATGAAAGCAGTAGCATTCTTGTGGAATTCATTTTTGTTTTCACATTGAAATATAGAGATGTCATAATTCAGATTCTTTATGTATGTCTGCAAAAGTGACTCCGATGATTTAGAAAAGCCCTAACAAGCTGAGACTTGACGGATTTGTATGTAACATACAATTCTATTCATCGAAACGTCGTAATAATAATGATTCTGTATAAGTGTTCATTACGGTTTACAACTTTATAAACATTTTTCTTCTTTAATAATTCTTATTCAACTAACTTAGTTTTTATCCAATTAACATTAGGAAAGGTCCATACAATCTTTAAAGTTTTGTAAACTATTCGTTAATAATAATTATGTAAGTATTTATTTATAAATATGTTTTGCATAATCTGGCAAGAATTTATATTTTTTGTATAAACTACACTCTTTCATTAATATGAAACCAAAATTTAAGACAATGGAACTTGAGTAGAAATTATTCTAGCAACACCGTAAAATCTAGGAGATAAATGTCAAAGGCATATCTGACGAGTCCTAAATGAACGAAATATCGGTATCGGATGTTCTCTTTTGTAACAAGAAGCGTTTGTATTTGCTAATCATTTTAACTATATTGTTTATTATTAAAACAATGGCACAATTCAAATTATATCGTTGTTAATGAAAAATAGTCATTAAAATACTAATACAAATGATAAAAAGCTAAATGAAAACGTTCTACAAAATACACGCATTATATTCCCGTTGGATGGCTAAACAATAATTTAAACATAGTTTTCCGAATTTCGTATCATGAAGTCTCCAATAATGTTGATTAATTAACTTCTGTATATTTATTTAAAACGAAAAAGACTAAGAAAGTACACAAAATTGTTATACTGTCATTAAGAAATATATTAGAACTGTATTTGTTAATTTTGAACCAAAAATTTCAAATATTTAATTTTAATTTTATATTCCAATAGTAATTTTATTTAGTTGAAAACTATAGCTTTTTACAGTGGGCTCACATTTGAGCTGACAAACACTGATGAGTCTTAATATGGCGAAATAAGGTGCTATTCGTGAAACTTTATTATTATTTGCTTCCGTTTGTGTTTTGTTTTGAAGCAATTGTATTTCTCGGTACTGGCTATTTTTAAAATATTTGATTCATAAAAACAAATGGAAATGGTATAAAAGTTATCAATACACTATTTGGTTTTTAAGTAATTTGTAGAAAATAATGGTTTTAGTTTAGTGATAAAAATTCTAGCCCCGGTATATTACACTTTAGTTGGAATGTTGGAAACTTTATATGTTATGGCAATTATTGTCATAATTAAAAATGCTGCGGTAATAGTAAACTTACATTTAACAAGATTAAAACATAGAAGTCATAAAAAACGTTATGGTGAGGGCTACATTAGAATTTTAATTTTATTGTTTATAGCTTTTGTTTGAACTATTTTTTTCTAAAACTCAATTTTATTTTTGATTATCGGGGCGATGTGGAGTTCTGCGGTAAACGCTTGTTTTGTATTTATTGCATTGCATCACATATTTTGTGTATGTATGTATTTATTTTGATTATAGGTTTATTGTTAATATTATTAATTCTCCAGTTACAAGAATGTTTAATTTCTATATGAATTTTTGGTACTTTTTAAAAACCAACCCTCATTCGATCTATGATTGTGGTAGTGAAGTACAGTTCAGGTTGAGGGTCGTCGTAAGTTAAAAAAATTATAAACTGGTAAGATTATGACAACAAGTGACAACATGGACAATTGTAATACTTAAACGTAGTCTTACATTTAGTAACTGTACTTGACTGTATTGACGATGTGTGTGTTAGCAAATTCAACTTAAATATTCTTAAAGGATGAATAAATTAGGAAATGGATGAAGAAAACGAAACTAATTGGCTCAGAATTCACCTACTTACACATGTTCACTACTTACATTTGATGACTCTTGCGAGGATCGAATCCAAGTCTCCCGAAAGACAAATGAGTGTGGTAGGGGATTGTATTACTCGATCATAAAACCAGAACAAAACATTCTGGTCGAAAAAACAAACGTGCACCGCTACAATGGACAACAATGAACTTAAGCTTCTGGAAAAAATAAACGTGTAAATATACCTTACACTTTAATAAAGCGTAACCCTAAAGACTGGATTAAACCGTTAGGATGCTACACCCTTCTTCAACTCGAACGCTCATTTTCTTGAACACATTTTAATTAAAATTTCTTAAAAAAGTGGAAAAGAAAATTGCCTTTAATAAAAACATTTCAAAACATTGCATACTTTTAGGCCGTAAATTTAATTTTTATACTGATTCTCTAGGGCACCACACATAACACTTACATCACAATACGGCAATGAAAATGTACCATACGAATAAATAAATAAATATTTTAACTAAAAATTTCCACGTCACCAAGAAAGTGATACTGAGAAAAATGATGCTACTTTTTATGGTAGCTGCAATGAGTTACACTTACAGTCAAAATCAAACCAATTTTAATTTGAGTTTGAATCATCTGGAAAGTAACCTTAAGCTTTTTCAAAATGAAAGGAGAAAAAAATATTAACCGTAATCTGAAACGTAAATAGTTAACAAGAGTGAAATCGGCAGTATTGGCATCCAATTTCTTCACTTTCTTTGGAAACACAGAATATTTTTTAAATTTAAAATACCATTCGCAAATTTAAATTTCTTGTACTTGCATTGACTTAATTTTCTTCATTATCTAAAACAAAGATTAAAATCTCCATATTTTGTTACTTATTGGCACCCAACGTGGAGCTGATGATATGCCAATAAATACTTATTGCAAATTTTTAGGCGTCCATACAACCGTATATTTAAAATGCTATTTATTTTTTATAGTACTGTTAAATGTCGTCCGTTAGTATAAGATCTCTTGGTCCTCGCCAAACTTATTGTAAAGAACACATTATAAAATTACATCATAGCAGAGTGGAATAGATTTTTAATGGCGTATACATATAAACTCCCAAACATTAAACAGTATCCTAAAAAGTGGAAATTGTACAATACGAATGAGTTTCAAGACTGGATGTTGAAATGGTTTGAGTTACCAAGAAGATGATACTGAAAAAGGTGGTGCTTGTCTTTATTTTAAGCAATTGTAAATGAAGTGTCAATTATGTGGAAAATACATGGTGGTTTCCAAAATGAAAGAAGATATAATGCAAGATTTTTGATCTGAAAAGAAATATCATATAATGAAAATGAACTAAAAAATGTTTACACTTCATTTTTGACTATTTTTGATAACATATCGTTTCAAAAGTACCTTGATATTTAAAGTTTTTTATTTTAAAATATGATGTAACCATACACAAAATTAAGTATATAATTTAGAATTAAATTTATTTATGGGATCCGTAGAGTCATTATTTAACACTGGCTTGATGAAGGATTCACATTCGCTCATAATGTGTTGTTTCTACTTCTCTCATAATCAAAATGGGTTTCGGGGAGTTGTTTTCTCCCTCAGGCTGTCTACCACTTATTATTACCGATGCACTGCAGCTTAAAAGGCTTATTGTGCTTCTCTTGGTTGTTAATTGATGTATCCAAATTCAATATCCTGCACTAATAGGTATTTAACTCTTTTGGTAGCATTGTGTTTATCGTCCAGTACCTTCCAACTGCACAATAAGTGTTTTGGGAACTCTTCCACATAGTCGACAATGGGTGTCGCCAGTGAGGTTCACGTAACGTAATGTTCTGTAATCATACACTTACTGTGTCTCAGGCCTGGTTTTGATGTCCATTATGTCATATGTTTTACGAGTCCATTGCCATATATATATATATATATATATATATATATATATATATATATACCTACGGGTACTTCATCTCGATATTGAGCTTCTGCCTGAAACACCGTCGCTACGCTGCCTAGGAGCCATCCGTCTACTAGATTATACCGTCTTTTTGGATTTTTTTCTTTGAAGTTTATCCAGTCATTCCGATGTACAATAAACACTTGAAAGAGTGCGTTGTCAATACGCTTGGTCACCATATGGTCAAGCCCCATTTGAAGTAAGAGTGCTCTTACGTCGCCAAACGTCTTATGTGAGGAGAGTCAGCTTTGATACTGGATGAGAATAACTGAAGTCTGTATGCCTCCAACTTGGCTTCCTCTTTAATAAATATCTGCAAAGGGGTAAGGTTCAAGTTTCAAGTGCTGCAGTGGGCGTAGGTTTTAGAGCCCCTGTTGTACTTAGACAGGCAAGTCTTTAGGCCTTGTTTAGTCTCAAGACTGTGGTCTCCTGTATGACCTTTGGCCACCATACACTAGCGGCATAGGTGGTGACAGGCCTGACCACCCTCGTGTACAACCAGTGCATCATCTCTGATCTGAACCCTCATTGTCTGTCATACATGTGTCTGATTAGCACTAAAGTAAACTCCGACTTTCAAATGGCGTTAGTATGTTGGTTTCAGGTAAGCTTGGAGTCAAAGATTACCCCCAAGTATTTTACCTCCCCAGATATAGCTAGCAGTTAGAATGAAAGCTTTGAAAAGTAATACTTGAGATGGGAGTCCTCAAAGAGTTTTTTTATTTTTAAATTTCCAACATCTTTTCACTTATAATTGTCAAAAACGTGATTAACTAGCACGAGCGGAACTACACGTTTTCACAATGACGAGAAAAAATTCGATTAACACACGAATGGAGTTCGTTATGAAAATTGCATGACATCATCACTATTTCAAGAAAAAACTCTAATAAAATTTAAGCAAAGAGAGACATTTATTAAATTCAATTAAATTTATTTATTAAATTTGGGGTTAGTTCTGAATGAAAAAATTTCCGCTTATTGATTTTAGTTAATGTCACAAAATTTCCGGTTTTTTTGTGCGGTTATTGACCTTATAATTTTTTGTGTAATTATTATGCTTAAAACATTGTTAAAAAGTTACTCACGATCAGCGCAAGGTAGTTATTAAACATAGGATCAAAATACCAAGATATTAAAAACAGTTTTTATTAAATTTTTAGAATGTTTATACAACTAACTGTTTAAAGTTTGTCGGTTTAAATGTATACACCATTGAAAATCGGTTCCACTCTTCTAAGACGTGCCTTTAAGATCTGTTTTCTACAATAAGTTTGGAGAGGTTTGTACTAGAGGCCGACATTAAACAGTTCCATAAAAGAAAAATGGCATTAAAGTATACGGTGATAGGACGCCTAAAAGTTCACAATATTTATTGGTACATGATCGGCTCCACGTTGGGCGACAATTAGTAACCAAATATTTTTGAAAATATTCTACATGAACAAAAAATGGTGTAAGTTAAGCGCTCTTTTCCAAGCCTGGAACTCTGAAATGCAGCACTTTAAACAGTATACAGGACCAGAGGCTCATACTTTTTTCAAATTTTAGCCAGATTCGGTCTCTTGAACCAGTCCGGCGGGAATCTTGCACTTTCGATAATATTGCATCAAGTGATGAACCTTACTACGTTTTTAGATAGATGCAATAATGAACCCTATTTTCCGAATTTGTTAAATTTAACCTACGACTAAGATAAAATTTGAATTGAGCGCCTTACAAAACCTATAGAACTGTTGAGAAACTTCTCCTTCAAAAAATAAAAAAATAGTCAGTGTTTTCAAAGTTAATACGCTTGTAAAATATTAATCTATTTTTGTTTATTCCTTCTACTATAATTTTGATACACAACCTGTTCGTTTTGTTGTACTTACTCAGAATGCAATGAAATCATAATCAATTATGTTACCATCCTCAATAAAAATGTGATGATTAAAGAAACCATCCTTATTATTTGTTCCACGAAATAATGTTTTCTTTTAAGTAATGTCGTTATTTATTACTTGAAATTGGGGCTTCAACTATGGCGTCCGACACTATTATTGCACCAAACCCGATGTGTAATCTCACAAAGTACTAAAATTTATGAAATATATTTCCTCCATAACTAAGAATTACATTCTTTATCTAACACAGTAATTCACTCCATGCAACATAACGGCCACTGATTGTAACCCGCAAATAAGAACATTGGCTGCACCTCATGATAAATGCTTATAAACCACGAGATAAAACTGCAAATTTTTCAGCTTTAGCATAGTTACGCTAATTTGTTTTTGAAGTAGAAAAAAAAATCAATCAAATTCCTGTTTTGTATTTTGCGAACGTGTTTGTTATCATACTTGGCAATAAATAGTAGTGCTTGCACAGAATTCATCGCTTCATTTAAATTCAAATAGTGTTGTTAATGTCGCGCCTGGAGTAGTAAAAATAAATATAATTTTACGTGACAAAATTAGCAAAGAATTCCAATCTTTACCATAAAGTTAATTTATAATTATTATTGGTAATTGCTATATTATTGCTGTATTAATCTATCGGTATATCGTTAAATTTACATAAAACATTATAAAAACACAATAAAATGTTCATGTAATTTCATAGCCGTCGAGTTACCTTTTTTAGAAAAAAAATTACATGGAGTAACTGCTTTTTAATGTCTGTAATTATTGTTTAATTTTAACAATAATAACGTTAACCCGTACCAGTAGACATTTACACTTTGATAATAATTCTAAAACAAATTTGTAAATATTCATCTGACAATTCCTACATACATATTGTGCATTTGCTTTATGTGAATTAGTTTTACATATGACGACGGAACAATGAATTATTATTACGAATCTTTCAACCGAGTTGATTGAGTTGAAGTGGGTTTTGATGTAGTTTGTATTATAAATAGCATTTTAAATTCTTTATTGATCCTACAAATAATGTCTTTAATTATTAATGTGTAAACATTGAGTCCTTTATACTGAAAAATTGTTTTGCTAAATTTTAATCGAATGCTTATCGGAGAAATTTTGTCACAAATTTATTAGAAGGTTAAAATTTAATGAAATGTTTTGGATGTATTTTGTTGAAGAATGTGAGTAGATTTTCTATGAAAAGTGGGTGAAAAAACTTGTCTGTAAGCGATGGATTCTAACTATTTAAGAACGTTGTATGCGTTGTTGTTGATGTATATCTGTAATTTTACGCATGCTGAAGAATAATCGTGCTAAGGTTTTGAATACGAAAACATTTTGCCACATAATTGAAGTACATAGAACTTGTGTTTGTTTTACATTTAATCAAAATAATGTAAGTGTCGCAATCAAAATTCGAATTCCATTAGGAACTTTACTGATATATTATTGATTATTATTGTTACTTAACTAAAATGCGTGTCTTGTATTAAATACATTGATTAAAAATCAATTGTAATCAAATATTTTTCTTCAAATGTCAGTAAACTTAGACTTTGAACAAAACTTTTTGACGCTAAAGTTGCAGTTTTTGTACATTTTTTTGTTGCTATTAGCAGCGGGACGAAAAGTACTTTTACTGCCCTCTGAGCGAAGTAAAAGTAAAAGTGGCTAAGCAACAAATAATTTTCAAATCCAAATATAGGTGCGTGTCGATAAACAACCTTATGATAAATTAACTTTTTTCTTTTGCATGTCTTATTCGGCGTAAGAATAACTCGTTTTTAATTACCAAACTCGTCATAAAAAAGTATTGCTTTTACTCCTAATAAAAGAATGCTTTATTATATGAAACAAATTCAAATAATTAAAATCAAATATTTTTTTGTAAGTCTTCTCTGTAGATATGTAATAATAACAATCAACATTGAAACAATTTTATAGATTCTTAATTTCGTTATATACAGGGCGATCGAAGCTCCGTTTCAGTCTGACTTAATTATTTAATGGGGTTTGCGCAGAATTATAGATAGGTATCTTCTCCAACTTCTAAATAGGCAAAGTTGCAATTTTTTAGATGGGCACACAATAAACCTTCACTAATTTATGGGGGGATTTTGGAATCAAAACAGATCATGTTAGTACTGACGTAGGCAAAGGTTACAGCTTTGGAAAACCCCAATGTTTCAATTATTAAAATGTAGACAGTACTTCAGTGAACAACCTTCTAACTGTTTTACTTTTTTTTAATCGAATACCCATGTTTTATTTTATATTTATATGAACTCTTTTTAACCGTACCACATTTTGTATTGCCGAAGTAAATGGTTAAAAACTTATTCTAGTGCATTTTTCCCATAAATCTTAATATTTTATATGTTACGTTTGTTTCTCCTTATTAGTGGAATACATATGAAGGCTAAGGCAAATAACTACGAATGTCAAATAATTATTCGAACTGACATATTATCGCCAACTGTTTGGTAAAGTACGGCACTATTTACTGTAGAATGTAACCAAAGCAAAACTAGTAACTAAATATGTTGGAATTTAATTTGGGCATACAAAACCATAATGATGAATGTCCCTGTGAAACAGCATGAATGATGAGGTCCCGTAAAAGTTTTCCATGAGTCTCCTTTACATAATCTAAAAACAAGGGCACAAATAAATCGGTAAGAATTTATTTTGAATATTTTAATCCATACTTTAGGATTTAGAGTAAAATGAGTGATACGGATGACGAAAACTTGCATGAAAAGATAAATACAAAGAAGAAGCCAAAATTGGAAATGAACTGCGGTTCATGCGAGAGACAAAACAAAAATTACACCGTTTTTAGGCTTCATTACATGCTTTATCAAAGAAAGAGACTGGAAGACATACAGTTATTTTTCCAATTTGTGGACATTCATACATAAAATATAATCAGAGCATGGCCTTAGCCTTAACTAACCAAAGTCTTGGAGCAGAGATGCCAAAGGATTGGACAGAACATCTTGTATTGTAAGACAAAAACCATCTTCCGTCATAGTAGAAGATTAAGACCAATCCAAGTTTAGAAATTGTTCCGATTTTTGAAAAAAACATTTAAACAAAAATGGCCTTTTCCAAGAGAATTTTGAGTAGATCAAAATCAACCTCATCTTATGTTTTACAGAGAAACCTACAATAGCGCTTGGAACTCTTCTGTAGTAACTCTGTCCCGCAGTCTTCAAAAAATTCTCCAAGCTTTCTATACAACTTGCAAATAGGCTTTTCTATTGTTGAACTTGTATTTTTTTTAGTACTGTAATGAAATAGGATAACATGTGTCATTTGATTAGCTGAATTGTATTCTTATTTATTTAATTAATTTATATTTATTTATTTGTAGCGAACTTTTTTTTTGTTGTATTTTGTATTTCGCATTTTGCATTTTGTATTTTGAATTTCGTATTTTGCCCTATAATTGGCTACCGCTGTTGGGTAATAAGGATTAAATAAAAATAAAAAAATAAAATAAACAAAAGAAATCAACAAACTCTTTTAGTAGGTGAATTTGAATGTCCAGATAGATTGTATCCCAACCGACTACGTTGTTGGCATTAAAATTCTAAAATTTGCAGCATTTGAAAACGATTTGGGTGTCTCCAGAGGCACAAAATGTTATTAGCAATTTCCAGTCATTCAAGAAATGAATAGTACCGACGGACGATGATTATACAAACATCTGCAATAAATAAATAGATTAATGTTTAAAACGTTCTTCCCAATAAAAGGTTTCCATGTAGTCGTTTATAGTTTATTTACAAAAACGTTATGAAGATATAGTTGTAAACAACTCAGTATCAAGTTTTTGAGACATTCATCATTATTAGTCTCAACTCTTCATATGATACAATAAACCCACAAGCAGTGCATTAATCTTGAACAAAGATAACATAATAATAGAACTATGTTGTTACATTGCAAATGGTGATGGTCACAATTGTAACGATCGTTACAATAATTGTGTATTTATTAAAACGTGCCGTAATATTTTAACGGCTGTTTATGTAACAGGAGATTATCTTTAGTTTAGCAATATAAATTGTCTATTAAGAGTGATCACCTACTTTTAAGAATTTAAACATTGAGAATAAAATGAAGGATTTTCTAAAGATGTAACGGTTTCATAAGTCAGAAATGTAATTTAATTACCTGATGATGCTCTCTTGAAATTGGTCAATTTTCCCATTACGAGTTCAAAGTACACACATAAATAGTATGTGGAATTAAAAAAAATTGATAACAAAAATATCAAGTTGAAAAAACGTTTTTGACAAAGGTCCTGGCGAAAATTATTACCACGATTGATTTTCGAATGTTTATATAATGGTGAATAAATAGTAGTACATTTCAGTTTATTAAAAATATGAAATGTGCAATTATTTACAATTTTGACGCATACAATTACTTAGACGTCATTTGCTTAACGATCTTGTTTAGTCACTTAATCCATGTCTATTGTCTACATTTAACTCTAATTTAGTGTGTGATTTTTATAGTAGAGGTTTGGATATCTATGGAAAACGAATTTATTATGTATTTCTACATTTAAAACAAAAGCTTAATTTTATTTTATTTTAAAACTATTATTAGTAATAGATAGTAGTTCGGAATATAGACAAGCGGTTCTGTGTAGCCCTTTTTCCTCGTTTAATTTATTCGGAAAATGTTTATACAATCACGTGTTTTCCTCTATATGTGGTGGTGCACCTTCGTGCTGATATCATATATTTTAAGCAGTATTCAATTCTTTACATCAAATGAAATTTACAATAACCGAATTTTATAGCCTTTGACCATAATATTTTACTCATTGGATTTTTTACATTATCGGCCAATTTTTCAGTCAATTTTGGTTTTACTGTTATGGTGATAATTGTTGTCCCAATTGTCTCCTTAAAAATATACAATACATGTTTATACTGATCTTCTGGGGCACATACATAACACTTACATCACAATACAATAATGAAAAATAATGTACCATGCGAATAAATAAATAAAACAGAAAATTAACCTTAATCAAAGACTAAAAAACTTTAATGAAAAATTAAAACGACAAACAAACTCTTTATAAGAAGCCCATGCTTATATAAGAAATAAATGATTGGAAATAAAGCAGTGTTACCGTTTACCATAGTTTGTATAAAGAACATTGGAATATTTGTAACATAAAGTACCGCAAAATAGCTGAAAGTAGCGTGGAACTCTAAATTAAAACATGATATAAGTGATGACATATACACTTAAGCTGATACCTATCGAGTACGAATATCTACTATTATAAGTCGATCTAAGACTATAAAAAACAAGGGTTTCATTAGACAATGAACCATCATGTATCTAAGTTATCAGCCAAATCATTTCAACTACTTGGATTTTTGATTAGAAAGATAAAAGATTTTATTAACATCCAAACGTTAATTAAACTGTACTACTGGCTTGTTAGATCAAAGTTAGAATATGGATCGATTATTTGGTACCCATACTACAAACGTTACAAAACTCTATTAAAGTCAGTACAAAGGCGATTTTTGAAGTACTTATGGTTAAAGCAACAAAACACCTACCTTGAAAGAGGTTTTGAATATAAAATATTATTAAATACGTTTGACATGATTAGTGTAGAGGACAGGCAAAAACACGCATCATTAATATTCCTACATAAAATCCTTCATAATAAAGTAGTCTCCCCCGAAATAGTACAAAACCTACATAATTATCTATGTTCCACGCACAAACAGCCAAACCTATCTGTTTTTTTCCTAAAAAAAGGAAACACAAATTATTATTATTACTATTATTATTATTATATAAATATAAACTAAAAATTGCCAGGTATGAATCTTTTCTTAAATGCCTTCAATTCTAACCTAAACTTTGTATTAGCTGACTACTTTGTTAAAAAAATTGCCAAATTTCAAATTCCAAAACTCACTCACATCATTTTTTTTTATTTAAACAACGGTTTAACGAAGTACCACCACCAGAATACAACGAGACGAAAGCGAAATTAAGTCTTTTGTACTTTAACCTTGTGTGAGGACAGTATGATGATGATGATCATGATGTCGTTGATCTATGACTAATTTATTGCTTTAAAAATGAAATCTGTAATGGTAAAAATATTTAGATGACTTTCAAAAAAATTTGGAAAGGCGCTCTTACCTTGGCATTGCACAATAGACTCCCCCAGATTGGGATAGTTTCCTATTACATTTTTTACGGATAAAACTTTATGATATCTTTGTTAATTTTTTAGGTAGTATTACTTAATTCTGGAACGTAATCATCATACATCGAGTTAAAAAGTATTTTCATAGCATTCTTCCAGCTTTGCCCTTCGATGGTGGACTGAGAATAACTTCAGTTTCCAGAGCTTTTGAGTTTTTGGGGCACTTTATGAGTCTCCTTTTCGCTCAGGCGCTATCCATTAAATAAATTATCTTTTTTACTTGAAGCCAGGGGCGCCGACTCCGTGGGTGCTCGGGTGCTCCAGCACCCACGAGAGGTAAATAGTGGGTGCCGAGCACCCACGATTATGAATATCTAAAATAATTCTCATATTTTAACTAAATTAAAATAATATAGGTACCGAAATAATATACACCCGCCCCCGCCCCTGTCTTTGGCCCCCGCCCGCACTGCTCGCATCACACGCACTCACGCGCGCACATTCATTCCTTCTGAGACTAGTATTTGTGTAGCACGTGAACTGTTAGGTTATGTTATGTTATGATGGATAAGTTTGTCATTCGGAACCGTAAGGTACCTAAACCTGAAGAACCTTCCACAAGTAATAGTGGCTCTTCTCAGCTTAACATAGGTCAAGACCGAAACGTTACATCTGAAAATTTATGTTCAGAGAAGAAAGGACGCAGCTATCAAAGTAAGTGGCAATCAGTTTTTCCATGGCTACTGTATGATGGAGACATCAATAAAGTGTTTTGCGAAATCTGTAGAGAAACTATATCTAGTGGCATTTCTACGCCAAAAAAATCATCACGAGATGATGACTCCATTAAAGCATTCACTGAGATTGGTTTTTCATCATGGAATAAGGCTTTGGAAAGATTCAAAAAGCACGAAATGTCTGAAGTTCACCGTTTTTGTGTTTTACATAAAGCCAATGTAGACCGTGGCGTCAATGTACACTCAATGTTATCAAAAAGTAAACTTGAAGATATGAAAACTGCTAGAACCGGCCTTATGAAAATGATTTCTACTCTTCGCTTTTTAATGGCCGGAGGCCTTGCCATAAGGGGCCATGAGGATGAAAATTCAAATTATAGTCGGTTATTGAAGCTGCGATCAGAGGATATTCCCGAGTTAAAGTTGTGGCTCCAGCGCAGTAAATATAAATGGTTGTCACACGATGTCACTAACGAACTGTGTACAATTTTGAGTCACGAAGTATTGAGTAAAATAATTAAACTAATACAAAATGCTATCTATTATTCTGTCATGGTGGATGAAACCAGTGATATTACCAATCATGAACAAGTCACCTTCTGCTTTCGGTACGTGGACTCAAAGCTTAATATACATGAAACATTTTTCGGACTCTATGAAACGCCGTCAACCACATCTGAAATTTTATTTGATATTTTCAATGACGTGCTAAAAAGATTTCGCCTTGATATCAAAACTTGCAGAGGTCTATGTACAGATGGCGCTGCCAATGTTTCTGGAACGCATACTGGCCTTAAAGCACGAGTTCAAGCTATCGAACCAAGGGCAGTTCATGTGCATTGTGTCGCACACTCTTTAAACTTGGTTGTTCAAGATACTATGAAAGAAGTACCGGCAATCAGAGATTTTTAGTATTAATAAGAGAGCTGATTGTCTTCGTTCGCGTGTCACCGAAACGCCAAGCTTGTTTTGAATCGCTACAGGCAGCTGAGGATGCACAAAATCTTTCTCTACGGCCGTTTTGCTCAACAAGATGGTGCTGTCGTATATCTTCTTTGAAAACAATTCTCGACAATTATAGTGTACTTCTATGTTTTTTGAACAACACAAAAACTGATGCCGGTGCCAAAGCAAAAGGGTTTTTAAAAAGTCTTCAGTCTTTCGAATCACTATTTATCATTAAAATTCTGATAGAAATTCTTAGTCGCATTGAAGCTTTAAATGCTACGTTACAGAAGATATCTCTGCATCTGCAAAAAGCTGTCGATAATATTAATACAGTCAAAGAAGTTATGTCGTCCCAAAGAACTGACGAAAAATTTGAAAACGTCTGGAAATCTACTGTAGATTTGGCTCACATTTTAGAATTGGATGAACCTAAAACACCAAAAATACGGAAAAGACCTAAAAAGATAGATGACTCTACAAGTGAGCAGCACGAGTTTTCTAGTCCAGCTGACTTTTATCGAAAAATGTATTTTGAAGTGTTAGATAAAGTCATAGGCTGTATTGAACAGCGCTTTACTAAAGATACTATGGCACACTTGAGCAACATGGAACTATTTCTTACTCAGCAAAATAATGATAACATGACAAGCAGCAATTATGTGAAAAATTGTTATGGAGATGACTTTGACATGGATCGTTTGATTCTTCATCGAAACATGCTTTTAGATTTTGCGCAAACAAAAATTACCAACTAAATAGTGTAGAGGATGTTGTTTCTTTTATAACTACTCATTGCGAATCTACCAAAAATATGATACCAGAAGTCATCAAATTATTAAAAATAATTTTAACTATTCCAGTATCGACATGCACAGCTGAAAGGTCATTTTCAGCATTACGAAGAATAAAGACTTACTTGAGGACTACTATGACTCAGCAAAGACTAAATAATTACATGGTAGGGCATGTAAACAGAGAAATAGCAGATGATTTGGAACTTGAAAACATTGCCGACATATTTATAAATAGAGTAGTAGTTCGTCAAAATACATTCGCACTGAATAACACCTAATGTTTATGATAAATAAGGTGCACATGTCAAACTGCTGTGTAATATAATAAATTATCTTTTCTAAATATCTTGTATTTTCTTGTGTCTAACAACAAACTGTCTTGTGTGTAACAATAATAAATATAAGTAGCTAGGTATCTTATTAAAAATGCTGAAGCACCCACGGGAATTTTAAAAACTTGGCGGCCCTGCTTGAAGCTCGATTGAGAGAGTTCGAACAACAAAATCTTTTTAATATCTACTAATGTCTGTTTAAGCCAACATTAGTTCATGGATGCAAAAAGTTGTAAGAAATTTTATTACTTATAACTTCGATCTATTTTTTTCAAAACGCAATTTTTTTTCTCAAGCAAAATTTTGTGTTTGAGTTTCAGTTTTAAAACGTTTAATAACAGCAAGGGCGGGACGGTATTGAACAATGTATGTATCTGGATGGAGTTGTGTTATATTAATCGCATTGTTGTTTTTTAAGTAAGTTTCAGAGAACTCACTTTTCGAAGAAAATGCTTTAAGTCGCAGCTCATTTTCTCCAAGCTTTTACGCGTTTGTTAATATCGAAACTATGCGTAGTTCTGCGCCAAACTCTTGTTTTTGGTTTTATAATGTGTACCTATAACAAAGATATGTAAAATTATAAAATTAAAAAAAAAATAATTATAGTTTTATCTATTTCTTGATACAACACAAAGAAATTGGGTTAACGATTTTGTTAAACGTTTTATAAAATTGTTTGTTAATTCATGAAAAAAAACTAATAACTTTCGTAATAGATTTTCGTTTAAAAAAATTGCAACTTGTGTAAAAATGTTGTTGAAATTGAAATTTTCGTAATGCCGTCTTAATATCATCTATTAAATTATTTTGTATGTTGTGCAATAAATAGTTAAAGCTCAAAAAAGAAACGCAAGAACAAAAACTTTGACGTTTATTGATTTGGGTTTAGTTTTTCATAACATCAAGCGAATTTGTTGATATAGCACGACGGAATCAGGTTAGTTATTGTATTAAAGGATTTTTATCAGTTTTTGCCAAATTTATGTTCCCATAGAAACTTCATTTTCTAACGTTTTCTCTTAAATACCTACGTTAATAGATTTATATTAAAAGTATGTTTTTTTGAATTATTCCACACTCGGTAGTATACAGGGTGTAACATGAAGTAGGCGTTATGGAAGACAAAATTTTATTAGAGTTTTATAATTACACTAATAGTGGTTTCCGAGAACGTTAAGTTCAAGTATAATAATATCATGAATGAGGCACTAATGAGTCCGTCTTGCTTAGTCTAAATGGAAACTATTATTTGAACCTAAAGTTGTCGGAAACCACTACTAGTGTAATTTCAAAAGTTTAATAAAACTCTGTGTTTCATAACTTCCAATCAAAATTCTTTGTGTTACACCCCGGATGTCAAAATAAGAATAGTCGCGGACCAAGTGTCTGAAACTAATAATTTAGAGTTAGGGAAGAAGTTTTGTTAAAATGATTACTAGGTGATTAAAAATTTACGTTAATCTAATACCCCGAAAACTTAACAATATTATACTGGCCCATACAAATCAACTTAATTTAACGCAGTTCATTTACTTTTCTTAAAACGAAAGAAACATTGCTAAAACAAGCAATTAATTAAAAAGAAATTGACAACAGAAACGTCTTGAAGAATTGAATGTACAGACTTATAAGAGGAGTTGTTGGGGATTGAATTGCTTCGTCATTGAATTTAACTCTAATTTTGAGCAGGAAATATTAGTTAGTTAAGCAAAACATCAAAACAAAGTTTCAATTAGTAATGGTTGATACGCCGGCCTGAATATATCGGTTACTGTTTCAAACCAGGATAACAAGCTAGTGGTTCTATCTGTCTATGATGACTGCATCTGCGTATGTTTCTGCAACGGATACCTAAACTAAGTTGCAAGGTAAATTTAAAGTTTGTGATAATTGTACCCTAAAGAGAAATGTCTATAGAAGATAAATCTATGCGAGATTCAGCAACAAATTAATACCAAAGCCGTAAGAAATGAAATAAAAAATTTAAGAGCAACTTATTGTCAAGAGCTGACATAGTTTTCGAAGCAACTATTTCAGTCGTATTATGTTTATTTTACGAATACATTTCACGAACGTGTTGTTACCTCCACCGCCACTGAAATGGTACTGGATGGCTTAAAATTTTCCGACATCTTGTAAACAGCACTAGCATGTTCCAAACAAGGATATCAAGACGGGATAGTGTCTAGCTTACTAACTTGCTATACTGGCTTGAAACACTAGCGGTCATTTTAGCATTTTTAGAGATTCATGTCGTTTTTTATCAACAAAAAATATAATGTTCAGAGATATGACCAGCGACCATTGTTATTTTGAAGCTTGGTACATTGTGTGAACATAATAGATTGATGACTATTTGTGAAAATTGTGTCATTTTTTATTATTTGGTGTCTTAACTTGAATGTAATACGTTTTTCTCAAAAAAAGATCTTTCCAAAGTTGTTTGTTATTTAGCTTCCTACAAAGCTTTTTGTTTTACTTTCGTGGAAAAAAAACGTAATCAAATCTTGTTAAATAATTTGGTTCATAATCATCATACAACAAAATTCAACATTCAAGTTGCAATGCTATGTTTATGAAGAAGAAATGTCATATTAAAATTTTCTATAATAAAATATGTAAAACCATTTAAAATTTCGGATTATACTTAAGGACAAACTTCCAACCCTTTCTGAAATTTTATTTGCAATCAGTATAAATAACGTTTTTAATATTTTTTAACGACGTATTTTTCTTAAATCTAAAAAATAGTTATTAAGAAGAAAAATTTGCATTAAAGTATGTCATATATTAAATATACCCTGTGTCGCCTATATTAAATTAAAAATTAACACATATCTTTTTTCTGTGATAAAATTCTTTTGGGTGATAAAAATGAGTATTCAAAACGTATTCTAAAAAATTAGTAAAATAAGTTATTTATTGTGAATTATTTATTAACCGAATGAATTTTCATTTATTAAGCGGTTTTTGTGGACGAATTGGTTAATTTGTTGCCTAGTAATGTTTTACGTTTTCTAACCAAGTATTGATTCCGAATGCAGTGTTGTTTTATTAACATTATTACCATTATAATACAACTTTGTAAAGTGAATTTTATATTTTGAAAAAAGAGTTAAAAATATTAAACTCATTTTGTAGTAAATGTGTCAATAAAACATCCATAATTATTTCATTAATAAAAAAAATACGACAATCGGGATCGAACCCAAATTTATTGACGTAAACCGATACAAAAATTTTAGTGTTTATTAATTTGAAAAAATTTGCTCACATATATATATGTGCTCAAATTGTGCTAGAAAAAAAGAACAGTACAAGGTATTTGATACTGTTCATAGTCTAAGGTCTTTCTGGTCGATAGTGCAAATTAATCTCTAATTAATTTACGTTATTTATTAAAATGTTTTAGGACGTTTTGCCGAAGTTTTTTGGCCTTCGAAAACTTCACTGCTGTATATTGTCTCTAAATAATCATGAATATTCATAAATTGTGTCAATACCAATTCGTTATGTATGGTTTTGTTAAAGAAAAATGTTTTTGAATTGTTTCACACTTGAATTTTTCATGTTTATCTTTAGCTTTTATATACAGGATGATTGAGACCATCCGTATCAGTCATTTTATAAAAAACGGTTCGTTGTAGAGTATTGCCTCAAAAAAATTTATTACAAAATCCATAGTAAAGAGTCGAATTGTGGTATGTATTATGATTTTCTGAAAAAGTCGGGATCCCGAGTAGGATGGCTCCATAATGTCCAGAACTTCAGAATTTCAAATAACACCAAATGTAAAATGTGGTATCGTTGAAAATATCTTTAAAAAATAAGCAACTTTTAAAGGAAAAGTTTTTTTATTACTGCCACCCTTTTCGAGTAATATTCGATTGAAGTTCATTTGGTTTGGTTCATTAAAAGTCAGTATTTAAAATCTATTACCGGGTCACAAGTATTCAAAATGTCATAATGCCACAGTAATAATAACACAAGTGTTCATAATTTCTTCTATTTACTTTTAAACACTGCTGAGCTTTTCTAATTACATTGTCTAAAGTAGCTAGATTTTAAATGCTGACTTTTAATAAACCAAATTTAATAACTTCAATCGAATATTACTCGAAAAAGGTGGAAGTAATAAAAAAACTTTTCCTACAAAAGTTGCATATTTTTTAAAAATCTTTTCAACAATACCACATTTGACATATGGTGTTATTAAAAATTCTGAAGTTCTGACCAATCTACTCGGGATCCCGACTTTTCCGAGAAATTATAATACCACCACGGCTTTTGTGATAAATTTTTTTAAGCAACTCTCTACGACTAACCGTTTTTCAGAAAAATGACTGATTTCATTCACCCTGTTGATACTAAGCGTTTATGGGGTATAAATTGGCGAAGACTGACAGCTTTTTGCCTACCATTTTGGTGGTCTTCCAATTTCTTATATGCCTCTCTAGCGTTCCATTCTCTTCTTTGTGTTTTAGTGAACTTTAGATGTTATAATATATTGCTCTCTTGTATCTTGATTTTTCATTCTGGTTTTTCCTACTATAATTCTTAATATATTCATTTTAGTTGTTTTCAGTAGCTGCTTAGTGTTTTACTGTTTGTTAGATATTTTTTTGCCATATCACGTCCATGAGATATCCAGACACTCTTACTCCGTGCGCTGCTTGGTTTCTCACTTCCTCATATAGACGGTGGTCGCTTGGTATTCCTACTAGAAATACATAACTTGCTTTATCATTTTTCCTTTAATCCTTAATTTGCGCGAATTGGTTCTTTTGCTATTGTAATGGCATTGACCTTCTCATATTATATTTAATAGCAACTGTTACAAATTTAAAGAGTAAACTTTGTATATCGATTTCATTATTTGCAGTGCTCATTACATGTTCATCATGTATGTAAATTTTTGCAGAGTTTTTGGATTTACATCTTCCTGCGCTGCCAATTTCACACTGCAATAGAGATGTTGCATCAACTCGTCTGATATGACCTATTTAAAAAAACCCGTATTATTGGGGCAAATAAAGGGGTGCAATATCTAATGCCACGACTTTGTGCTAACGGGGTGTGTTACATATTATTAAGTTTTTTAAACAAAAAATGGCAGCGATCGAGGTTTATAAGCCAATTATGATATTATAGAAGAATTCGAAAGGAATTGTATGTGGTGGTTTCTTCTAGTGGATAGGAGTCTTCTATTGGAGATTCGTGTGAGGATGACTTAATGAAAACCCAAGTAATTCATTAAGGCCTACGTTTCGACGAAGAAGGTCCCTTCTTTATTAAGGCATCTGAAGAAATATTTGACGGAAAATACCTTAATTGAAAGGAATTTTGTTCTACTGCTACATCTGTTGATGGGAACAGATTGACTTTTTAAACTTATTTTGAACTTCAAACGCACTACTTTTTCAATATTTTCTAAAAACATCGGAGTTTTCGCACTTTTCAGTCAATATTTTTCTAAATCACTTTTAGCGTTGTTTAGAAGATAGTTTTGGAAATATTATGTAATTTTAGCTTACTTTCAACTATAATATGTTGATTAAAACAATTTTTCTTAAATTTTAGCTTGAAATCGGACTAATTTTTTAATGACTTTTTTGAATAATTTTGCAAGATTCTTACGGATTTTCTATAGTTTGTTATAAAAAATGTTAATGTACACATGTTTTTTATTCATTTTTGGAGAATAATCATAAAATTTTAAAAGTACGATGCGTCAACTTAAGAATTTTTTTTCATTTTGTGTTTAAAGGTTCCACTATTTGTTTTATGTTTGTCATTTTTCAAAGAAAATGTTTTTTAACACACCCTAATTTTGTTTCAAAAATAACCAACAAAACTCCAAAAATGCAAAAAAATACAATTTTTGCCATATTTAGTTGCATTTTCTAAATATTGTTTTACGATTCTGTAATGAAGTTACTAGTTCTTACTTTAGACCAAGTACAATAGAAATTAGATGTCTTTGGATGGTGACACTAAAATAAAAGAATTAATATTAACGTTATTTGTAAACTTTTTAAGTTTTTTTTTTGAATGAAATACTATGTTTTTTGTAAGTAGAAGGAAGACAAAACCAACAATGTTTGTTTCGTTTGTTTGAAGTGTTTCCTAATATTGATAAATTAAATACAGCATTTTTAATAATTTCTCGAGTCTTTGTAATGAAATAATACAGAGTTTCTATAAATAATGTTTCATCAAGTTGCAATTAAATGAACAAAATTAACGATAAACGACGACCAACAACACACAATTACAAACAGGATAATAATGACAACGGAACAAAGAAATAACTAACAGATTAGCATAAACTAATTATATAGTGTCTAAGATAAGAATGAACAACATGTATCTTGAAAACGATACAAGGTCGCTCAAATTGCAAAAAAAATCGGCAGTTTGAACTATTTCTTACAAAATTAGGTTCTAAACAATTATGTGTGATACATTGTTGAATTTGTAATAAAAAACACTACCAAATACAAGGTGTTTTTGTATGCGGCCGTATAAAAAATAAAGTTGTTGATCGTTTCTCCGAGATGAAATGTTGGAAACAAAATTTGAAAGCACCATTTTCTATAGCTCTAAAAGTGTCAATGAAAAATTGTTTTCAGATTTTTAATATTTTAAAAATAAGCCCAAAAAGTACAAAAAAAGAATCCAAAAAATTGATTTTTTTTGTAAAATCTCCAAAAATTATATTAAACTTTGTCAAACACCATGTGAGTATACTCTAAATTGCCCAACTTTTTTGCAATTTGAGCAACCTTCTATTTTCTACCGTTTTCAAGATCCCAATGCTGTTCATTCTTATCTTAGGCACAGTGTATACGTGGATATCAAAAGATTTAAAAATTTTTTTCGTTTTTAAGACAACAAAAAATCAGTGTTTTGGATGTTTTTCGCATTTGTGCTAATTTTAAAAGATATTAAAAATCTAAAAATAATAATGTGTGAAACATCGTTGAACTTGTAATACAAAATATTACTACCAAATACAGGGTATCAAAATAGAAATACAAATATACTTGTTTGTGGTGTCTTGAGGGGAAATGTTGGATTGAAAATTTTTTAATTCTCTGAAACTGACAATAAAAAAGTGCTGTTGTTTCTTAATATCTTTAAAATAAAGGCAAAAATACGAAAAAATCGAAAAATTTGGAAAAAGATTCAAACAAACGAAACAAACATTGTTGGTTCTGCCAATTAAGAGCAGTTTTTTTCAAACACTTATACTTTTACTATTGTTGCACCTTTGTAAGATTGTTTCAAATTCCCTTGAAATCTGACCAGTTCTTACGGAAAATAAATGGTATACGTCCCTAAAAAATTATATTAATAAAAGGAAGTTATCTATCTTTTTAAGTGCTAGTGCTTTAATGTCTTTTAATAATGACTGAAACAGTAGTATCAACCATATAATCTTCAATAATATTTACCTGTTGTCTTAGTATTAATTTAACCAATTATGTGATTAAATTATTTGTTTTAAGGAAAAGTACACAAACGTATCATTACAAGGAATATTTACTTAATTTAGTTTGGTTTAATCATCAAATACGTATAATTTGTAATAGTAATGTAGACATTAGCTATCGGTATAACACATTTCATAGTTTAAAGCACAAAATAATATGAAATTATGCATGTAATGAAATAATGTAGCACACTAATTATAAAAGCTATTAAAAATCAATCATTACAAGTTAATAAAATTATGCGAAGTATATTGGAAAGTTAAGTTTAACCTTAAGTAAATTAATGCTTAGAATTTTACAATTTGAAGCAAAAGATAAAATCTTCTAAGGAATAGTGGTAATATTTCTTGTGATAATAACAGTGCATGGAGTCGAGTTATTGGTATTTCAAAGCTGCAATTATCTTAATTGACTTATTCACACGAGGTTACATATTTTTCAGAAAAAACTTAATGTTACCTTTAAGGCGCAATTTAAATTTGGAAAAAATTAAATTTTAGACCGGTTTTTTGAAGCACTTTATTTTTATGGTTACAAAAGCTTTTGATGTACTTAAAACGAAAAAAAAAGTTTAGCAAAACCAACTTTATCTTTTAATGGGCTCCTAATTTAGATGTCCCGTCCCAGGTAACTATTGACCATCAACAAAAACAATAAAACTTTAATATGAACGGTTCACATTATGATGAAAGAGAACTTTTGACGGCAATTTGGAACGGCTCTCATGCCGGGTGGTCTTAAATTCAAAGTTGAACTGCCCGCCCATTAACTCTATGATTTACTGTGCTTTCAGGTGGGTAACATTTTAATTCGTCGTTAATATACCTGATGGTCGTCTTTGTAGGCACTCCTTATATTTGTTTTATATTATGACGTGACTATCTTAAAATGAAGGACAAATAATGCTACTTCCACAGGTGGACATTGAAATTATAATAGGGATTTGCCTTTATTGTACATTTACATTCATTAATCAAATAGTTTAACTTTAATGTCTTTTATCATTTTAACATATTATTCACTATCGCAACCTTTAAAAATATTATTAGAATATTTATTGCAAAGTGATCTTTAGTTTAAATATATCGATACGCTCATTTAAAACAACATTTCAAAATTATCTTCTGAAGAAATTACAAAAGAATGTTTCTCGTGACATTTAATTAATCTTTTTTTAATTTTTTATGGGAATTTAACGTTTATTAAAAATCCCTTGATATATCTGAAGGTTCACGATCGTTTTTTCTTACCAGGTGTCCAAATAAGAAAAAACCACTCGACCAGAGGAATTGCTTTTTAATTTTTCACTCCACCGCTACAGGTTACAATATTCATGATATGAAAATGTAAAAATAGACAAAGATAGGGAGAATCGGAAACCTTGTTAGAAAGAGTTTTCTTAAAAGTTTAATAAAATTATAAATTAATTAAAATAAAATTAATACTAACAGAACTTCTGGAAAATTGTGATGGAATTTTGACAAATTATGATTAACATTAAAAATTAAGATAAATGCAGAACATCAGTTTTCTTTTATAGAAACAACGTTAAAACAAAGTCACAGACACGTTTGACAAACTAGTTTCAGGTTTTACCGTTTCGTGGCACTTTTTTATAGGGAGAAATTAGATGTTTTCGAAGCGCCAGTATAACACCCTTATATGCAATGTGCTTTCTAACTTTGTGCTAACGCTTTCCTTAACTCAAGATCAATTAATAAATTGGGATGGATTTCCATATTTCACACAAAATCTGCAAAAACAGCTTTGTCTTCAAAACGTAATTATAACAAATCAGAAACAAAAAGGATCCGACCAAAGTCGGATGACAGTGTGTAATATTAGAAAGCAAATGCAAATTCTATTTGCCAAATTTTACTTATATATCAGAAAAAATTTTGTAAAATTGAATGTATTTTGTTCCCTAGAAAAAAGTTTGTTTGTATCTATCGATGTAAGTGGAAAAGCAGTTGTGGTTTTCGTTTGAACATCTTGTTTTGCCTTGAGGACAACACTGTAAATATTAGAAACCGACTAGGTAAATTATAATTAATTGTGTTTTTATATGGGCCTTCTTGATGGAAGTGGAGTAAACAAAAATACCTCAAGGTTGAGTAGAGTTGATTTTTATTGTTTTGGTTTCCACCAAGAACTGCCCCTATAAGAGCACATTTAAGTATTAAGAACATTTTTGGAAGAAAACTTATTTGTGTTAAACTATGTTTTCTATTTACTTACGTATAAATTTTTATCAAATTAGTATTTTTTTAATTTAGACCATAAACTGTAATATGCCTCCTTTGATGAAATTAAATTGTGAATTATAGGTCTTGAGGATCACCTGCAAATCCTAGTACCTAACCATGTTTTCTACTTACTTATTTAAATTAATAACCACTTTTACTCATTTTAGATCATTATATTATGCCTGGTTTGATAAAAATATTTAAAAAAACTGTAATGGAGATTTGATATAGAATGATCTTTTGAAACAGTTTATTTGTAACTCTCCACAAAGCCTCTTTTTCATAAATATTACTTTAAATGTTTCTTGAGGACGTCACTGTAAATGCTAAAACTTAAGTCGTGTCCAAGTGGTATAATTCATCTACCACGAACGTTTGCCATTTGGCAGACTCGGATTAGATGAATGCTGGTTCAGTAACTTATTCTGTTTCGGTTTCTTACCCACTCATTAATTTTTTCATATTTTAGGCAAACTCCCGGTGTATATATAGCCCGCCCCTCGAGGAGATTAGAAGCAAGCGAGTTTCTTTTTCCTCTCTTAAAGACTAATGTTTTTTGAAAACGGTTTCTTGGTACCTCACGATATATGCTGTAAAATGATATTTATGGTCAGTGTGTCAACCTTCGAATCAAACCATTTTATGGAAAGCTGGAATATTTTAAGAAAAACTGTTTTTATAGAGACAATGTTCCGCACCCTTTAAAAGTTGATGGTTCTTTAAGTCCCTAGAACCAAAAAATTTTGACAAAATCGATTCATACCACAATTTTTTTTCTGACTATAGCTATAGTGTTACCCCTTTTGATGAAAAATGCAAAAAAAATATTTAATGTTGACATACATAAAGGTGTCTCACTGGAAACCGCCATTAGCCGTATACGGAAAAGTATACACGGAAAAAATTTGAAAATTTGTAGAATGACTAAAACCAGTAGGGCCAACTCAACTAAAATATTTTCATTTTTCTGACAATTTGTTATTTTAAATGTAACACCCTATATATTATTGCATTTTCGGATTCTACTTTAAATTTTAGGGAGACGATTTCCTGTAGCTAGGAGTTATTGATTTCGACATATTAACTTTTTTAGTAAAATTTTCACAGATGCAAAAGTTTACGGAAATATCTGTAACTTTTTCGGGAACTCGATATCGGGTTAATTTTTGGTTTGTATAATAATATAATAATAATTTGACCATATTTGTTTTGGTAGCTTTACTCGAGATTCACCTCTTGCTTAAATTCATCCATTTTCTTATTACGTTCTTTATTTATAAAATTAAATTAATTAATAAGCAATTAAGTCATAGTTACACTAACACTAAGCTATTATTCAAATTTATTTAAAACAAGCTGACTCGGCAAACTTCGTACCGCTTAACTGTCAATGGATGTCATGTTACCTTTAGCTAAATTTAATTTAGTATTTATTAACATATATTGGAACATATTTTTACTAACTCAAAAACCATCATGGGCATGCGACCAATTTTTCCAAAAACGTTTCATTGCAATCGGAAAGCATAGGAGACATACAAACGTTTATATTTATTTACATAGATTTTTCATTGTAGAACAACTCCACTTTTGATCATCGTACTTAATTTTCACATTTTTATGGAAGGCACTACTAGCACATCAAACCGTTCAATATTTGAAAACAATATATATTTTTTGAACATTTTGTATGTTTTTGTACTAGTTGAGAACGGGTTTTTCCATTGTTTTTAGTTTTTTGAATAGTATAGAATGTATTAATATTTGAACTTTTACGTTTTTTTTGGGTTTAGACCACAATGTCAACCTGGCTACAATTTTAAACTTCTAATTTTGACCACATATAATGTGACTATAACATCAAATTTTGTTTTTGGGCATAACGACAAACCTGTCACATCGTCAAACGACGCTCATTTTATAAATGCAAGACCAAAGGTCAAACTTTAAAGATGACTACAACGTTAAACATGATCATAACCTAAAGTTTCAAATGTGAATAAAAAACTCGATTTACAAGTTAAATTATTTTAAATTCAAATCATTTTAAAATTATTTTTATAATAATAAGATGTCTAATAAAGTTAGAAATGGAGAAATTTTTTTTAATTTTAAATTTAATTTTTTATTTGGTGTTCACCATATTTTATCGGTTTATCATAAAAGGATCGACATTCCTTTACTTCAATCCTACGGAAAGTGTCAATTTTTTTTAGCTTCTTTAGGAAGCATTCTTCGATATATATATTTATTAAACAAATTAATATTATTATTTTTTAATTTAAATTGAACCGTTTCAGTTGAGTTAACTACTTTTAGGACTGCTTGTATATGATGGATAAGAGCTCACTTACGAAGGGTTCGGTACTAACTGTATAATTTTTAAAAATAAATACTATGAACATATCGAATTTTATGAACGAATCATTTTTGCCAAACATCAGGTACGACTCAAATCAGAAAAAACATCTGGGTCTTACCAACACAAATTCAAATCTTTACTGTGGTTCGGAATTTGTCGTTAAAACCGCATTTGGTGTTGTAGTCAAATTGAAAGTTTGACAATCAAGCCTTTCAGAAAAGTATCTTCCATCATGGCGGAATTTAACGTTTGGCGCTATGGTCAATGTTATTAGTCGACGCAATCGACTTGCTTATTTATTAAACGATTGGTGTTTGACGTTGCGGTCAAGCTTGTTGTTATAACCAATATCAAAATTTGTAGTTACATTTGACGTTATAGTCAAAACTAGAAGTTTGATGGCAAATAATGCGTTAGACGTTATGGTCAATGATTTGAGTTTGATGTTGTGACCGATTGACCTTATGTTGTACAGTAACAAAAATATTAACCACATTTTTTATTTTAATTTTGTTTTTAATTGATTTTTTGTTACCAAAATATTGCAAACAAATTTTGAAACAATACTATTCTTCCATAGCCTACTGCTTATTTATCAAATTTTAAGCTTTGATCGGTAATGGGAAAACGACGGGGTTAATTTTTTTATTCTTTGTAGTGAAAAGGCGTTTAAACATTAGCTACTAAAACTACATATTTCTTTATCGCAAATACTTTAAATAAATAATGTGCTTTCTTGTTCTTATTTATGACCTTTCACGTTTTTTGACAAAAACTACGTGATATAAAAAATAGTTTAACAAACAATTTTCTTCAGATAACTTTTTCCGAAATTAATATTTTTTAATATATTATTAACCATATAGGTATTTTAAAAAATTTAAAAATATAAACTTCACAATTTTTGTCCTTTATACATAATATTGTATAACAAAACTTTGGGGTAACGCCTTCTAATTTATAGCGTTATTTTCCGCAAAGGTATGAAACAAAGTTAACGTCGTAATTTTTTTAAAATTAGTTTCTTCTAAACTAAAAGCAATTTCTAAACAAAAAATTTAAATATAAAAAATTGGAGATGCAAATGCAAAGTATGTGTCAGTAGGTAATATGATTTCTACCAACGAGAATTTTACAATTGAACAAAACACACTTGAATTGATTCGGATATATTTTGACTTTTGTATCCTTCTGCTCTCTATTTTTACTGGGTGCTATAATAAACTAAAACCGAATTTTTAAAAACGTTTGTATCTGACATAAAAACAGATCGATTTGTCAATAGACACACTTACAAGAACCAATCAATGATGAGGGTATGTATGTATACTTTATCTACAAATGATAGTTTCCATCTCTTATTTTCTTCTTCTTTTTGTCTTTTACTATTTGTTCTACTGCGCTTTTCAGTGAACATATATTACATTTTCTATTCTTAATTGTTTTTAAAATTTCCTCCTTCCAAAATTATTTTAAGTTCACGATTTTTGCCTTTTTAATATAGTTTTTTAGCGATACTTATCATAACTTGAACCGTACCGTAGTAGCATGAGCTTGATTTTGCCGGAGTACTTTTCCAAACATCCATTTTTTTGTTCTTTTTAAAGATAAGTATTTGTTCAAATTTTATCGGATTGACGGAAAATTATATCAAAAATATTTTGGAACCTGAAGAGTTTTGGGGAGAATTTGGAGAAACGGAAAAACAAATAAGATTCTACTCAGAATGTGTATCTGTGAGTGAGCCAAATAGAGAAGCTATTTTAAAAGTATTAGAAAGTTTTACTGAAGAGAGTGACGATAATGAAAATGGCAATTAATTACCGCAGTTCCAAAACAGAACAAGAAAATTCGAGTCGGAGGAAGAAGAGTTGGCCTTCAGAAAAAGTTAGTATGGAAAAGATAATATCAAATGGTTTAAATTAACAACTATTAAAGGTAGGACTTGCGCGCATAATTTGGTTATTTTGCTTTGTTGGTTCTGCTCGTAATAATCCTCTAATAAATGCTTGAAACCTATGGATTACTGATGAGATGATTTCAAAAGATACCCGACAAAGATACAAAAAGTCTAAAAGGTTTCTTCAGTCACGAAATAAGTTTTGGCTATCTTTTACTTACAACACTAATTTGTCAGAAATAAAGGCGTTTTTTGGACTGTTGCATCTACAATTCATCTTCAAATCTCGGCATGAAGGCTTCCGTTCTATGTGGGCAACGATGACTGGAAGATCTATTTTTGTGCCAGTATGAGTTTGGTCTGTCTCAGATGTACAAAATCAAAACTTCAAAAGAGCAAGTGATGACTGATAAATTGGCCGGTGCAAAGCATGATATTAAAGTGCAAGTTTTTCAAGTCTCTAAAATGCATTATATTGTAAATGCAGAAATTTATGGCGGGTCCTAAATAAAATTTTTATCATCCGACAAGAGTCGTTTTTAGTTTTGAGATTATGTTAAAGACTCCAATAGAAATACTTCAAGAGACTTCAATAAAGCCCATGGATGAACTGAAGAAAACCAGTTTGACGTATGTGGGGAAAATAAAAAATGTATACCACCTGAATTCCAACAAAAAGGTGCTCTCAAAACCTTATTGCTGAACAATTGTAAGTCTCAAATCTTATTTCTCAGCAACTTTAAACACTTTTGAGCAAAAACAAGAGAAGAAGGCGTGTACCCCAATAAGGATAAAAAAACTACGATCCCGTGTGAAACTTGTAAAATTCCTATTTTCAATCAACGATACAAAAATGGTGCCCTACGAGTTTTTTTCGAAGTACCAATGTACTGTAACCGAGAATCTAAAATGCATAACTGATTTCAAGTTTTTGAATAAAGGTTTTTATTATTGAGGTATTTCTTTGTTTTAATTTGATATCACATTTTTTTTCTTGCTTTAAACCATGAGAAATTATAATGCATTTTGATGCTTAAAACATTAATTTACTGGTGAGCTTACGTATGTTCACTTCTTGTTCTTTCTTTTTTATTTTACTACTTTGTCTATTTTGTTATTTTAGTATACATTTAATTGAAATTTTTATTTTAAATTTTGAAATTGTAAATTTTTTCTCTTTTCGATAGCTATCCTTACCTTAAATTCTTCTGGGTACTTTATTCCAAAAAATTCAACAAAAATTGTGATCGGATATTGACTAGGTACGAGGATATATTGAAAAATTCTTAGCCTACTATAGAACCAAACAAAATTTCAATGTCAAAATATTTTATTACTCAACATATTCTCCTCTTAATTGGATACATTTATTACAGCGAACCTGCAACGTCTCTAGACCTTTCAAAAAAAATGTTTCTTCTTGCTCTGCAAACCAGACCTCCACAGCTTCTATTACCTCCTTGTTGGAAGAAAATGTACGACCTTTTAAACTTTTTTCCAGTTGAGGAAAGAGGTGATAGTCGGACGGAGCCAAATCGGGTGAATAAGGGGGTGTTCTAGTAATTCAAACCCTAAATCACGAATTTTTTGCATGGCAACATGAGATTTGTGTGCAGGGCGTTGTCCTGCAAAAACAAAACACCTTTGGATAGCTTTCCGCGTCTTTTCTCTTTAATATTTTCCCGTAGAGTGGTCAGTAATGTCGAATAGTAATCTTCAGTTATTGTTCTACCCTTATCCAAAAATCAATCATGATTACTCCATGGCAATCCCAAAAAACTGAAGCAAGAACTTTTCCAGCAGATTTTTGGACACGAAACTTCTTAGGTCTTGGAGAACCAGAGTGTCGCCATTCCATCGATTGTTGCTTTGTTTCTGGATCGTAGAAATGTACCCAAGTCTCATCCATAGTAACAATTCGGTTTAAGAAGTCTACATCGTTTTCAAATCGAGCACAGATCGAACGCGATGCTTCCACCCTTGCACGCTTTTGGTCAACATTCAAACATTTGGGGATCCATTTTGCAGCAATTTTCTCATGTCCAAATTGACGTGAACCATATGATGAACGCGTTCGTATGAAATATTCAGTGCTTCAGATATCCGTTTTATCCCAATTCGACGGTCTGATAAAATCATGTCATGAACTGCATCGATATTTTCGGGGACTGACACAGAAACTGGCCTTCCCGATCGGTCCTCATCTTCAATGGAAAATTTACCTTTTTGAAGCTTGCATTCCAATTTTTGACGGTCGCATACGAAGGACATTGATAACCAAGGGTATTAAGCATATCTTCGTAAATCTGCTTACCTCTTAACCCTTTTAAATACAGGTACTTGATGATGGCTCGATACTCCAATTTTTCGATTTTCATAATTTCGGTGGACATCTTTTTCATTTAATTTTTGCGTGACTCTGGTTTACTTTTTGACGTCAAACTTTACAGTGACACTTCTAATAAGTTATTGTTCGTTGCTATGGTAACGCAATATTTTGTTTATGCAAGGAACTGGTCTAGGCTAACTAGATATCAATACATCCTCGTAATTGCAATGGAATATGATGCGTCGAACATGGTTTAAAATCGGTTTTCTAGTATTTCTTTATGCCGAAAAACCTTTTTTTTTGATAACGTTTAATGTACACTTTCAAAACGACAGTTTTCGAAAAAATTTTGCAACGTAGTTTATGTACGGATTCTTTGCCATCTAGACCCAATTTGCTAAAAAAATTCAGAGTTTAATCTATTCATTAGTATGCTATTATTTTATTTTAAAAACCCTCAAATTTTCCATATCAGCCCATTAAACGCTTCAAAATTGAAAACAGTATTTTTTTTTAATTTAAATTTTTTGGTGTGTTTTTGAGAGCAGCTTGCACCATCGATTTGAACTTTTTGAAGTGTAAAAAACATAAATATTTATGTTTTTTTGTTTTTAATCTTTTTGTTAACAAAATTATGCAAGAAAATTATGAAATAGTATAACAAAAATTTTTTAATAACTTATAACAAATACTTTCATTTTTAAACGATTTTTTGACAGTAAGATTTTGACAGTAAGTTAAGTGTAATAATAAATTATTGTGGTCTTATTTGGTATGTATGCCCAATTAGGTCTTAAGATATTTATTATTTTTGTTTAAACGACAAAAGAAAAAATTCTTGAATAAAAATATTTCAAATAACATTTTTGTAATAATTTTTTTAATAATGATTACTTGTTAATACCTTTAAAATTAACAATAGTGGTTTAACGAAAAGAATTTTAAGGAAAATCAAACTGTGCACGCTTTATTTAAAAAAAACTCACACTAATATCTTTCAATTTTTTTTTGTAATTCGTATAAAGTCAGTTTCAGAACAAAAATTTGGAGGAAAACTACAAATACAAAGTTTTTGCTAACGATAATTATAAAAGCAATTATGGTTTTTTAGGGTGTGTTACGTTAGCACGATGACACTTATTGATCATAGATAATTATAAACTTTGCTCATGAAAATACTATTAGCGGTAATTATGCAAAAGAACGAAAAAATTAAAAATCTTGGAAAATTAACAACTGGTGGTTTCTTAGGTCTCTCTAACATTTGGTAAAATTTTTAGAAAAAATGTTTGGAACTTAGTAGAAGCTTTCAGCAAAAACATACTATTTTATCATTGAAATTGTTGAAAAACTTAAACAACTGTGTCCAAATCCATAATTTACTTTACACAGTACTCGACATTTGTTGAATCAAAAGTTGGATATAAAGTTGTTGGGATAATTAGTTTTGTTCAAATTGAATTAGTGCCTCGTGTCTCGTATTCAACCTGATGTGAATATCATCTAGGTAATTTTTTTGTGCAAAGTAATAACAGCTGAAATTAATTTCTTTAAATATCGCAGATGCGTACAGGGAATAACAGTGAAGGTGTTGAAACTAAAAAAAAAAACATTCAAAAAAAGAACGATGAGTATCTAAATTTAGCAATTAAAGATTAACCTTAGTACCGTGGTCGTTTTGAAAAGTTGAATGACATGACGTGTTAATTATATTTAGTATTACTTGTTTATATTTATACTTTCTTATATGTGTATATACTTTTAGCAGTAATTTCTTTTAGATCAAAGGTGTGTAATAGATAAAGTATTTATTTGTTTACGTATAATTTAAATGTTTATCTAGGAAGTTAAAGAAGACGTGTGTGTATTGGTAATATAATACCAACTGGTAGCTAATAAACTGTTTTAACACTTAAGCAATAAACTCTATCAGCAATCTAAATTCATTCAATATTTAAATTAGCAGATAAAATTGACTTAAGCATTAGTTATTAATTTTGGCTACCGCGCTTTCGGTTTAATATTAATTGCCAATCCAAATATAACAATTTCGATCATTGGAAGTTTTTACCTGCTTCAGCGGAGAAACCCATTCGCTATTTGAAGTGTTTATTTTGAGAACGGCCTATTTAAATATAAATTTGAAAATAAAAGTTTGGTAAACTTTCTTAGAAGTTTAGAATCGACCTGATATTAAAAATTTAATAGCTTCGCCAAATTCATTAATCTAGAATTTTTAAAATTATTAATTACCTTTTTATGAATATTTTAAAATATTAGGTTTTTTTTTTTTATTTACGTATGTAATATACTTTAGATTGATCCAAAATGTGATTTTTAAGATTTTTTTATGATAATTGTGACGCAGAAAACTTAACATGTTATTTTTTATACTGTATTTAATTACATTTGCCACCCAAACTTAAACAATCAACCTTAAACGTAGTTAATAATTTTTGTTAAAAATTATCTAACGAGGCATTTTATAACAAGTTTTAATTTATTAATGGTTTTATTGCTTGGTACGTAAATCAGCACTTACATTTAATTTTGAAACTTTGCTTTTGAAATGTAAGCAAGTTGTTGATATTTCTCTTTACTTTATGACAAATTTCAATAAAACACGAATTGGTAAAGTTCGTTTAAAATTAAATATAATTCATCTGTATGTATATATCAGAAATTTACAAAATATTTGTTTCTTTTTAATATAAACCTTGGAAGGAAATGAAGATAGACTACAGGATTAAATTAGATTACGCGAAAAGTCAGATTGTCATCATGACATCTGTCATATATTCCTTATATTTTTAATTGGTAAATTATACTTGTATATTTCTGTAAAACTAAATACTTATAATAAATTACATAGTTTGACTGATAACAATATTCTGTAATTTTTTAGTTTTTACTTTTTGTAATTTGTAATGATTACAAAAAGTTATGGGAATTACAAGTAGATATTAGTATTTCTTATAGTAAATACATTACATGTTTTATCTTAACTTAGAAACACATTAAACAGATTTTTTGGTTTATTTTCTGCTAAAATCCAAAAATTTGTGTTTAGTGAGTTTTTAAAAAAATATTATTTGCTTACGAAATAAAAAGGTGCGTATAGTCCAGTGCATTTAGGAATTGACCCACTATTTTTGTATACATTTTTTCGTTTACCTCCGGTTCAAAAAGGTCTCCCTCGCTGAGATTAACCCTAAGTTTGCGTACTTCTAAAACCAACCCTTTCGCCGGCATCGTGGAATTGGTGTTTTTTTAGTATTTTCCTATCTCGCGTTCTAATGTACGTACTGTCATAAACTTGGTGTCTTTGGATTCGTTTTAAGTAATGTGTTTAACAATGTTATATGACAAGAAACTGTGCGTTTAACGGGAAAAGTTTACTGCTCTTTAAAGTCGACAGAACGACTAAAAAAAAAGTTTTTTTTCCTTTTCGGTTCCTATCTTTTTTCCAGTTTACCTGATGCTTTTTTGTAAGAAAACTATATTAAAGATAAAGTAATTTCAAGCATTTACAAAAAAAATTATCCTCATACGAGCAATCTACGCGCAAAGTTGCTAAGTTCAGCGAGGACTTTTGAAAACCCTGACTATCTCCGCGCTGCATTTTGTCGTAATACGACTTGTCCCTTTTATTATTTATTTATTAAAATAAACGATTTTTATGCATCATACATTGTTTAAATATGCCTATTTGTTTAATAAAAGTTTTGTTGGAGTGTATTTTTATTTCCAAAGTAAACATTTCCATGGGTTTACTTACGACTTGATTCTTATTATTTACTATTCAATTACACTATTGCTATTTTTGAATAATTTATTGGTACAGTAAGAAATTTTTAGATAACACGTTTGTGACCATAAAAATTGCTAGTAGTCTAAGTTTTTATTTTTGAAATTCGATATTTCGTCTATCATATACCGACTTCTTCAGGAAATTGATTTTCTGGTTCATCTTTATTTTAATAATAATAATAATAATAATACTTTATTTAACGGAATAAACCTTTTTAAATACAAAATCAAATTTTATTGATTTGATATGTTTAAACAAAAATATAATTAAAAAATATATATATATATATATATATATATATATATATATATATATATATATAGTATTAGCAACTTTGCCGACAGGTATGTAAAAGCAGTTACATAGTCGATTCTTTAATAATTATAGCCAACCTAACAGTTGGCAAGTATAAAATTTCGAATCGCCTGTTAGGTTGGCTATAATTATTAAAGAATCGACTATGTAACTGCTTTACATACCTGTCGGCAAAGTTGCTAACATTTTCGTACGTGAACGCTTTCACGAGTCGACACTAGATGTCGAAAAACTTATCATTTATATATATATATATATATATATGTATATATTCATAAGAAATAACAAATGAAATACTAAGATAATAAGTAAAAATAATACATACATTTGAAACTTAATTATTTAATTGTGGAAATACAGTATATGAATTTAACTTATGTTTAAAATTTTGTATGGTGATCCAAATAAATGAAACCACATAAAAATATTAAATTTGTTGCCCAGTCTCATAAGTCTTGATATACTTTTGTTATACGCAAAATTGGAAGAATGTTGAGGTACTTTAAAAATATCTTTAGATCTTGATCGTAAATTACCATAAGATATAAAATTTAATTCTTCAACTAGCACACTGCAATCCACTTCGCCATTAACAATCTTATGGAGATAATATAAATCTACAATTTGACGCCTATTGGATAAGGATTGAATTTGTAAAGATGATAAAATTGGATTATTTATATTTGTGATGTTGCTTCTCCTTAGTTTAAAATCTAGGTAACGTAGAACTTTTTTCTGAACATCTTCAATCATATTTTCCAGGTAATTAATATGTGGACACCAAACAATAGTTGCATATTCCAATTGAGTTCGTACCAGAGAGTAATATAATGTCACAATAGAGTTGATAGTGAGATCATTGCTAACAGTTTTAATCATTCCCCATTTTTGCATTGCTTTTTGCACATTTTGGTTATATGATTTTTAAACAATAGTTGACTATCAAAAAGTACACCTAAATCTTTTTTATTTCTAGTTTAGAAACTCTTTTGTCGTCAATTTTATAAATGTATTCAACTCTTTTTTTTGATCTAGTAAATGTCATTACATTACATTTATCATGATTAAGAAATAGTAAATTTTGATTACACCACAAGTTTAAACCATGTAAATCCTTTTGCATTTTGTCGCAGTCATCTTTAGATCTAATATAATTAAAAATTTTTAAATCATCAGCAAACAAAAGATAATTTGAGTGTTTGATGTAATTTTTTATATCATTTATAAATAATAAAAATAATATCGGACCACAATGAGAACCTTGAGGTACTCCGGAATATACTGGAAATACTTCAGATGTATAGTTTTTAATTTTAACTTTTGAAATCTATTGCACAAAAACGCCTGTAACCATGATAAAATCGATTTATTGAAGCCTAGTTTCTCTAATTTTTTAGCAGTATTACATGATTAACTTTATCGAAAGCTTTGCAAAAATCAGTATAGATCACATCGGTTTGACTTTTTTTTCAAAACCTTTCATTATAAATTGCTGGAAAACCATTAAGTTCGATATAGTTGATCTATTTTTCATGAATCCATGTTGACATGGAGATATTAATCTTTTACTGACCACGTCAGTTGTCTTACTACAAAATTATCAAATATTTTAGGAAGTATAGACTGTTTCGAAACTGCTCTGTAGTTACATACATCATCTGATTTGCCAGATTTATGGATCGGTGTAACAAATGATAATTTCCATATTTTCGGTAATACACCATTGTTTAAGGAAAACATAAATAGACGATGAATTGGAATAGTTAAGGACGATACGCATTTTTCAAAAACAAACTAGGAATTCCATCAGGTCCTGAAGTTGTGCTATTATCCAAACAACTTAATTCTTTGTAAACTTCTTCAATCGAAATACTTAGTCTAACACTTTCCGCATTTGATTCATGATCAAAAAATCTTTCGGAAGAGTCTAAATAATTTAGTACACTAGGTTTAGTGTATGCAGATGCAAAATACTCAGCAAATAATTCGACCACCTTATTACTGTTTTCGGCTACCTTTCCATTGCTTGAATTACGCATTAAAAGAGGGATGGAATTATTGTCCTTTATTTCATTATAAAATTTCCAAAAATATTTAGGATTACTTTGTAAATTAGAATTGACTTTGACCATATAATAATTAAATAAATCTGTTGAAAGTTTTTGCACTTATTTCGTAAACACTTAAAGACATCATAATCTTGAGGCAAACCGCTACGTTTAAATGTGTGATGAGATATTTTTTCTGCCGTATTAATTCCTTTAATTCCTTAGTGACCCAAATTGGAAACTTGTCTAATTTATTATATGCTATCTTAGATGGTATAAAGCGATCTCGTACTTCATTAAACAAAGAATAAAATGTTTCAATAATGACTTCAATATTACTATTATTAAAAACGATATTCCAATCTATAGAACAAAAATAATTATTTATACTAACATAGTCTGCTTCATGGTAATTATATATTACTACTTCTTGAGGCTGTAAGTACTGCACTTCGTATTTAGAGGAATATTTATATCATAAGCATTATGATGAACACTATCATCTTGTAATCTATTAGTAGATAGAGATACATAAACATTCAATACATTTGTAAACACTAAATCAAGATAAACATTTCTACTGTTGGGAATTAAATTAACCTGATTTAAAAGAAGAGAATTATAGCAATTAATGATGAATCTTTCCTTTTGATCAAAAAATGAAACCCATTCAAAATCAACTCCTTTCTTATTCCAAACAAGATTAGGTAAATTGTAATCCCCTGCAAGTATTATTTTAGCATTACTATTATTAGACAAACGTGATTCAAGAAATTAACAATGCTTGTCGTAAATCATAGAACTGGAAGCAGGAGGTATGTAAACTGCACCAATAATGTATATGACGTTATTAATTTTTAGATTCACAAATAAATGCTCGATTTTATTATCAAGATGAATTAAAGAAGTGATAAAACATTTTTTACTGCGATCAGCAAACCACCTCCTCTAACGTTACCTGATACAGATCGATCTGATCTATTAATATTATAATTACTGAACTGAAGCAAATTGTTACCCAAATTTTCATATAGCCAAGTTTCACATAAAATAATAACATCAAAATTACTGCAAGCAATCATAGATAGCATCTGAATTTTGGTTCTAATGCCACCACAATTTTGAAAATAGAAATTCAGTTTTTTGACGCAGAAGGTTTCGGTGCCAGGGACTTTGTAATAAACGGTACATCAAAACGATATTTTATGATTAACTCTATTTCTCCATTATTTTTCTTACGCGAAGTTCAGAAATCACCTTCTTCAAATACTATAGCTGTTTTGGTGTTTTATCTGCGTGAAAATGATTTTGTTTATTAGGATTAATTGCATTAGATCTTAAAACTTCTCGTACTTCATAAACATCCTTAAAAATTAGCTTTAGCGGTCTGGGTTTGTTTTATGAACTTTATGAAGACCAATTAACTTTCTCTACATTCAATTGAAACATTTAATATTTCGACGGGTTTTACCTTTATCAACATATTTTTCTCTGCTTTTTCCGAACTCAATTCTGCACGACCCTTGAGATTGACTTCACGGCGCGTTTTGTTTTTCATGTGGTTTCCCCGATAGGCTTACTCCACAGTTTTCTTTTTTTAGTGAATTTGTCACCCTGCCATCGTCACCTGCATTCTCACTTATCACAAATTTGTTTTTCTTGTCAAGGAAGCGGTTGATCTGGGCCAAGGTACCATCGTTGGAAGTTTGTCGTTTTTGAGTCCTCTACATTTCCTTTCGCGTTCGTGCAGGTTTCTCCTCTGCAAATCTTGCACAAAATAGAACATTTAAAACTTGCTTTTCGACATCCATAAGCCCTGCTACAGTTGGTTGTACATCCATAAAATACAATGTCCAGAAGTATGTGTGGTATCGGTCCTTGATCTGTTGTCATTGGTTCCAAAACTCTGTTACGTCCTTTTCATCCCCAGTCAAGTGCATTTTTCTCTGCGCCGATCCACTTTTGCATTTTATAATATGTTCGGAGGGAATGTTGCCTTGCTGCTGAGTTCGCAGGAGGTGAACGCGATAAATCGGTGTTGGTTTTCAGGCCATCTCGCAAAAATGAGCAGCAGCAAGACAACATTCCCTTTGAACATATGGTCAAATGCAAAGGTGGATCGCTGCAGAGAAAAATGCACTTGGAGCCAATGACCACCGATAGGAACTGATACTACGCATACTTCTAAACATTGTATCCTGTGGATGTACAACCAACTGTAGCAGGGTTTGTGGATGGCAAAAAGCACGTTTGAAATGTTTTGTTTTGTGCAAGATTTGCTGTGGAGGAACAAATAACGAAGACGACGAAGTTGAAGACGAACTTTTAACGATGGTTTCTTTATTGAAAAGAAAAGCAAGCATGATAAATAAAAATCAAGATGACGATGACTATTAATATTAGACAAAGTGAGAGTTCATTAAAGAAAAAATGAAAACTGTGGAATAAGCCTATAGGGGAAACCACATGAAAAAAAAACGCGTCGTGAACTGAATCTCAAGGGTGGTGCGAAATTAAGTTTGGAAAAAGCAGAAAAAATATGTAACACCCGTTGAAATGTCGAGGGTAAGTCGCATTACGACAAAATGTAACGCATAGCGCGAGCGCTACATTAGGTTAGAAGGCCCGCGCGGAACTTGGCACGTGGAGTGACGGGCGAGAAATGGTCATATCGGGAATTTTTTTTTGTAAATGCTTGAAATTACTTTATCTTTAATAAACTTTTTTTTAAAGTCGTTCTGTCAATTTTTAAAGGCTATGGATCAGTTACCCAGGGATGTGTAACTGATCTATAACTTTTTTGTTATTGAAGATATCGACATGCGGTTTTTACCATCAAATAAGCACATTCTAAGAATATTTTGATTATATACAAAGTGTTTCTATAAAGGGTGGTAAACCAAAGTTAGGTTTTCCAATTGAACACCCTGTATATTTTTACATAGTTAGTTTTAGCATAAAAAATAATAGAACTTTGTATATAATAACATGGGTTTAGCTGTTTTTGTTTCGACTTTATTCAAGTTTTGTTAGAAAAAGACTCACACATACGCACACACTATATAGAGTGTGCAGACACGCAAAATGTTAAATAACTTTTTTTATAAATGAAACATTTTGTATTTCTCTTCAGCCTATAAGTATTTCATAAGCTTTTCATTGATATACAGTTTTCATTGTAAATTCAGAATAGTTATTGACATTTTAAAAAAAAAAAGTATTTTATTATGAAGAAATATTTTTTAAACTAGTCTACTACTCTTCTCAACTGTACTAGACAAGACAATAAAAAAGTTAAGAAGAAGATGAACACACTAGCACAGGGATACTGAAAATGACACAAATTTAGGTCACAGAACTTAAGTTTGCAGATGACATTGAATTGATAGTAGATACGAGGAGAACTGCAATATAATCTCAAAGTATTAGAGGAGGAATTGAAGAAAATAAACATGAAAATAAACATGGAAAAACAAAAACAATAATAATTTCAAACAATAAGAAATAGAATATTTAAATTATCTAGGTGCAATACTAGAAGAAAATGGAAAATTGAACAAACAATTAAACCATAGAATAGGAAAAGCAGGAAAAATATTCAATCTGATGAAGGCAACCTTTCCAGGAAAAAGAGAAATGTTCAAGGAAAAAAAACAGAATTTGTTAAAAAAGTCGTCACGCCATCAATCACATATAGCAGTGACACATAGGCATTCACAGAACGATAAAATACAAGTATTATTGCAATGGAAATGAGGTTCCTTAAAAAAATAGAAAATGAAACCAAGAAGGACAGAATAAGGAATGAAACATTTCGACAAAACATGAACATGGAATCAGTCAACGAAAAAAACATAGAAGGGCAAATGGTTTGGGTATGTGTGTAGAATGTCGGACGCCAGTTTAATAAAAAGTGTATTTCAAACGCGAGTGCCAGAGAAAAATAAAAAAGGAAGACCAAGAACAAAATGTATTGATAACATAAGGATAGAAGTAGAAAGAAAAGAAATAACTTGGGAGGGAATACAAAACCTAACGCATGCTAGGAAGCAATGGAGAGAGAAGTGCAAGATTCAACTGCACCATCGTTACACCTAACGGAAGACCAAGATCCTAAAAGTAGAAAGTTTTAGGACTAAGTAAAAAGTTGCAAAAATTAACAACTTATTTATAATCAAATAATTTTTTTTGAAAAATGTCATTAACGATCCCGAATTCAGCACACAAATTGCATACTAGTAGAAAGCTTATAAAATACTTTAGTCGACTCATAAACAGAAAGGTGTTCTATTTATAAAAAAGAATTATTTAACTTTTTGCGATTTAGCTCACTCTGTATATTTTGTGCGTATGGGAATTAGAATTTAACTATTTATTAAAACTCCAGGTTATTCTAAAATTTTCTGTAACTAGTTTGTCGGAAAATATCCATGGCCTACTGATCAGTAATCTATCAAATGTGAGTCTCTTTTCTAACAAACAGTTGAATAACGCCGAAACGAAAAGAGCTAGACCCATTATTTTTTATGATAAAACTAGTTGTGTAAAAATATACAAGGTATTTTTTTCAAGAAAACATAACTTTTACCATCTTGTATAGAATCACTCTTTATATAATTTTTAAAATATGCAGCATAAGTGTGCTTACTTGATGGTGAAAACCGCAAGTCGATATCTTCAATAACAAAAAGTTATGGACCAATTACACATTCCTGGGTCACCCTGTATGTAAATTGTTGTACAATTTTATTTTATTTATTTTCAATTATTCAAAAATGGAAAAATGAAAATAACATTTTGATAACTTAGTTTATCATAGGAAAAGTAGAATTGTATGTCAGTGATCCCAAATACGACAGAATCAAAGCTTCAAATAGGTAAATAGTGTTTTTTTGTTTCTAAAAATTGACATTTTGTTTGGTTTTTTGCCCAAATCAACTCGAAATACAATTTTAGAAAATCATCCAAGTAAGTCGCAGGTACACTAAAAAACTAGTTTATTAAATTTCTCAAATGCTGAGGATTATTGACGCATTGGGTGAACATTTTATCGATAGGAAGTAAAGTACACGTCCAATCCAGATATACCTAAACTTGTCAAACGCTTTCATACTCTGTCTACCACACACCGATAGAGAATCTTGTTAGATAAATTATTTATGGGCAAAATATTCAACAAATATAAGTTTACTTCATAAAATGCATTTATAACAGTACATAAGTTTAATTAAACATTTTTTCTTAATAAACTTTTTAACTCATAGACGTCAACAAATAAATCATTCTAACACCTGAGTGTATTATTAATGTCCGACGCACACCTTCATGTAAATGGAAGTATGCCAACCTAACTCGTAATTATGCAAATACGTATGCATTTGCTGAAGAACTTCACTTAATTTGTAATACCACAATAAAATCACAAGTTGTTTTACACTCGGATCTTGAAAAAAAAATGGTGTAGGTACAGGAAATATTACACGCTTTTTCTTGCAGATTATATTCACATTGTTTTCACAATATGAATTCGTTATGCAATAAATAAATGCAAAACGCATTTAAATAAAAATTACTAGCTTTCTATTAATTATTTTATTTTTTGCGTTTCTTTGCATAAAGTTTTGTATCAGTATGTGACAGTTTCTTTTTAAAGTTCAGACATATCAGTTAATAATAAACGACCTTAATAATTGTTAGAAAAACATTTTGGTATGTTTTCTTTTAATTGGTTTACAACATTTACATTGTCATTCAATTAAAACAGCACTTTTAAATGCAAACAAAACATTTTTAAAATAACATCGCCAACACATACGGCTTATAAATGCTTCGCTCTTTAATATTAATAAGAATATGTAAATTAACATGATATGCTTTCACTAATCACTGCCCACACCAGTTAAAGACCATTTCAAGTTGTTCCGTGTAAAAATATTCTCATTTGAAACACTTATCTTAAGTACAATTTTACTTAATTACACACCAGACGTACAAAAAGGAAAAGCATTTAATTGTAATTTTAACTTTTGATTATTTTGAAATATTATGAACTATCTCTACGAGTTATAACTTAATCAATACCTTCATAAATTTCAGTTTTATCACACATAAATAACTGTTTGTTGTGATTTAGTGTTTTTTATTTTGCTAGATAGAACGTGCACCTTTTCTGGCTGTTAATAAATCGAAAATTCTAATGGATTTATAACGTTACAAAGATTATTAATCCAACATAAAAATTCCAAAGTATTTGTTGAAGAGTAAGTTAATTGGTGGTTTTAAATAATTAATCTGCTTATTGGATTGTAGAATTACCGAAAAATATTTTTAAAATAGAAGTTTAAAATTCTACGTGCTGAAACTTCTAATTAGAACTGAAATTAAAAGATTTTAAGGTATTAGTTACGTGACACTTTCAGTTATTTACCAACATTTTTTTTAAACCTCCAATTCGCGGTTGTTTCTAATTAAAGTTATACTCTGCAGTCTTCTTTAAATTTTTTGGGACACTTTGGAATAAATCCAAAATTATTTTTACATCATTATCATTGCAGGGTTATTACTAATTATTTTCTAATAATAATAATTTTTTCTGAGATATTTATCATCATCACGTGACCTTAAAAATTGTAATTTCCAGTTACATTCCTTCGTCATACAACCAATTAAACAAATTGACGTTCTAATTTATTTTTTTCACAAAACGATTTAAAGTTATCAAATTACACTTATACACATTACTAGCTGACCCTGACAAACTTTGTTTTGTTCAAATAATTGAATTAATTTCGAGCATTCATGATTCCACCCAAAATTTGTAAACTATTTTACTTTAAAAATCAATGAAAAATGATAAAACAACACTTGTTGAGAATTTTTCGATTTTACAATTACGAAGAAACCCGCAAAACGAAGTATCCAATTTGGTCCCGTCGTTTTTAAGTTTTAAGCATCCGAACAAACCATGATTAATTTTTATACAGGGTCATTGATGGTCGATGGTAGGTTAGACGTTTTTGGAAAACGGGGCATACGAGTAATCTGAAAATTTGGCTATTGCCATAAATAGACACGATCTATATTTCTAAAATATTTTCATTTTGGCGGTGTTGGGCGCTTCTACTAAAAAGTAGTAACAACTTGTTAATTTTAAACGAAACACCCTGTATATTATTCAATTTTTAGAATCGCAATATTTTTTTCTGAATACTTCCCTATACCTATCTACACCGGTTTTCGAGATAATAATTATTTTAGGTTATTTTTTTTCAAAATATAATCTAACCAAAATTTAAATTTAGCTGCTGTTTGAACCCATATAAGGCTGAAATTTTAGATGCAGTTTGCTAAAGCCTTGTATTTAACAGCTACCTAAATAAATTTATTTTATTTTATACAGGGCGGTTTAAAATTAATGATTTTGACGTGACATACAAAAAAGGTCAAAACTTTATTTTTTAAATGGAACACCCTGTATATTACTTGAAATTCTGATAGACAATTAAAATTCCTTCGAGTTGATATTGCATAATGGTATAGCTAACTCGTTAACTTTTTGAAATAATCGCAATAATGATTAAAAATCACATTCGTCTACTTAAGTTGGAACCATATGGAAAACCTTTATACAATACAATAATGTTTATTTGAATTAAAAACAATACAAATAAACCATAACCCACAAAGGATAACCTGTACGTGGGTGGATATGTCTTACATTACTATTTTATATTAGGTAGGTATTCAATAATATTAAAAAATTTACGAAAGAATACAGAATGTATAAATAAACGCAAAATAGGTATTTCTATAAAAAATATAAAAGTTTTCATGAACACATGAACACAGTATGAAAAAGCACTCAGATATAATGTAAAACACATTATCGACTATAGCATTCACGGAAATAATGATTGTATATATTCTTTTTGGACAATTTTAGAAATTTTTAGTTTCTTTAGTACAATTTTCTTTTGTCGAATATGTTGCTGTCAGTATAAAGTTTTTCGCTACTGCATAATAAATCATCTACTTTTAACAATATACGTAAGAATTTTTTGTATAATTTCTACTCTTTTTATAAGTTCTTTAGTGGTACTGCCCCATGCTATAATTCCGTATGATAATCTCGATTCTTTTAGGGAAATATACACTTTGTCTAATTGGTCAAAATCTAAAAAGTTCTAATTTTTTAAATCTAAAAAGAAAACCACGTAATATTTGGACAAGATGAGTTATGTGATTTTTTCATTTAAGATGACTGTCAATGATGACCCCCAGATATTCAGTTTGATTTACCCTTAACAGATTATTTTTATTATCAATTTTTATAAAATTAAAATTTGGAAGCTTGTCTGCATAACAACAAAACGGTACAAACTTTGATTTATTGAAATTTATTGTTAAAAGTTTATATTGAAACCAGTTATAAATATTTTGCATGTCATTTTACTATTTTTAAAATATCCCAATTTTTTCCTTCATAAAAAATGATTGTGTCATCAACAGAACAACTTACGGAACCTTTTGTTTGTAAATTTAGAAGGTCATTTATATATATATTGAAAAGAAGAGGACCCAGAACTGTGCCTTGTGGTATTCCACACTGTACAGAGAGTTTATGACTTTTTGTTCCATTAATATATACAAATTATATTCTTTCAGATAAATTAACTGATGTTTGTTTAAATATGTATTAATTCTACGCTTTAAAATTTTTTCAAAGATTTTTGCAATATTTTATATCATGGATATTGGTCTATAATTTGAAGGGTCTTCTATGTTACCATTTTTAAATAATGGTTTACTACTGCTATTTTGAATATAGACGGACATACACCTAGAATAAATATGTTATTAATTAGATTAGCAATAGGAGACCCAATTTCATTAGAAATTATTTTTAATAATTTTGCACTGATTTTATCATATCCGGGAGATGCGTTATCTTTTAAACTATGTATTATACTAATGACTTCATTATCATTTGTTGGTGTTAGAAAAATGGATGAAGCCATAGAAATTTTCGAATTTCCTAATATATTAACATTATTTGTATTATTAATTTTTGAAGCTAGGTTTTTACCTACATTAATAAAATATTTATTAAATATATTAGCAATTTCTGTATCATTTTCCGTTACTTCTCCTTTTCGGTTTTTAGTTGCTTTAACTCAAATGGTTTGTCTTTGCAATTTGTTAATTTATTAATAATATTCCAAAAAGTTTTGCTATCTTTAATATTACTATTCTGAATTTTTTCGGTAAAAATTATTTTTGTGATTTTGATTAGATCGTTTAATTTATTTCGATAATTTATAAATTCCATCTTTTTATTTAAGTCATTAGGATGTTTTGCATTTTTTGTACAGTTTGTCACGAACATTAATTGATTTAACAAGCCCTTTTGTAATCCATGATTTACGTTTTTGTTCTGTATGTTTAATTTGTTTAAATACTGTACAATTATTAATAATTAATGTTATTTCATCTGAAATGTGATTTGCCATTAACTCCACATTTGTCATGGTGTAGGTATTATTCCAATTTATTTTTATTTTTTAGTGTTTTGTAATCAATCAATTATTTGATTTCATAGTATTGTTTACGATTTTGAAGGGTAGCAATGCTATTGTAGGAAATGATCTGTTGTATTAGTTTTAAGATAGCTGATAAGTTATTTTGTAAGTTATTTTTTGGTTTAATGAAAATATGATCAATACAAGGTTTAGAGTTTCCGATTATTCGCGTATTTTTATTAATCATTGATATAAAACCGTACTCACCCATTATATCTAAGTATTCAGTAGAAACTTCATTTTCTATTAATATATTTATATTCATGTCTCCTAGAACAATATTATAGTCATAGATATCTTTACTTGCAACTGCTATGTAATTTCTAAATGCCTTCAAAAAGTCTTTACACAAATTGATGGAGATCTGTAGATAGAAGTAATGAGTATATTCTTACCTTTGCATTTTACTTTTGTTTGTATAATTTTGTTGTTGTCAATGTTTACTAAATTTACGACATAGTTGAAGCAACCTTTTATAAATAATATTATTCCATCATTTTGGTTAATTTCACCCTCATTATATACAATATCATACCCAGGAATGCTGAAAAAATTTTTGTCATGTAATTTCCATGTCTCTGAAAGTACAATACAGTCAAATTCAAATGGTATTTGACTTAATAGAACACATAATTGATCAAAGCTCTTTTGCATACTGCGAATATTCTTGTGAAGTATTTAAAATTTTTCTACCTCGTTTTCAAATAAAACATTTTTTGTTGCAAATGGTTGAATTTCTAATGGATTATAAGGAATATAATTATTGTCATTAATAAATTGATTCATTTTTATTTTTGTTTTGGTGTTGTCCTGATATATTATAATAGATCCATCACGTGACCACACATTATTTCTGCCAAACTTTTCTTTCGCCATTTTCATTATCACAATTCGTTGCATTGTTAAATCCTCTTGTATTACACAGCTGGTACCTTTTAGTTTGGTTCTATTACTTAATAATAACTATTTTTGCTTATAGAGTTTTACTATTATAGCGCGGTTTTTATTATTTTCATATTTCCCGACCCTATGAATACGATCAATGTCTGATCTTGATAATTTAACATTCAATTTATTTTCTGCTAACATTATTAGGTTTTGTTCTAAATCTTCGCTTTTTTTTTCAGGAATTCCAAAAATTCTTATGTTATTTCTTCGTGAATACTGTTCCATCGCATCTACTTTGTCTACCAGTACTGCTTTTTCTTTAGTTAGAATTTCTACTTCATTACCTAACTCTTTAAACTTTTGTTCAAATATGCCGATAATATTATCACTAACACGTTGAACTATTTTACTGATAAATTCTTCATTTTCTAAAATTTCTTTTATGGAACTTGCAACACAAGTATTAATTGCACTTAATTGTTCACGTGTTAATGGAGACATTATAGTACAAACGATCTTTAACTCAAACTAGCCTTTAAAATCTTATAAGTACTGCTGCTGATAGAAACACCTCTACACTAGGCAACGCATCGACACCCAATTACACATTATTGGTGTTTTGAAAAAAGTTATTCTTGATAAAAAGTTCTGTATGGTCTGAAACACTTAAAATGAAACCATTAGATATAATAATACTTAATCACCAAACCTGAATTTTCATACTAAATAGCTCTAATTTCATATTTTCATATAACCTTGAAATCGAAACAACTTTTCTTTATATCATTCTTCTGTATTATGAAAAATTTTATTTTTTTTGACAAACTTCGTATACCACTTAAAAAAATTGACACACGATGGTTGCATTTTAAGTTTTGGACTATGGAGAACTTTTTATCAAGAATAACTATATTTTCAAAAAACCGATAATAAAAAAGTTTTTCTATTTTGGGTCACTTACAGAGCACCCAAATGAGTTCTTTTATAGAAATTTGAGTTCTTTTATAGAAATAGAACAATTTTCATTCCGAACGGTGGTAACACTGATAACGTCCATGCTGTCATTACGTTCGGTGTGCATTAATTTAAATCGTAATTAATGTTCAGTAGATTTATTTATCTACTTATTTTTATTTCCACCCATTTATTTTTAAATGAAACATGATAAATGTACTAATTAAACTTAAACTAGCATTTAAACCAAAGTTTAATGAAAATATTGCCATCTTAGCAATTACACTACAAAATTCCCTAAATTTAAAAACTTGCAATATTTTATTTTAAAATCAATCTGAAAAGCCCAAAATAGAAAAAATAGTATAAAGAATTCGTTTCAGAAGGCATTTTAGCGACTCGTACTTTCGTACTGTACTCGTCTTATAAAATGCGTCTTCTGAAACTAGTTCTTTAATATACTATTTTCATATGGTTCCAATGAACGTAGACCACTGTATAATAATTAGAAAAAATTGGTCAAGCAAGATTTGGATATTAAAAACTATTTCAATGTAATTGTGATTATTTCTCACTAATTGCTGTATAATTTATGATTTAATAATTTAAAAACAAAAAAAATTCCAAGGATTATTCATGAAGAATCGAAGAACGAACAATAAATAAAAGAAGATCAGGAAATAGAAAGATGGTATCTGGTAAGACAAGAGAAAGTTTCAGGTCACTTCTTTTTTATAACATTTATAGATTAATTGGTTTAAAAAGAGCAAGAAACAGTTAAAAGAATGTTTATATGATACAATAAATTCATCTTCATAGACAATATTGTAATTGTGTTTGGCAATGAAAAGATTTAGAAGAAAGTATCAACAACTAAAAACGTGATGAGGCCAAATAAAAACAAGAATCAGGTAACCGCAGGAACCGCCAGCTACACCTCGAAAAGTCCAGGTTTCTGAGGATATAGCAGGATACAGCATCCAGCATGGAAGAAATAAAGACTGCAATAAAATTACTAAGAACAACAAAGCTGCAGGGCTGGATGGAGTCGTAGCTAGAGCCATCAAGGCGGGCAGCAACATGCTTCTTGAGAAGATACACTTTCTATTCTATTTCGACTCGGAACATACCTCATTTGATCATTACAGTAAGCATTACCCCGTTCTCTGTTCCAGCTAAAACTCAAAAACATAGGACATTCACAACCATAGAAAAATAAGCTGGCTTTTGCTCGCACCGTGGCTGCTGTGACTAAATCTTCACGATTAGACAACTAATGCAAGAACGGATGCGATGCGGAAAGAGAACTGAAATTGTCTTCTCTTCCGAGCAGGTTTTGACAATGTACATTGGACAGCACTTTGGAAAACATACCATTAAAACTCATTCGCATACTCCAAACCATCTACAAGGACGAAATAATATCTCCGTGCACACGAAAATACGCTTGTTTAGATCATTAATCATCTCTGTCCCGCTCTATGGATCCAAGATTTACACTTTTCCAAAGACCGAGGAAACCAAATTGGAAATATTCTAGATACATTGCAATGGCATCCGAAATGACAACATCAGAACCCGCTGCAATGACCAACAACCAACCATCAGTAAAAAAATCCAGCGAAGCAGGCTATGGGGGTTTGGACATTATCATACAGAGTCTTATGGAGACGGCGCCCGCCACAATGAAAGATCCAAAAAACATTGCCAAAAAAGATGTGGATAAAAAGGAAGTCAAAGGCGATCTCAGTAACCGAATACTAAATAAACCTGGACCAGGCGAAACCGTTTGTTCAAGACCAAAAAAATTGAAAGGGTATCATTAGGGACGTCCGTTAATCAGCAAGATATTGGTTTCGGGTACACCCCTAGCCAAGCGTCCGCTAAATGATCAAGAAGAAGAAAATTACTGAAGGAAGAAAAGTTATACACATTGGATTAAAGGGAGAACTTTTAAAACAAGTTGATAGCTTCCAGTATCTGGGGATTAATATAGAAGAAAATGATAAGAAGATACAAAACAGAATAATAAGAGCATTTTACACTTTGAATAAGGAAAACAAAAATGAAAATGTACCAATCGGTGCGTAGACGAACAGTAGGTACTATCATTAATAATGACAATGTTTATTACGGCAATCAAACGTACAAACGCCTCTTTTGCCAAGTCAAAAGAAAAACATATACATAGGAAAAACACTGAAGAAGAAAGAGGCAATCTGGAATGAAGCAAAGCAAACTCACACTGGGCAAAAAAGAATACACGAAAATTAAATATCATTAAGTTTATAAGTTTCATGAGCAAGGAAAAAGCATTTTGTTGTCAATGGCGTGTTGGCTTACGACATCTCCTACAAAAAGGCCCTCAAGTTTTTAGGGAATCTATAAATTATGTTTTTCCAAGAATTAATGTCAATTAATATACATCATCTGAACTGATTATTTAACGTCATGAAAAAGACAACACACTCGTTTGCCAAAACGTCGACGCTGTTCTTCTGTTTCGTATCCTTACTTCTAAAGAAGGTCTTTGTGGAAAGCAACCATATTATTAATGTAGAAGTAAGATTATGTCTAGTTTTAATATAATTAGTTATAGTAAAGTGTCTAGAAAAATAAGTAACAAATTTAATAAAAACAAATTATTGACTAATAAGACACGTGCTATCACAACACGTCCGAAAATTGAATTGTACTAAAGCAACTTTGTCAACAGATGTGTAACCAGTTATAAAAGTCTATTCTTCGATTATTATTACCAACTAAACGTTGGCTTAAAAGCAATCTCGAATCGCCTGCTGTAAATTTGCAAGAGATTATATATTTACAAACACCGAGAATCACTCAACATCTGTTTCGTCCTTTTGGGAGTTTATTGAGTTTCAACAAAAATTCAAAAGATTAAAAAACATTAATATTAAACATTCTTAACAACATTTGCTTGTACATTTTTAATTATGCCATGTTGTACCTTTTAAATATTTGATGTTTACCTGACTTTTTTATGTAATTTTATTACAAATAGTAGAAATGTGTCAGTCTGGTTACTTCTATCATGGATTGGGAAAAATTCCAATAGTTACAATTTCGTCTATTTACCATTTATTTCAAATAAAATAGTTTTCAATTTCAAGTAGTGAAAAATGGTTCTCATTGTTTATTCTCGTATTTGTTTAATTTTTGTTTAAGGTTTTCTGAGAATATGAAATTTTCTGAGTAAGAGGAATTTGTCGAACAGATTAGTGAGGTTTAAAAAGTAGGTATCGACCCTTACTTTTCTTACTATTTATATATTATCCAATCTTTTCTACCCCTTTTTACAAATTTGGTTATGTCTATGATATCACATTGCTGTCCGATTTTTCGATTTTAATTCTATCCCTTCTTATTATGTCTTTTCTCTAAGGTGTTGATTTTCGAGGTTTTTAATAACTGTTTGGTTTTACTAGTATCTGCATGACACTCTGCTCAATGTGGTCATACCATGATTTTCTAAATTTTAACTTTACGTTGCGTGCTCAAGTATCAGGTTTTTGACTCATGCTTTTATTCGGGTGCTAGTCATAACTGTTACTGTTAGTTCGCCTTTATTTTTGTCATTGTATCTGTAGTTAGTTCTTCTGTAATCTGTCTTAAAATTCAAAACACATGAATGCTGACTCTCTCTATTGCTATTTGGCGAAGCACATAGATGGAGACATATTTTGACGGAAGCCTTGTTGTTCCTCACTAATATCTAAGACATTTTCTATTTTGTCAAAAACTATGTTTTGTAAATCATTTGTGGATTGAATGGAGTAGAGTGATTCCTCTGTAGCTTTCTGGCTTTTTTATTTCTTTTTTTTATTACTGTTTTTGTTTTGCCTTCTATTGTTATCATTGTCATAGGTATCACTTTCAGTTTTCTGTTGTATTGTATGGTTTATGCAGTTTTCTGTTTTTCCCATTTATAGTTTCTTAAAGTACATCGTCCATTTATTTTTACTGATTTTATTTACTGTAATTGTTTCTATTACTTCAGCTTTTCTATTGCGAAACATTGTTCTAGTTTTCTAGTGGGTGCCATAGGTATCGTGTTCTACGTAACAGAAAGAAATGATTGTGATCGTCATCATCGACTAGTGAGAATTATAATGGAGCACAACGTCATAGCAGAAACCACATTGTAAAAGCTATGCTCAAAAATTAACCACCTTCAAGCGAATGCAAATTAATGATGAACAAAAAGAAAAAATTGAAAATTTAAAAAAAAATTAAACTTTTTCCTTATTTTTTGACTACCTTTTGGTTTAAAATAGACATTGTTAATTCTTCAATATCATATGCCGATATATTTTCTTAATTAACGTTTTACCTAGAAATTATGGTATTAAGTTATGATTTACGTTTGATGATATGATTTCATGGTTACCTGTACCATGCAATGACTGTGAAGTTATATTTTATGTTCTTATATACCTTCTATAATGTTTACACACTTAATTAATATTATTACATGTGAATACTAGGGTGGGTAAGGGTTGACATTTTTAGTGCTTTTTCCTAAACCTTGAAGTAAATGCTTTACCAAGACGAACCAATCACTATTGCACACTGTTTCGTCACCACACTATACAGGTTTACACATGAACTTCTGGGGCACCATACATAATACTTACATCACAATACAATATTTGTATAATGGTTCCCCCACAAAAAATTTCTAGCGTTGAGCAAAGTTGTGCTATCCTGTGCTAGCTGTTCTCTTTCATGTGCAAAACATTAAAAATTTGATATTTCTTGGGGGGGAGGTATATTAATGTATATTAATTGACATTATTTCTTGGAAAAACATAATGAATAGAGTTCCCTAAAAACTTGAGGGCCTTCTTGTAGGAGATGTCGTAAGCCAACACGCCATTGACAACAAAATGATTTCCTTGCTCATGAAACTTTATAAACTTAATGATATTTAATTTTTCGTAGTAGCTCTTCTTTTTGTCCAGTGTGAGTTTGCTTTGCTTCATTCCAGTTTGCCTCTTCTTCAGTGTTTTTTCCTATGAAAAGATAGTTAAGTATGTGTATAGTATATTCCATTTAATTTTTCCGCTTTTGGATTATCTAGTAAAAGCAATAACCCAGCGGGCGGTGTACATAAACAGATAAAAACTGAGGTTAGACAGAGACATGCAAATTGCTTTTCCTGTTAATAAGAAAGAGATAAATTTACTTTACAAATTCTAAACCTATTGTATTTATTCTCACTCTCTCTGTCAGTCTAACGTTCAATATATTTATCTTTCTCTGCATCGAGAGCGCTTTAAACCCAATCTGCAGTTCTCAAACATCTAAATTAGAATATTATTACAAATCTTTTTAAAATAAATTATATTCAAAAAATCGTCAAAAGGTCCGATTTGAATTGAATTAAATATTGCATTCCAATAAATGAGTACTATTTTATTAATTACCTACACTTCTAGTTTTATTTAGTGTACTAATTACTTGCAATTGGAATTCCAAAAGTCAGGAAATTATAATTGCTTTTTTAATTATACACTTTCTGTTTCCACTTTCTATGTGAACGATTCAATAATTTTATGGGCCTTCTTATGGGAGTTGAGGAACAATAGGGTCGTCAATGTGATACACCATGTTCTTAATAGCCGACGTTTCAATTGGCGATGGCCAATCTTTCTCAAGGCAATCTAAGAGTTGGTGCCTTGAAATAAATTGGCCATCGCCAATCGAAACGTCGGCTATTAAGAACATGGTGTATTCATTGATGACCCTATTATTCCCTCAACTCCTATAAGAAGGCCCAAAATTATTGGAATCGTTCACATTGAAATTATAAGGAGCTTTAATACTTTTTCCACTTTCTGTTTGTTTAAAGTTAAAGTACCTATTCAGTTGTAAAAGTGATTCGTGTTCATGCATAATATGGCGCCACATTTAAGTATACAAACACAACAAATAATTTTAAAAGTGTACGAATATTTCATAAGAGAAAAACAGAATGGCGGTCCTTTATTGGATATAAAAAACGTTTAAGAAAGGGTAGCGACTGCCATCGGAATCACAACGCGAACTTTACGTAATATCACCAGTAGAGCAAAAAATGACAATTTGGAGGAAGAAACGAGAGTTAAGTTAAAAACAAGAACAAGTGATTTGGACAACGCTGTAAAGCAAAATGTAAGGCAAACCATTTATGAAATGTACGAACTAAAGAAACATATAACCTTAGAAACCTTTAAAACAACGTTGGCTGAAAAAATACATTTTACATGTTTCAAAAACGTCATTGCATAGTTTGGTAAGAGATTTGGGATTTCGTTTAAAAAAACTGACAACAGGCGTGTTTTATGCGAGAAAGAGAATGTACTATTTAAAAAGTCCGGTTTTGAGGAAATATATGGAAAATTTGAATTCGGCGTGTTCTAAGCCTACGATTTTTTAGACGAGACTTGGATTTTTGGAAGAGGATCCATTAAACGTTCGTGGCAGGACAATTCTATTAAAAGTGTCAAAAATTGGGAAACGAAGGCAAACGTTTCATAATATTACATGCTGGCGGAAAAGAAGGCTTCATCGACGGTTGCGATCTAATTTTTCAACAAAATCTAAAAGTGCCGACTACCATGATAACATGAATCATGAAAATTTCGAAAAATGGTTTGAAGATATGTTGATGGCGTTAGAAGAACCTTCCATGATTGTTTTGGATAACGCTTCATACCATTCCCGAGTTACTGAGAAACAGCCTGCATCATTATGGAAAAAAGGAAATAATGGAATGGTTAACAACAAAAATATAATATTTCATCCACAAGAAACTAAATTAGAACTGTTATATTTATGTAAGCAACAAGTTACCTCTAAAGAATTTGTTATTGACAACTTAGCGTTAAGTTATGGACACGAAGTTCTTAGATTGCCCCCCTATCACTGTCAGTACAACCCTATAGAGATGGTTTGGGGTATAGCAAAAACTTACTACGATAACTATATAGGCAGAGATGGCTACGGAGACGTCCAGGTTATCAACATGTGGAACGAAGCCCTCCGCACTGTTTCCAATGAAGTGTGGAAAAGAGTGTAGATCATACTGAAAGGTTGATTAAAGCAGATTTAGAAAAACAATATGTGTTTGACGTACAACCTTTAATAATACGTGTAAGTAACTCTGACTCCGACTCTGACAGCAGTAACAGTGATGGTGATATATAAACCTAATAATTTTTCATTTTAAATTTACTTATTTATTTCTCATTTATTGAATTTGCTTTAGTACGTAATGTAATATTTATTTAAATTCAATTTCAATGGAAACTGTTGATATTATTGTAAGTACCTACACAATAATGCCATTGGACATTTCTAATGATTTTTTAAATATAATTTATTTTAAAAAGACGTGTAATTAATTTAATTCTTAACCTTAAGTCACACTAACTAAACAACCCAACTTATGATTGAGATGTTTGAGAACTGCAGATTGGGTTTAAAGCGCTCTCGATGCAGAGAAAGATAAATATATTGAACGTTAGACGTGACAGAGAGAGTGAGAATAAATACAATAGGTTTAGAATTTGTAAGTAAAATTTATCTCTTTCTTATTAACAGGAAAAGCAATTTGCATGTCTCTGTCTAACCTCAGTTTTTATCTGTTTATGTACACCGCCCGCTGGGTTATTGCTTTACTAGATAATCCAAAAGCGGAAAAATTAAATGGAATATACTATATACAGATGTATATGTTTTTCTTTTGACTTGGCAAAGAGGCGTTTGTACGTTTGATTGCCGTAATGAACATTATCATTATTAATGATAGTACCTTCTATTCGTCTACGCACCGGATTGGTACATTTTCATTTTTGTTTTCCTTATTCAAAGTGTAAAATGCTCTTATTATTCTATTATTCTGTTTTGTATCTTCTTATCATTTTCTTCTATATTAATCCCCAGATACTGAAAGCTATCAACTTGTTTTAAAAGTTCTCCCTTTTAATCCAATGTGTATAACTTTTCGCTGACTTTTCTTCCTTCAGTAATTTTCTTCTTCTTGATCATTTAGCGGACGCTTGGCTAGGGGCGTACTCAAAACCAATACCTTGCTGATTAACGGACGTCCCTAATGATGCCCTTTTCAATTTTTTTTATTCTTGAACAAACTGTTTCGCCTGGTCCAGGTTTATTTAGTATTCGATTACTGAGATCGCCTTTGACTTCCTTTATCCACATCTTTTTTGGCAATGAACTGCCCCTTCAGATTCAAAGTTGTGCTATCCTGTGCTAGCTGTTCTCTTTCATGTGCAAACATTAAAAAATTTGATATTTCTTGGGGGGGGCGAGTCACCTTAACCCCCCCCCAGATTCAAAGTTTTGGAATTTGATTGTACCTTACTTCTTTACAAATCTTATAGCATAAAAGAATATATTCATTGAGGTGTCTTCAAAACTTCCCGTAAATTGTTTTAAAAACATGCTCACAAAGTTCAATTTCAACGAAAGTTGTTTATCGAACATAAATTGGAGAAACTTTCAAAAGCACAAAATTATACCTATTTTCACTAAATTCGTTTTATTATAAATTTTGCATAATGAGAACTTGAATCGTTTCAAAGTCTTTGCTTTTCAACAAATTAGTTGAACTTACTTATTAATTATATAAAAGGTTATTCAATTTAATAATGTTTTGATTACTACCAGGTTTAATTCATCAACGCTGGCAACTTGCGTTACCGAGGGTGGTTTAATACCGGAAAAGCTCTTATTGTGTTGATAAATAATTTCTCAAATATTGTTGACGTTCGAATTTAATTAAAGTAGACACAAATTTGTGAATCAATTAGTTGAACTATTTTTGGCAAACATACAGTACAATATTCAACAACTGTAAAAAGATAAATTTATTAGTTGTCTTTAATTTGATAAATTGAAGTACAGTTAAGCATCAAATTTTTATTTCTTTTGCTTATGCAGGCACTGGTGTTTGTTTGAAGTAACTATTTATAGTTAAAGCGTTTTTTCCCGGAATACCTACATGAAAAGTTGTTTTCCATAAAATTTATTGTTTATTTTTTTACAAATGTTTTGAACACCTGTACGTGTACTTTATGCATCTTTAATCAGTTTTTTCTTACTTTCCTTGTTAGCGATAATGAAATTTCAGATTTATCAGGTATTTTCCTACCCGAGCGAAATTTATTGCTGAGTTTACAAAGGAATTTAAACATTATTTAAGTAGTAGATATGCAAAATAAATGTATTTACTTTGCAATGCAATTGATTATTATCTTCGAAATTAATAATTCTATCTACACTTTTTATTTTGAGAAAGTGGTTACTTAAGTAGTTTGCTATACATACGAAAGAGGTCTACGTAACAATTATTGTTCATTAATGGTCATCCGCATTTAGGTCATTCTCGGCAATTTCCTAAATGTGTAGGTGGCGATATTAAGATTGTACTCAAGGTCATTAAGTACGTTCAAGGTTACGTGCCTGGCTGGGTCACTGTTCAGTTGGGAGCAATGATCTCTTGCCAATTCTTGTATGATGGTTGGTACACGATGCCTACACATTATTTAGTCAATTTGTTATTTTTGTAGTATAATTGGGATAATTTCATACAATCGTTACATTTCCTGAACTTTTAATTTATCATTAAATCGCACTATCGACACTATATTATTATTAATTCAGGAATTTTAATTTGTTTACATTTTTTTTCGGTGAACCAAAAAATGGTTACCCGAAGAATTCGCTACTGAATTTATCGGAGTTTAACAGTCTTTTAATACTATATATAGATTAAGCGAATTATTTATTTTTATGGCGGTTTTAGATACTACGTTTATCCACATTCTTTAGATTTTAGATGATGCGAATAAACTTTTGGTTATCAAAATTAGTAATAGTTTTAAATTAAGAATTAAACCGCACGAAACGCGTATTAAAAAATGAGAATTACACGACGACGATTCCATAAATGATAAAGTAGGACATTATTGTCGAAAACTTTTGCAATCTGTTTATATTAAGAATTTTGAAAGCTTGGTTTATATTCCTTAAAAAAAGTTTTCAATCATACTACTAACACAATTTAATTTATTAAAAAAGAAGTAAGTTATTATTAAGTGCTAAAGTGCGAAAGTTTTAATCCAACATTCATCTTTTGGTGTAAAAGCACCGTCTTTATGGTGTGGTATATAACCGTACTCGGTGATTATAACGTCAGACGGTTAATTACAATTTTTAAGGACGTTATTAAAGTACTGAATTGTTTAAAAAGGTCATTTTTACATGTTTATAAAAAGTCTTTATTTGAAAATGCAAAAACGTTGGTTTCAGTGACTGTCCATACTTTATTATCCAATCAGAATATTTGTATTTTTTATTTTATTTTATTTAATTTAATTCAACTCTAGTTAACAGTTGCCCATTAACAAACTAGAGCAAACACAGATTTACTATAAAAATAAGATACGAATAAAATATTCTGCTAATTAATACTTAATTACTAATAAAAACGTCGTATATATTGTAATTTTCACACATTACATAAATAGGTGAATTTTTTTTTAAATATTTGTAGGGTGTTGCTACATAAAAAGTGAGACACCTTCTTGACGATAATCTCGGTACTAAGAACTGTAGTTTTGCTAATAGAAAGGGACAATCAATGTTGTTAGATAAAATTCTCTTTTAGAAGTGTTATTGTAAAATACTCTCTTCTTACAGCAAGGCTATCAAAAGATTGTCTTTGCAATAACCTATTGTGACAGGTGCTTTAGATGAATAAATTTTATCAATTTTAAAGCTAAGTAAACGTCTGTGAACAGATTGTATCAGGCTAGTGTGAATGTTATACTTTATTTCTGAGGGGAGACATCTTTTTCAGCCTGTCGGCATTCCAGTATTACCTCTGGTTTAACGGAAATGACGTCACATCAAACTTTTTAAATGGTAACTCACAGTTGCTTTTCAAAAAACTCCACATGTTGCTCGTTTTTTTTTGGCGGTTCGGCTAGAACAACCGTACAAAACCCTTAGCGGATATTGTCATTAAAAAAAAAAAACAAAAGATATTGCAGTAACAATTTAATAATGCAACTGAAAAAATTGAAAAGGTGTCCCTCTCAGAAATAAAATTGGCGTGTCAGAGGTTTTTTTTAATTATCGATGTGGCTGCAATTTGCTCTGTTCTGTCGGCCTTGGCCCACCCTGTATTGAGGATTCCATACTATAGAAGCGTATTCAAGCTTAGGACAAACTAATGCAGTAAATAGCTTCTTTAAGAAAATTATATTTGTAAAATCCACCTTATAAATCGATTTGCTTGCGATAGAATATAATTAATATGAGGTGCAAAAGAGCGTGTAGAACTCCAATATATGTAACAGTTTTGGGTCTGTTGAGTACGGTTGAACCAATTTTATAATCAAACTGAATACATTCTGGTTTTAAAGAGAATTACATAACATTACATTTAGCAGGGTTTAATTCTAATTTATTATTTATACACCAATCCATAATGCGGTTCAAATTGTTCTGTAAAAATTACAATCTCCGCCATTTGATATAGTCTGAAACAGCTTCATATCATCAGTATATATCAGTACACCAACGTCTACTTCAGTTATAATGTCGTTTATAAATATGTTAAATAGCAAAGGACCTAAGTTCGAGCCTTGAGGCACATCAGACGTAGCTATGTCTTCAAACAACATATTGCGTTCGATCTTTTAAATATTGAGAAAGACCAAACTTAAATAATTTATTAAGTAATACATTGTGATCGAGTTTATCGAACACTTTTGAAAAATCAGTGTAGATAACATCTGTCTGAATACGATTATCAAGATTCTCTGCTATGGTCTGGGTTATTTCCAAAAGATTGGTTACAGTAGAACGTCCTATTATAAAGCCATGTTGCTGAGTCATTAATTGATTACTCACTGCGTAATACAAAGCATTCTGTAAAAGAGCCTCAAAAACTTTTGCAAAATTACATATAATTGCAATCGGTCTGAAGTTAGAAATATTCAACCTGTTACCCTTTTTTGTACACAGGACATATTTTTGAAGTTTTCCAGATAGTGGGAAATTTACATATTTATCAAAGTTGTCAAAGGGACACGAGTACAAGGGCACAATCTTTAATGAGATAGGATAGCATATCATTAGGTCCAGCATTGATTTTAGATTGCAAAACTTGGCTTTCATTAAATCAAGAATATTTATACAATCACTAGTAAGCAGATCCTGTGTGAGAGGCAGATTGGATGGTAATTGAAAAGAGTTGAAAATAAATCAGCAAAAGAGTTAGCAATCTCATCAACTGAATCAATGTAATTATTATTATATATCATCCTGTTGTTAATTATGATGTTCCCCTTTAGTATTAACAAAAGTCCAACATTTTTGAGGATTATTTTGAACATTATTAATATACCTGTTATACGCTTAGTCAATATCATTTTTAATTTTCGTTCTTAGTTTACGAAATATGATTAGCGCAGATGCATTATTGTGATTTTTATTTAATTGACGATGGCATCGTTTTTCGTTTTAATATTTTGAATGACAAACCAAACAGAAAAAAAATAACAATACAATTATGCAACACACTGTATATTTTAAATCATACTAGAACCAACATTTATTTTTGCTTGAAAGTTAAGATATTCAAAATTTTTGAAAATTATTTTCACTTCAAATAAAACCGTAAGAAGAATCAAACAGCTTTTTGCCACCCTGTATATGAAAAATATTATTTTAAACTATTGTATGATAGAATATTACTGTAAGTATGCAATTGTGACTTTAACTGATGTCACAATTTTTAAAGTTGCAACCAACATGCACAACTCGGTAACAATTGTTTAATGTTAAATAATAATTATTTATGATACAATTGTGTGAAGTGGAGTGCATAAAAGCTCTTCATACTTGTGTCTATACTTAATACTTTATCGATATCAGAACTAATTTTTGCAAATAGAAACAGTTACTAAAACAGAGAAAGGAATTCGGTTTTTTTTTATTTCGAGTTTTGGTTGCCAGGCATCCTTGACAACAAAACTCGTTTAATAATAAAAGTCCCATTTAAATTACATATTACACACGATTTTATTCTTTTATGGGTGCTACTTTGTTGATAGTACTTAACGGAATATTTATGATGGAAGTCGTTCACCATTACGTAAAACACTACACGACATTAGATTTCGGTGGAAAAAGAATGATCTACAAAGATACGCATAATTATGATACCTTTTACAGCAAGAATTTAATTTGGAAATATTTTGGCATTCCTCGTCTTTTGGTATTTAATATCCTTGGATACAGCATATTCTTTGCAGTCATGCTGTCTGCCATTCTTTGTACATGGCCCATTCACCTAATCCTCTGTGATTTCACTACTTCTACTATATCCTGTCCCCCAAACCCCTAATATACTTTTTGTTTGTACGACGTCTCTACATACTATTTTCTTGGATCCCCTCTGGTATTCTTTTTGCCATTTGCGCTTTTATTTCCATATTGTATTCTGGCTTGGATCTCCGCTGCCTGGTTAAACGTTGCTGGATTCGTAGTTCCCAGGTACACAAATTCTTTTACGTTCTTAAAGTGGTACTGTAACTCCTCTAATGTTTATATGATCTCCCACGTTTGGCTCTGTTTTTTCTCTTGTTCGCATATACTTTTTTTTTCTTGTTCGTTTATAGTTACGTCGTATTCGTTGGCATTTGATTTGAATGCTAAGAATACTTATTCTAGTGCTGTTTTTGAGTACCAAGTCGTCTGCGTAGGTTGTGTCTGTTAGTTTAGTTTTTCTAACAATCCCGTCTAGTACAAGGTTAAACAACAACGTAGATAAAGGGCCCACCTGGCGAAGTCCGTTATTGGTAGTAAATTGTTATGATACTTTCCTATGAATTTGAACTCGTTTTGTTGTATTTATTAGCGTTAACCTTACTAGCATTATTAATTTATTTTGGAATTTCAAGTTCAAGCATAGTTTTGTATAGTTGCGTTCTACTTACAATGTCATATGCCTGCTTGAGGTCTATAAATATCAGATGCATAGTTATCTGGTATTCCCCGCTTAATGCCCCTATTTGTTTTATACAAAGAGTGGGTCTATTGTTGACTTTCCTTGTAACGGTTGTAGTTTACAAAATAACAAAAGATGCGACGGCTCTAGCGATACAACCTAGAAAGAAAACTAAAGGAAATTCGGCTCGATGTAGCGCACTAAATACGTGGAGTATAAGAATATTTATAGTAGCAGCAGCGTCCGGCTTCGTCGGGGAGTTGCGTGAATTCCTGAATTACTATAAAAAATTTGATTGCTGGTCTAACAAGGCACCACCTGCTGGATAAAGAAAGAAATAAATTCAACCAACAGGAGATTAGCAGGTTTTACTTAAAATCTAATATGCTAAATCGAACACAAACTAGAGAGAGAGAGAGAGAGAGAAACAATACAGTATAACAAACAAATCTTAAAATATTATGAGAATGTGACAGAAATAGAGAGACTGTTGCATATAGTTACGTGCGTTAGCAGCAGCCTCGCTTACAATAAATAAGGCTTTTATTTAAGTATAAGTAAAATGTGTGACATCTTGTGTAACATGGACACGTATGAATAGTATTTAAAGTTATCGCTTTAATAACAATATGCACTTTAACACTCACAGTCGTTACAGTTAACTGTTGGCATTTCTTACTTTTATTTAAGGTGTCGAATTTCAGGTATACTTTAGTTAACGCTTGAGTTAGAATTATCATTCAAATACCATTAAGGCTCTACAAACACATATCATTTACACACGGCGAGTTACACTAAATCTAAAACAAAAAAAAAGGTAAATACTTCCCGCAAACTCAAAAGGCCTTTTGTGTCCGCGGCAAGCGCTCTAATTATTATTAAGAATAAGTGGCTTAAATACTAAAACTTAGCTGTAATCGTCGAGTATAGTTCCGAGAATGAAGGTATTCTGCTAGCGACGGTATCGACAGTTCGGGGAAGTTAGATAGACCCAGGAAATCCTCTTAGGGGTGGTGTGCGTAGAAGAATAGCAAACAAGTGACTCCCTCGTTGGAAGTATGCAACATAGCCAACCTCTGTAGACGTGGTATTCACCGTTGGTCTGCGGCTTGATTAATGCGAAACCGTAGTGTTGTCTTTCATGTAAATGGAGGGTTCTTAATTAGCTACTCCAGCACCCTCGAGAGTTATCCCAGTATCGTACACAACGAGCACATAATGCCGGCCGCAACGTGATAAAAGCATATGTAGCAATCATAATTAAAACAAATAGGAAAGAAACCCAAATACTCACGGTGAATGTAGCCAGAATAAACGTAAACGCCAATTTGTATTGGAGATTGTGAAACCCACATTAAATAGTTTTTGGTGAAAATTTCACACCCGCATGCATCAAACGAGAAAGGAAAAATGTCCGCTGTCCGTCTAGAAAATATTCTGTCTAATTTAATTTCCACCAATAGAAAATTAGCAAATGCGCGCCAAACACGACTTTTCGTCGCACCATACTACTTGCGACACACGTTCTAAGACGGCTCACGACATACGTCCTAAATACGGAAAATAAAACTGTAACACCCTTGTCTGAATCCTCCCTGATTATTTAGTCTCCTCCTGCCGTTTTATTATTCTTTGTTTGTTTCAAAATGTCCCCACATTTCTGTTCTTCTAGATTACTTTCCACTTTTTCTGCTTCCAAATTCTCACTTGTATTAAATAGTTCCTTAAAAATTTCTCTCCACCCCTATTTAATACTCGTATTTTGTCTATTTCGCCTATAAGATTTCCTTTCTTATCTTTACATAATACGGTTTTGTTTGTTTTTGTTGGTAATTGGCTGATAGAATCAACTGACTGCTTTGTTATTGTAGTTAGTTTCTTTTATAACATTCTGTTTTCAAACATGACTCTCATCTTTTTCTTGCAAAGTTGTTTAACTTGTTTGGTTCTCTCTGAATATTGTTCTCTATTAACTTTCCAATCATGTAGTAGGAGTTTTTGTCTGGCTCTTTTTTTTTTGTTCAACCGTTTTTGAACATTCTTCATCTATCCAGTCTTTTTTAAACACGTTTTCAAACTTTGCTGGTATTGTTTCCGTTGTTGCATTTTTAAGTGTTTTCGTTATTTGATTACATCTTTCATCATTTAGATTTACTAGTAGTTCTTCAGTTTTTGCGTTGAACCTTTCTTGAACTTTTTCTTCCTGTAGGCTCTCATTACTTTAATTGTTTTGATTTTTTTGCCTTCGTTCTCAGCAATTGATGGTTATCAATTTCTTCCACCATCTCGATTTTTTTCAACTAGTGGTCTGAACCTATTTCTGCTCCTCACATCTTGATTCTTTTCATGTGCACACTCTCTACTAAAACGCGCTGCAAATCTTCATCTGTCTCCCCAAGGCAAAATCCATTTAACATTACCCATTGTTGTTTGTTGTTTTATGTTTACTGTACATACCTATCGTCGGGAAAGATCTTCTCTCCCTACCTATCTTAGCATTTACGCTCCCAATACTATTTTAATGTCATATCTTGGAATTTGGTCCATTTCTCTTCCATGAACTCGTAATATTCATTTATCTTATGATTTCTTTCGTCACTTCTGTTGGTGCATGTATATTTAGTACACTTATTTTGCGTTGCTTTCTTTTTTATTCTTAGGTAACTCATTCGGTTGCTGATAGGAATATGCACTCTCCAAAATCTTGGATGCAGGTATCTTTCTGTTTTGGTTTCTTGTAATGTTGTAATATTAATTTTTGTATGTTTTTAGTTCTTAAATAGTTCATAGTTCTGATAGTGACAAAACATAAATATTTGAAAATTTAATAGTTTCTGGTTTTACAGCTAGACAATCATGTCAAAACTGTTAAGAAAATGAAAGACGAAGAGAAATGGTTAGTTAATAGTAAGAATGATTTTCAAGTTTCTGTTTCAAACGCATTATATATAGTGAACACTGGTTCAATTAATCTTTTGTCCAACACAAGAAGTCCAAATTACCACAGAGAGATAAACCAAACAATTTTGTTTTTTTAAACTGTTATACCATAAATTATTTAAAAATTTAGAAAATCACTCTCTGATTGTTGATGCAACGTTACCACAGTTTGGTAGAAAAGACGACTACGGGGATAACATGGAAGAAAATGCAAAAACATGTGTGACTTAGAAACGACAAGATGAATTGTGTGATTATCAATACTTATTAAAACCGCAGTTAGTGCAACACTGAATTAAATTAAATTGAATAAATGTTAATATTATGTTATTTTAAAAAATAAGTTTCAATAAAGATGTTTCATTTAAATGAAGACATTGAAAGCAATGGCTTCAGTAGCAGAGATTTAAATGGGCATTGCTTGCAGATTTACTGAAATAATAGATACATTTGTAAAATTTAAACTTAAAAGTTTTGGTTTTAATACATTTGACAACAATTGCATACTTAAAGAAACAGTTAACTCGCAGAATACTTAGACAAAATTAAACAACAAAAACTAAAATGTGAATGTTGAGTAGATGCGTTATTTTTACGACACAGGCATTATTTTATTTGATCTTAGGTTGGATTTATTATTTATTTCAGTGCGTAAGACTTGCATGTTCGTATAGTTTTTTCTATTTCTTTTGATAATAATCATGATTAAAATATTGTTTATAATGCATCTTCAAATAATCAAATTACTACTAGAATATTTCATGTATATAAATGTAATACAAGTTGTTTTTCTGAAAGATCCCTAGGGTTTGTAATATCAAAAATATAGGTCGAATTTTTTACATGTCATCGAACGTTCTTCTCATTCCACTCCGATCTCCTTCGATTGAAAAATATTTTACTTGGGCACCTAAAAGTCTAAACGTTGCTGTTAATAATAAGTACACGTATTTTAAAGTTTAACGTACGATTTTACGCTGATTGAAATTTCCTATTCAGTTGATGGTTATTCTTCAGCTCTTCTCTCAAATACATTTTCCATTCAATTCCAGAATCAAATATTTGATTTTATTGTTTTCAAAGGATGAAAAATACAGTGAAACGCATATTGCCCATTCAGCTTGTTTATTTTGAGTAAAGCGTTTCTGCTAAATATGGAAAATGTAACTAACAATAAGTTGCAGCCTTTCTAAAAAAAATGTTAATTATACTGTCATGTAATCATGATATAACTTCTGCTTTAAAAGACGTTTTTCCTGAATAGAAGACGTAAACTAAACTTTATTACGTAATTCTAATTAGCGTAAGTAGATGTATGATGGTAGCGTTATAACTTTAAAAGCAAGTAACATACACAAACAACAATTAAAATATATACACGAGTTTAAGTAAAAGTTGTCAACTTTTGCTTCACAGATTCCTTTTTGGAATAAGAAAAATATTGTTGAGGTGAAGGTCACCTGCTTACCGTATCTCGGTATTTTACACACAAAAATTGTTTTAACAAAACTTTCATACAATTAAATTAGACAGAACTTTTATTTAAACAAACTTTTATCAAAACGTTGTTAAAAATTTAGCTTGTTATTTAGCTTGTTGCTCAACATTTATTTATTTATTCAATGCACTCATTAAACAACGATGTGTCATGCAACATTTTACAACAATCAAATACAGACAAAATTCTTACATACTTAAACACTAACGATGCATAAAATTCTCTTAATATCACTTGGAAGATCAGTGTAAATATCCAAGAACCCTGAGTTCTCTCAAATTTCCTACAGATACGATTCACTGGCAAATTTTGAAATAAATTCGTACCAGGTGTCAGTAAACTAAAAGTAGTCTGGTGTCTAGCACCTAACTTTGTCACCTTCATGTTCAGTGGAGAAAGCAGGTCAGGACTATCCACTGCACCGCTTATTAGATTTGATAAAAACAAAACAGCCTGGTTTGGTCGCGTTTTAGGGCACTCTAATAACAAGTGCTGCGAAAAACCAGCTTGAGGATAGATACCATTAGAACGAAATGACAGGAATTTGAGAAGGTTTCTCAGAAGGCGCTCCAGAATATCCACATCACGCTGAGCTGAAGGAGACAATACTACCGACGCATATTCAAGCGTTTTTAAAGAGCATCATCAAAGTTTTTTGGTCTACGATGTCTTTAGTATTGCGTATCACAAAGCCCAAAGTTTATACCTTAGATGAAAATAGTTGCGTATGCTCAGAAAAAGATAAAGAAGGAGTGAAGGTAACACCAAGATCATTTACTTGATTACTGGGCGATAAGGACAAATTGTTGAGAGTGTAAGGAAATAAGATAGGGGATCGACTTTTGGTATACAATACCGCATGTACTTAGCAATATACAAGTATGGTTTATTAAACTCGCACCAGCTGTAATATTTGAAAATCCTCCTGAAAAATAAAAGCGCTAGATATCGAACGAATCCAGAAATAGATTTACATATCATCGACATACTGCAAACACTTAACTGTAAAAACACTGCACATATCATTAATGAATATTGAAAATTGTACCTTACCCAACACTAATCCTAAGGAACACCCGAACGCGGGTACTAGATCTGTAGCCTACAATCTGAATAAATTGACTATTAGTAAGGAGCTAAATGTTGTGCGTGGGTATTACAAAGTGTTCAAACTTAGAGACTATGAACTGGTGATCAATTCTGTCAAATTCCTACTAACGTCAGTGTAAATGACGTCAACTTGAACCCTACAATCAGAGATTGTACTATAAACTCTATTATAACGGTAAGGTTTGTAACCGTAGATCTTCCTGCTACAAAATCATGTTGACACGAAAGGCAATAAAAAACATTATTAGACATCAAATATGAACTCGAATAATTTAGAGAAATTGCTTAACAATGCAATTTGACTATTTGTTTACCGTTCTCAATATTCACTGAAAGAACTGTATCTTTTAGTTCAAAAAACTTATTAAACACAACCCGATATTGATAAATTAGTTACTATTTTTTATTTTCAGGGATCCTCGGGTGAATTGAGTACATGTTCTGATTTGTACATAGAATTGCAGGCTAAATTGCAAAGAATTAGGTATGAGCAATTTCTACTCTAACTTAGATTAACCAAGGAAACTCAATTGATTAACCATATAGATTAACATGATTGGTTTTGTCTTGTTCAACAGTGAGTTTTCTAACTTTGGATAGGTTGAAAAGTACTTATAGGTTGTGCTTAGGGTGAGCATATGGACGCACTGTATCGTACCTCAACTCAACTCAACAAATTAAAAATATCTCACAATTCATCCAGCTACTTGCACGCGGAATTTCTTTTTACGTTTAATACGTTTCTTCGGAGAAACATGGGACCATATATTTTCCAATCACACTCATCAATGCGACGTTTCGTCTTGTTTGTTAATACCATATGAATTCTTACTATTTACTAAGTTTTGGTAAACGCAGACCTACTGTAAAAGTGGCTTTGAGATAAAATTCAAAACGTGTTTGTAACTAAATTTTAATGATTCAGTTATCTTAAAATTTATTTTTTTTTTTCTGAAAGTTTCTCGTTTTGCTAAAATATTCGGCTGCAAGCGATCTCTACTTTTATAGTCACCCCTCGTCTGTAAAAGTGATATTTTCATAGCTATTGTAGAAAGTTTAACATTATGCGTTTAAATATGTATTGTTTTCAGCCTTTTTTGCATGTCCACTTCTAAAGGGTGTAGCACCTAAACTCCCTCCTTGACCATAAAAGCCATCGAAAAAAGTCCTGGAGCAAATTGTTCGCAATTGTCTTTGCCATGTCCCTAAATATTTTGGTCACCAGTGGCGTGCCGTATTCCAGTGGCGTATCAAACTTATGTTCTTTTAAATGGAATACTCTACATTTTATTACAGATTTGGAAAGCGAGTACTTCTTTTTTTATGTAACATGTTACACCTCTAACTTTAACGGTTTTGCTTTTATAACCGTTTTTCCAAAAAAATTGACTATGTTTGGGATTTTTTTGACCGGAACTAAATCGCGCCAGCGAGTAGGTTTTGTATTGAGGGACAGGCCTGTTCTACCGTCACATATTTTTTTTCGGGTACTTTATGAAAAAAAGAAAATTTTTAATTGGCATTCGCAAGTTGTTATTTTTTTCGAAAATTTCAAATTGCTCTCCTACAAAATTACAGCGTTGGATAGCCGAAACTTCAGATTTTCCATTGGTACTACGAAAAAATACATCCCTTGAAAAAAATTCACAGAAAAATAAAGTTGAAAAAGATGCGCAGATGTCAAAATACCTAAAAAGTCAAATTAAGACTCAACTGAAGACACCAGCTGTTTGTTTTGTTTTCTGAATGTTTAAAATGACGACCGTCACTTTAGAGGCATAACCACCATCGACTCGCAGGCCCTAGACACCTCCCTGAGGATTTCTGGTGATACACCACGAAAGCTGCGCGAATCTTCTCCCACATATCCTTGGCAATAGTTGGTACCGTGTTATAGACCTCATTCTTGATGTAACCCACAGGAAGAAGTCAAGGGGAGTAAGGAGTGGTGACCTTGGCGGCCACCTTACCTGAACCCCGACCAATCCACGAATACTCAAACCTTTGATCGAGATATTCGCGAACAGCACGGCTAGGATGTGCAGCACCTCCGTCGTGTTGGAAAACCGTCTGTCGTCGAGTGGCTAAAATCACATCTCCCAAAAGTTCAATGAAATCGTCACGAAGGAACCTTAAATAACCGTTGCCGTTTAGGTGCCCCTCAAAAGTACGTACTCAGAAGGTGTTTGCCCACTATGCCGCCCCAAACAATCAGTGACCATCTTTGCTGGTGGTTTCCAATTCTCATAGCGTGCGGGTTGTCATCAGCATAATAATGACAGTGGTGACTATTGACGACATTATTTTTATGAAAGGTAGATTCATCAGAAACGATTCCTCTTGATGGACTTTGTTGGTAGCCACATGTAGAAGTCCTTCCTGAGTTGAAAGTCTTGAGGTTGTAAATCCTGGTGCAGCTGAACCTTGAACGGATCAAAACTTGTACGGGATGTGATTTGACTCGTAACTCCAATAAACAATTTTTGTAACATACTTCAAGAATAAAAACCATGTCAACCATTTCTTCTTGAGTTGGGAGCATTTCAGTAACGTTTCATCAGAAAACGAACAGAAGGTGTCTTCAGTTGATTCTTAATTTGACTTTTTAAGTATTTTGACAACGGCACATTTTTGTTTTATCATGGCACACTTGTAGGTATTTGGGTAAGAGCGTTTATTGACAAATCGAAGTTTTTTTCTGTAAAATTTTTCCAGGGTATGTGTTTTTTCGTAGTACCAATTGAAAATTTGAAATTTCGGCTATCCAACGCTGTAATTTTTTTAGGGGGATGCTATTTGAAATTTTGAAAAAATGTGATTGCAAATGCCACTCAAAAAATTTTTTTCTATAAAGTACCCGAAAACATACGTGAAGGTAGAACAGGCACTCCGCCTGTCCCTCATTACAATCTTACCCGCCGGCGCAATTTAGTTTCTGTCCAAAAATCCCAAAAATGACCAAATTTTTCGGAAAAACGGTTTATAACACCGAAATTGCTAAAGTTAGGGGTATAATATGTTACACAAAAAAAGTACTCTTCGAGTGCTTTTCAAATCTGCAATTATATATATATAGGTGTTCCATTTAAAAAAAACATACGTTTGATACGCCACTGGAATACAGCACCCCACTGGTGATCAAAAATATTTTAGGGACATGGCGACGATAATTGCGAACAATTTTGCTCTAGAGTTTTTCGATAACTGTTATGGTAAAGGAGCTATAGTCCGAGGGAGTTTAGGTGCTACACCCTGTGTAAGCATTCCTTTTTTAATTTTCTGTTTTGTCAATCTCGGCCACATATTTAAAGATGTATGTTTTGCAGTTTCACTCCTTCAGTTAATTATAGTGTTTGCTCAGTAATTATCTACCAACATACCTCACCCAGTTCCATTTTTTTGTGTTAATCTTCATTTCACTTCCAATACTTTTGCTTCTTTCTTTTCTTCATTCCTTCAGTTCGCTTGCCGAATTCTTAGTCAATTTCATGATTTCTAAGCCATAAGTTAATATTGTTATGGTTGATATTTTGATATTTGAGAAATGTATCGTTGATGAAATTTTAGAGTGTTTGGCACATACATTATCTACTCAACGCGTTTTACTTCCACGTTTTCGTTTTGTAATTTTCATGAAATGCCTATTGTAAGATATAGTTCTTTTAGATCAGTTAATCATGATTAAAAAATTTAGCATTATTTTCGAAGATAATATTCTTATGTTACGCAATGAGGATCTAATGATTGCTACCTATTAAAACACAAAAATTTCACATAATAATAAAATCAACACAAATTTGTTAATAGAAATCCACTAGTTATATATATAACCATGGCAAAAGTGGATAATGTAATAGTAATTATGAGATTGATTCTAAGTTTGTACCCCCGTTTAATTAAGATTAATCTGTAAATTCTTTGCAGAATGATTATAATTTGTAACAAATCAATACAGACTTAATTTATTCATTCTATATTCATTTACAGATTTACACGCATTTCTCATTATTTATTTATCATTTATTATATTGTAGTATTTGAATTACGTTTGAAATGAACTGACATTAATTTAATAGGGTAGTGATAAGTGTAAACTTTTCCTGGTGGCTGCAGATTCTTTATATTCTATTCAAACGACTATCAAAACCTTTATTAATAATAAATTAATGGTGCTATACTCATTTTGAATAAAAAAACCTTAAAATCACGCTACCTCTTTAGTAAGCAGTGAATTTCAATTTATCTTTGTGTAAAATATATGTCGTATGTTTTTCTAACGGCATTACATACACAATGCTTACATGTACACGATTTTCACACATTTAAGTACATTGCAGTTTGTGTTTCTTCTTAAGTTTTTGTTTGCACTAAAATGTGTGCTCTTTTTTTAACTAACAAAGATGACGACAATGAAACATTATACATAAACATATTTGTTCTGTAATTATTACACGTATACACTGTCTAGTACATTGTCGTTACAATTTTAGATGTAAAAAATATGCACAGGTCGTTGGTCAACCCTATTTAAAATACAGACCGTTCAAAAATTTTCTTAAAATTATAGTGTGAAATTAGAAAAGCAAATGCGATACTTAAAACACATTATGTTATTGACTAAACGTAATGTAATAATATATAATTACTTTTTTTAATTATCCTATTATTTATAGTTGTATTTGTAGCAGAACTTTGTTCACTCTGTTTGTTTAAAATCTGCTTACTAAGACTAAGTAGAACGATCTTCATTACCCCCAAGTTTAAACAACGCAACGTAATGTTTTATGCATTGAAATTAAAATAATTTAGTAACTATTGAGGTCAAAATCCATAAAATAAGTTTAGATCGCATTGGCAGAAAATTTAAATACACAGATCTGTCGAAATCCAATTCATCAATTCAAACAACCCAAAGTAATTTTACAATATCTGTTTAATTATGCGAACGTGTGGGTACAAATATGTGAAATGATATTAATGACCCCCTAGAGCAGTAAGCATATAATTTGCATTGTATATAGTTTTAGGTGCAGCACTTTAAGCAAAAACTCAATTGCTCTCACCAATTGAGAATAAAATTTTTGTTAAATTTTACAAACAACATTTACAGGAGCTTCTAGTATAAAGCTTAAACCAGATTCAATCAGGGAAAAATGCTAAATCCTTAAGATAAGTAAATTGCTGTTATTATTTTCGTTGCGGAACAATCAACTCTTGTAGAAGGAAATTTAGATAGTTAATTATATATTATTAAATACTAAAGGGATAATACTAGAGTTACACGTGTAGGCATTACGACCTTAAACCAAAAAAGGCTTAGTACGTAATGTATATAAAATAAAATTGAAATTCAATTACTGGTAACAACTATTAAATAGTAATATATTTAATTATGTCCGGGTTATGTCTTTGAAAGAGATGTAATTGTTTTGCAGTTTTATTACCAATTGCGCTTGACTTGTTAAATGAAATATGTGTGGTCTGCGACCATGAATATATTATGTCGTAATTTTCATATTACATGGCGATTACAAGACAACCAAGATAAAGAATCGTTTACGAGAGTACTTTACAGTAAAATCTTTTAATCCATTTTATTCATCTTCAATCAGAGACGTCGTTTTCGAAACTAATTTATAATTTTGGACGTTACCGTGAAGATGGAATTCGTAAATCAATCAAACAAATAAAAATTTGTAAGTGATGTTTATGTGATAAACTTTACGACTATTTGTGAACTAAACAATACTATTATTATTGTAAATCAGAAAGTGTATGGCAACATATTTAACAGTTAGGAAGAAAATTCGAATTGGAATAAGTATAATAATATTTTTGCTAAACAAGATCGAAATATGATCAAACCTGAAAGAAAAGATAATTTGAGATAATCAAATTGTTATTAAATAATTCTGAAGTATTTTTTACATAGGTAATAAAAAATTTAAGCAAATCTGACGTCGCCTCGATTAAATCCGATTTGTGTCGTTTTATCTTAGTAGAGTGGAGAAGTAAAATTTGTAATTTGAAAAATCCCGAAGCTTCAAAACTAATTTATTGATCAATTTAATTTTGATTACATTGAAGACGCAAATTCGTCTACATTTTAATAGAAATTTTGCGTTCGCCTCTTGATATTATAGATAGTAAAATGAACGTTTTTTTACGGTTATATGCGTATAAAAAAACTAGAAGTAGTTGTTGCGTTGGTGGTGTGATTTTAATCATAAACTGAAATTGCAAAGCTTCTCACCCTTATTATTATTATTTTATATTTTTTCTATAGTTAAAAAAAAGTATTTATTTTGCTGCTGCTTAATTGCATACATTTCGTTTGTAAAATGTCGTAAAATTGTATTCCTAGTTTTTCAAGTTTGCTTGTTGTTTAACTGGTTGTTAGACGCGGTTGTAGTAAAATACAACAACACATTTAATTATAGTTAAAACACATACGTACAACGAAGTTTTAAAAATAATGTACACCTAATTTAACATCTGTATTTATTTGATTTACTGCAGAATTTTTGGTTAAACTGATTAAGCAACTTGTAAATTTGAACTGCACTTTTTTTGTAGGTTTCACTAGTCCTACAGTAATTTTAATTTAGTAGCAGTAATTCAAACGGTTTTCAATCTCTACAGCAATTTTACTAATTCGAAATTGTATTAATCTAACCAAACCAGAAATCAATTTTAAATTACACTATGTTGCTTAATTGTATTTTATTTTTAAGTAAATAGGAGGATATACTGTAAAGGAAACTAAGAAACTTTCTTTAATTATAATAAAAATACAAACAAACTCAATCAACACTCAATGATAAATAAAATAGAATCACTATTAATTAATTAAATAAATAATCATCTATTTTTTAAAACCCTTGGCGCTTTTCTTATAATCTAGTTTCCACATGACTGCGAGAGGGGAAGGGAACGATTCAACTTCGTCGTTAGAGTTGCCGTTTCGTTGCGTGGACGTTTTGGCATACATCTAATGCAACACCAGGAAGTTTGTAATAAATTTGAAAGATATTTTTATACATTGATAATTTTTATTCTAAATACGTCTACATGGAATATGATGGGATTATTTAGGATGTGAATCAAAGAAAACTGCCCTAATTAAAATTAGATGTTCTTTGTTTTGTTTTATTAATAGATTCTAGAAGTATGATCGGTTTAAAATGTTTAGTTTTGAAATAATTGGAGGTAAAACTGAAAATAAATTTCTGTATTTCGTAAGAAATGCAATTCTCTTCAAATAACTCTAAAACTACTGGAGATGCTCATGAAATGTTCGAGAAGTAAATTGTACCTTAGTAAATCCCAAACATTTTGCGTTGGGTAAATTAAAAAAAATATTAAGTGAGATATGATCTTTATAACCTGTATTTACACTATCGAGCTCTACTTGTTTGTACTTTCGTAAAATCGTATATAGACGAACTTTCTATCAGTAAAAACTGTAGGGGTTATTTTAAAAATTAATCTAATTTTTTTTAAGGGTTGAAAAGTTGATAAGTGAAAGAATTCTATTTTAAGCAATAATCACATCTCAAATTAACACACTGTGATAATATATTTCATTTTTTTTTAGAGTAAGTTTTTTTTAGATTAAGCCATAATAGGGGTTGATTTTTAAGGGTTGAAATATTGTCAAATAAAATTAATATTTTAAGCAATACATTCTTAAATTATTTTAAACATTTTTTGATTAAAACACAATGAATGATATTTTATTAATGCTCTTATAATATTTTATTTTAGAGTAAATCATTCTTTTTCTTATTAAACCATAAGGGTTGAAATATTTCAAATAATGTACCGAAGCATAAAACAATCATTACTCAAGTAATCCAAAGTTTTACTCCCTTTAAGTTTTAAAATATAGTTTTATAGGTTTTAGCATTTAGGGGTGGTTTTCACTCTTAAAAGATGAAAAGCGTCTATTGGAATAATATAGATTTTAAAGTGGACAATAAGTTGAGCCTAATCCCAAATTTTCATGCAAATTAATGCATTTTGAAAAAATTGCAAGGTTTTGCCTTACTTCCAGTCAATGAAGGCAAAAAAACGGTAATACCTGGTAATTTGTACAAGCAGCGCCGATTTTCCTAAAAATTTTGGATTTAAGTTCTATATTTACTTTCTACTTCAAAGTTGACCCTGTGCCGGGGGTTGCTTTTTATTTTTTAGGGGTTAAAATACCTCTATTTGAAAATAATTTTATAATTGCAGGTTCGGGCTTGTAATCGAAAGAAGTAACATCACATTGTGAGGGTTCAATTATTATGAATTGACAATTAATTTTCAACCCCTAAAAACCACCCCCAATAACGGTAATCGACCGTTATAATAACTACTTCTTGAAACATTTAAAAAAAATTTTTTTTTATGTTTTAGAATCTTATCCATATTAAATAAAATTATTAATAATATCAAGCCTTAAAAAACCAATTTAGTTTTTAATTTAATTTTATTAATTTTGGAAAAATAATTAATTTCAATCACAAATCAAACGCAGGGAAAATAAAATATTTTTTTTTATTTATGTACCTGAATGAATTTCAAGTTATTTCTAGTTTATAAGTAATTAAAAAATCTACAAATAATTAAAGATCTTCACTCTCTTCTTCCTTTCCCTCTTCAACTTTTTTTAATTATAACTCGCTTGTTTTTTAAGCTATGAAAATCTTAAAAAAATAATTTGTAGGTTTTTTTACAATCTATAAGCTCATGTAAACTGAAAATTTATTTAACCGTTATTTTTGAAAGGGTTTAATCAAAATTTAAAAACAAAATCTACTACAGCTTTGAACTCTACAAAATTTTTCCTATCTTTTATAGTTTTTGAGTTATTTTGGAAAAAATAATTATTTTTTTGCAAAATTACAAAAATACACTATTTTCTTGAAGCTCTACTTTTTGCAAAACTACGCTTTAAACCGGTCACACTATCCGAGCCAATTTGAAATACCTAAATACAGTGATTTGTGAAGTGGTAGCAATTTATCTCAACTGGGGTGGTATTTACGGGGTGATTTGTACTTTTTTTGTCGAAAAAAAGAGAAATCAACCTTGTTGAAGTGATAACTCGCTTAATTTTGACGTTAGATTTTTTTCTCAAAGTGCATATTTTTTAAGTTATTCACGAAAAACCGTCTGAAAACATGTTTTACTTTTTTTAAGTAAGGGGTAGCATCCCCGACACAGGATCAACTTTGAAGTAGAGCGTATAGGTAGAACTTAAATCCAAATTTTTAGAAAATCGGTGCTACTTGGACAAATTACCCGGAAAATGCTCATTGACTAGATTATATCACCATTTACGATATTTATCAATTTCTAATAATATTACTAAAATTTTATTGGCGTTTCCCAAAATTTGAATATTGAAATATTGAATTTTTGGAACCAACTCCTTGGTTGTAAACTAAGCCGGCTTAAAACTGCCAACGCTGAAACTTACCGGCACTTATACTCTGAATTAGGGAGTATTATTACCAATAATTTTTTATAGATATTTTGAACATATAGTTTAACAAATTCTATTTTAATTTTGAGAAAATTAATTACTATAAACAATTAAACAATAAATAAAAAAACTATTAGTAGTAGCTAACTAATTAATTAATTAGAGTACGTTACTGTAATTAAGGTACCTAATGTTGTTTTAAACCTTCAATTAGGGGCCCCTACCTAGTACATCTCAATCTCAATCTCAAAGACCCATTTCTACAGTCCATTTATGAACATAGGCCTCTCTCATTTTATTCCAACGGCTCCTATCTTGAGCTTCTCGTGTCCAATTAAATTCGGCAGTCAGTTTCAGGTTGTTTGTCCATCGTGTTAGCGGCCGTCCTCTCTTTCGTTGGCCATCGTAAGGCCTCCAGTGCAGGATTGTATTATTCCACCTTAGATCTTTACATCTTGCTATGTGTCTAGCGAAATTCCACTTTGTTTTTTCCAAGTCCATGTTTGGCATCCATATGTCAACACTGGGAGTATGCATTGATCAAAAAGGCGTGCTCTCAATCTTAAGGGGATATTTTTATTTATGAGAGTGTGTCCAAGCTTGCCGAATGCGCTCCACGCCAATCGTTTTCTTCTATATATTTCTGTGGTTTGATTTTCTCTAGTACATTTTATTTGGTGACCCAGATATATATAACTTTCAACGTTCTCGATGTGGCAGTTCTTAATTGTTATGTTGGGGTCTTCTTTGCACTTTCGTCTTATTTAAATTCATTGTCAATCCGACCTTACTAGCTGCCCCATTTAATTCTTTTAGCATGTGCTGTAGTTTTGTCGGGTTATCTGTTATTATTACTACATCATCAGCAAATCTAAAGTTGTTTAATCTGTTACCATTTATTAATATACCTCTATCTTGCCATTCTAGGTGTTTGAAGATTTCTTCGAGGGCTAAATTGAATAGCTTCGGCGAGATAGTGTCGCCTTGTCTAATTCCTCTGATGTAGTTTAATTATGGACGTCGCATTTTCATATATGTGTTTTAGTATGTCTATACTGGGTGAGTCGGGAGAAGCGCACCAAACTCTATGAGTGTATTATACAAGTGAAAATAATGTAAAAAAACTCATATGTTCTTATCCAATTTTCATTTGTTTTCAAGTCATAGCATATTAGCAAATAAACAAATTATACACATACATATTTTCTTAATCATAGCGTTCTTTCAATAAATGTTCAAAAATACCGCCATTGAGTTCTAAACATTTTCTGCTTCGTCTACGAAAAACGTTTGTTGCTCTCCCAATTGATTCATTTCTTTTTCTTCTTTAATATGGGCTGCAGTATTCTCAATTCGTCTAATTAGTGCATCCCGTGTGTCCACTTTTATTTTGTAGACTTAATTTTTCATCCAGCCCCATAAACAAAGATCTAGGGGTGTGAGGTCTGGAGATCTTGCAGGCCAATTAATAGAACCTCCACGACCAATCCAACGCCCTGGAAAACGTTCGTCCAAATGTTGCTTGACCTGACGAGCGACATGTGCAGGAGCTCCATCGTGCTGATAATACATCTGCATTCTAATATTTACAGGAACATCCTCTAGCAGGCCTTGTAACAGATTTTGTAAAAAATTGAGGTAGATCCAAAATAAGATGGCCAATTAAATAACTGTCAACCATACCACACCACACGTTCACAGAAAACCGATGTTGAAAATTGCGTTCGATTGTTGCGTGGGGATTTTCGTCTGGCCATACATGATAGTATTATTAATGCCATCATGGGTAAATGTAGCTTCATCCGCAAAGAGTATAATCGATACAACACGATGATTGTTATTTATCCACCGACAAAACTCCATACGGTTAGCATAATCCTCTGGTTGTAGGTGCTGTACTCTCTGTACGTGATAAGGATATAAACCTTGCTCGTGGAGTGTGTTTATCACTCTTTTTTGTGGAATTCCCAATTGAGTGGTAATTCTCCATGAGCCTAGTAGTTGCATCTTCTTCTACTAGATGCAGAATATTTTCTACTTCTACAAAACCTTGTCGAGTAGCGCTTTTAGATGTTATGTTTGCACTGGGAAGCTTACCAGTCTCCCACAATTTCTTGAAAACTCTAATAAATACGTTTTTATCAGGATATCTTTGGTGTGGAAAACGTTGACGATATTCTTCAGCAGCAACTGTATCATTTCCATTATAGAAACCATAAACAACCACCATATTTGCTTATTCTAAATTTGATTAAATATCTGGCTTTTTGCAACACTAACAATCACAAATTCGAAATTAAACCTTCAGTTACTATTCACTGTACACTGACAGTTCATCAAAACGTCAATGTCAATGTCTTTGAGCCTCGAACATGGCATACTTTGATAATGTTAAAATTCAGATAATAAGTGAAAAGCTAGATGAACATTTTTAATTACGCCATAACTTGAAGACAAATGAGAATCGCATAAGAACATATGAGTTTTTTTACATTATTTTTACGTGTATAATACACTCCGAGAGTTTGGTGCGCTCCTCCCGACTCACCCAGTATATCTGTGATCTATGCGCGCGTTTTTTAACCTGGTAATAATCATCCAGTGTTCCAGAGAGTCAAACGCTTTGTAAAAGTCCACAAAGGCTAAGCGTAATTTGAGGTTGGTCCTATCTCCCTTTTTGTATATTAAAACTACAATTGCATTATTCCAGCTGTTCGGTATTTTTTTTCCTTTATGCATTCGTTGAATAGCTCACATAGCCTCTTTATCGTCTCTTCTCCACCTTCTTTTAAAAGTTCCACTGTTATGTCGTCTTCTCCTGGTGCTTTATTGTTTTTCATGTTAGAGAGCGCTAACGTAACTTCGTTTGTGGTAATGTTAGGTATATCCTCGGACCCAATATTTAATATTCTGGTTTTAGTTGTTTTGTACTCTGGGTCTTTTCTTAAGCACCTCATGTTTTGATTTTATTCTAACACCTTTTCAATTTCTGCTTCGTAGTATTTATTCATGGCGTTTCTAATTTGTTTTCGTGTTTCTTTGGATATTCTTCGGAATTCTGCTATGTCGTTTTCTCTCGATAGTCTGGCTTTATTAGCTCTCTTGTGTTCTTACTGAGTTTATCTGTTTTTCCGGAGTCTTTCTTTGCTACCTTTTCAGCTACTTCCTTTATTGATTTTGTTAGGTTCTGTGATAGTTTTTCTATTTTAGTGTTGTTTCCGATTTGTCTCAGTTTTTGTTCTAGTTTTGTTCTGTATACCTCTCTATTTTCATTCAGTTTTCTCAGGTCGATAGATGTCGGTCTTCTTATCTGTATCTTTAAGGGTTTTGAGTTGTGGTTTATTACTATTTTTGCTCTTATCAAACGGTGGTCACTTGATATTTTTAAAGAGTTAAGTACACTGACATCGTTTATTATTTGTTTAGTACATACATAAGTTAAATCTAGAGATCGTTCACTCTAATGATAAGTAGTACAGAATACGAAGAAACCAGTTTTCAAGCCACTCAGCAACTGGTGTATTCGAGCAGATCTGATGTTTATTAGTTATTATGTACTTTTAGAGTAAACACACTCCACCATACATATGCAAAATTACAGACCGCATAAGAAACATTCTAAAGAGGGACGATAAAAAACTATTTTAAAACCAATCAAAAAGATTCAGATTAACAAAGGTGGAAAGGGACTTTCTTTTAGCAGCCAAAATTGTTTTTGTGACAAAGTAAACATAGAAACCACCAAAGAGATCGATGGAAATAAGTTTGAAACCATTGCGCAAACTGCCGTCTTAAACACACCGGAAAGTCAGTGGTAGCCTAACATACGCTTAACAATGGAGATAATCTTCGAGAGTTCCTCGTTATTAGCAGCAGATAACGATTATTTTACAACAGATTATTTGAGAAACATTCAGAAAACTTAACAGAAAGGAGGCTTTACCAGATTTCTAATTCAATTCTCGAGAACACCTGAACGCACTCTATGAAAAATCGGATTTGACCGGCGCGGCGCGATGCAAGTCTCGCCCCTTTTAACCAGTATAAACACAATCTGCGAAGCAGAAACCATCAGTCTACATCTAACACCTCTGAAGAAGTAGACCACTCGTGTTAGCGAAACGTTAACAATAAATTCCCCAACGACAAACTATAGACCCGAATTTAGAGAACACTAATTCAGGTGGCGAAAGACTAAACCAATTTGTCCAATTATTGCTTTCACGCACCATCTCCGGGTAATATTATTTCTTATTCGTTGAGAAGAGTATTATTACGCTTTTCAATTTGAGGATTTATTAGATCACAACTAATTGTTTGAAGAAAATCAGTTATTTCTGAAATCTTACCTGATTCATACAGTAATACTTATTAATGCAGAAGGCGTTTTGTTGGTAGATATATTTAAGAGATTTTAAAACAGTATCATTGGGGCGGGCAGTTTCCTGGTTCAATAGGGATGTACTGTCTAAAAACCCTCTGTTGAAAGGTATTTTTTAAAAATTTGTTGAAAGCATTTCCATAGACCTCGCGCATCGGGGTCTAGTTTTTCCGTCTGTTGACATGTTCCACATCTCAATAAAAACCTGAATTTCCTTTTGTTCATTGTCAAGTAACAGGATTCCAGTTCATTACGTTTTGAGTTATCCCACTTTTCACATTTTTCCTTGAACATCGTAACGAACTAATGAGAACATTTCAATTAACTTTTAATCAAAAACAAGTTGAAGATATCAATTTCAGATTTCACATCACGGGTTTCACGTTTTGAGCTGGTAAACGGGTAATAATGTTGCAAACTTTTTTTCAAAAATTAATGGACATTCTCTTCTTCTTCCAATTCGTATTACATTCTTTTTCCAAAGTTAACATTTTCGTGATCGTTTTTTGAATCAATGCCTAAAGTTTGTTGCTCGGAGCCAGAATTTTGATTGCTCTTTGAAACATTGTATTATTTACGCAATTTCTTATCAAAATGCCAAATTTTAATTACAATATTGCAGTACGTAAGTTATAAATAATCCAATTAATAATAAAAAACATTAATAATTGTTAATATTTTAAGAAATATTTCCGTAGGAATGACACGTGTCATACACTCGCCTAATGGAGGGTAAAAATTCTCTATGCGATAAACTGAAAACGTCCATAAAGTACATAATTAGTACTTCGAAAATGCGCTTTTTAGTGACAGTGTGGGGACGTTTTTGTCTACGTAATCAATTAACAAACGGCAATAATCACTTTTACAGACTCGTGTGCAAGAGTTAACCAGAAGCAATGGATTAGTGAGACATTCTGCCAACGAAATGCTCTTGTAATTATATACTTTATGTGTACAATACAAATTAAATGATCACGAAGAACTGTTTTTGTTTCCAAATTCTAACTCGAAAATATTAAATTCCGAAATCGAATAATTCCAAATTCACTAATTTAAGGAAAATAAAAATTAGATAATTTGGTTTTGATTGATAATTAAATGTTAGATAGGAAAAATTATAAAAAATTTGTACTTGTTTACAAACCACTTATAATCATAAGAAAAAGAAGTTGATGATGGTCTCTGTAAGATAAAACATTAATGTCAAAAGCTATTCAATAGAGCACAAAAGTGGCAATGGTAAAGTGCAATTTATTTTGTTATACTTGATCAAATATACGAGTTATTGCCAAGAATAGAAGTAGACGATTGCCACTTTTTGTTTTAAATTTTTTGAAAATTATTTGATGTAGATAGCCATAATTACAGAATTGAATTTTAGCGCGTTTATTATGGTATAAAACTTTTTCCATTAACCCTAATCATATTTATTAAAGTTCCGGTATAGCAATATTATCGGACCGATTCTGCACACACTTTATAGCCTTCTATACCAATATTGGTTAAATATTGCATCAACATTGTCTGTTACATTTTATTTATTTATTTATTTATTTGTATGGTACATTATACAAATATTGTATTGTGATGTAAGTGTTATGTATGGTGCCCTAGAAGATCAGTATAAACCTCATAGTGTGGTGACGAAACCGTGTGCAATAGTGGATTGGTTCGTCTTGGCAAAGCATTTACTTCAAGGTTTAGAAAAACATATGTTACATAGATCCAATCATATCAATGTAAAAAAATTTGCATCAAAATTGCTTCACCTTAAGTTTGTTACATTGGTCTAATCGCTATTTTACATTTTTTTAAACCCAACAATCTTTAGATACCAGTATAGATGTAGATTTCCTCTGCGTCTGCGGTAACTCTACACAATTATACACTGTTCAATAAATGTTTATTTTCTACATCCAATTTATTTCTGACCGTTGAATAAAAAAAACTTTTTCAAGATTAAAGCGACTTATTTTAAGTTTGTAAAGTAGGTGGGTTCATTAATATAGTCGTACCAATATTGAATGTCAACATTGAGCCAATATAACAAAATGTTTCATTTCAAGATTGGTTCAATATTGAAATACGCTTACTTTATTGGACTAATAATTAACCTTTCTTAAACCAATATTGGACCATAATTATATTACTACTTGGGTCTGCCGGGCGGGAAAAAGTAAACCGAGAGATTTTTTACTTAAAGCTTTGACAACTACAAGAAATAGCCACATTCAGCACTATGAAGTATGTACTACAATATTCAGTTAGAAAATGTCCTGAACTTCCCGCAGTATTTGATGCAATTTTGATATTTTTTTATTTCTTTACATAAATAAACACGTTTGAAATAGAATGAGCTATTTGCCAGGAGGGGCAGGATTTCCCCAGCACTATTTATACCAGCATTAGAATATGAATTTAAATAATAATACAGTAATTAATGTAAATGAAAAATACTGAAGTCGTCTCAGATTTACAGGTGATATAATACGGATAACAGACAAGATTTGATATGCCGTAAAAATTCCGGGCGAGTTAAAAACTGCAGTAAAAATAGATTTACAAAATAGTATCTTATGCAAATAATAGATCTGGTATACGACTACAAATCCATGGGAAAATATAACCAAACTGTTTCGTTTAATGCTCATCAACTATCAACAATAAATGGATAAGAAAGGGGATTTAGGAAGAACCTTTGAAGAAGAAATCATCTCCAATAGTAAAATGTAACGAGTATCATCTAAATATATTATACGTCACAAACGTGATTTTGGAAAAATATTATCTCTCTAGTACTACCTCATGAAAATACAAGAGTCACATGGCACAACAGGGCTAACAATGATAGTTCAACGTACCATAATAAAAAAAATGTTAAAGTCGGAAAATAAGGTTTTAACTGTTATTGGTTTTTGCACGTTCTTTGCTCATGTTCTTGTTAAACGCTATCCTGACATGATGTGAGGGTGGACGAGTAATATCCAAAAATCCCAAATACTAAAATTTAAATCCCAAAAAATAAAAAGGATTTTCTAATTTTCTTTTTCTGTACTAGGTTTGTTGTTTGTTTTTACTGTTATAAACCAATTACTTATAATTTTATTCTGCATATCAACAATTGAATTAAATATTTAAAATAACACAAAAATACAGCAAAGACAAAATAAATTAAATTCTAGAAAAGTGAAACTTGTCGTTTTCATTGTAACAAGAATCTAAATCAATTTTGTACCAAAAACCATCCCAATCTGTCGCGATGATATTAGTGTTAAATTAGATATGTAATTGAATTAATTTTTGTGATTTTTACTCTCATATTATAAATTATAAAGGCTGTATAAAATCAATTGTGTTTTAAAAAAACTAAATAATCGTTTTATTTTACTGGATTCGAACTGTCAATCATTAATTTCTAATCCTTTACTCGGATCTCTTAGCCACAGTCACATCTCATCATATTAGAATATAAACAAAATATGCGTGCAAAGAAACTCATTCTCTAACTCTGCAAAAAGATTTCTTTTGTAGTATTACAAGTGTTTATTATTAACTCAGTTGCGTCATAGATGACTAGTTAGATAACATTCACTAAAAATGTTCCAATCAGCCTGTATATAAAAACACCATTGCAGAAATTGAAATAAAAAATGCAAAAAAATAATCAATATGGAAATTTTATCTCAATGAAACTAATATTTAACGTTAGAGAACATCATCAAAAATTTGAAATAAAAAACCATAGATGTAAAAATCTGGATTAATATCGAATTTCAAAAAATCAATAGAGTACCTACCGTGGAATGGGGTGGCTTTGGTCATTTTCAAAGTTGCAGTTTATTTTTCACATAAAATATGGGAGTAAAAGAAACAGAATGAAAATGCTAATATCGGTTTTGTTCATTCTATCAATTTCTCCTGATGAGCTCGTTGGTTTTTCATTTTTTTTCCGAGATACAAACCAAAATGTTGTTGATCAATGTTAAACCATAATTGGGGTTACTTTGATATCCCGTTATTTTTCCACGGAATTTGTAAGTAACCCCAATAGGAAACAAAACACGACAGATAAATTTAAATAATTTCGTAGTTCACAGCGATCAATTTTTGAAATACCTTTGGGTATTCTCTCGAACCTCCTTTTGTTATTCAAAGACTCGTAGTCTTCAACTACTAAAGGGTCTGTTTGGATAATTTGGCACACATATTTATATGTTTGCTTGCCGCGTCTAGTAAAAATTTTTGCTAGTACGTATCTCCCTTCTGCGCACTCTGTCTCTTCATCTTCCTGCTCGACAAGATTATGATCAATATTACTTTCATATTCCGGCTCCCCTCTTGATTACTTTGAAGTGTTGATTCTGCCTGGCTCGTATCATTGTTTATTGGATCAAGTTGGTTTACTTCAGTCGGATAGCCATCATGATTTATTGATGCTGTATCAATATGATTTTGACTACTTGTTCCAGGTGAAGAAGTTGTCACTTCCCAGTCTCTAGTAGAAATGCTCTTGCCAGGTGCCACATTTAATCGGTTCTTCTTACGAGAAGGTTGACTGTTGCTGTTACCATAACGTGACTCTCTCAAGAAATTGGTTAATGTGCTTTCAACGTCTTGTTCACTGACTTCTTCTTCTCTGGGTAGTCGATCCAAAACTTTGTTCTTGTTGAAAGGATGAACGCCAGTGGCACAAAATCCGCTCATCATATTGCGTTTTATTCCTGAATTGATGTTCACATTAGGGAATTCGGTTTCTGTGGCACCTGGTTCATTTTGTCCAACGCTTTTGTAAGAAGATGGGGAAAAGTATCTTTGGGAACAGTTGCCATTCGAGGATTTTGAATTTTCCATGATGCTAATGTTTGTCGCCAAGCTGACTTCAGGGTCGGAAGAAGGCCACGTCAAGTGGTTGAATTAGGTGAGTTGCGTTTGGGACCAAGCAAACAAAATCTATATCGTGTTCACTGAATAGTCTCAATACCTCATCGTCTATATGGGATGAAAGGTTGTCACCTAGCAAAACTTTCCGACCGGGTAATTTCCTTGCGTGCGGTAAGAATGCTGTTATGAACCAGTCTCTGAAAGTAGGACCATTGATCCAGCAACTAGTTGTTCGATTGAAGCGAGACCCTTGCGAACAGCAAGGCGGGTCCTAACATGGCTGACAAGATGGCTCGCTCTTTCCATGTGTCATATAAATGAACGCTCTTGTAGATAATATAGGCAGGTAGAAGAACTCAATTTGTTGAACCACAGACCATAACTGTTGTTGCACTCTTGGAAAAATTCTGCTTTCTCTAGGTCCTGCCCTCTCTTATAATACCAATTTTTTTTTTCCCGGTCGTCCTTTCATATTGGATTCATCATAATTAATATGTTAGCAGCTTACCGATGACTTTTTCAGGTTGTCGAATACTCTCCAGCGTTCGCGAGCGCGGCTCTTGCTTTATGATGTTGTAGCGCCGTTGAGGTATTCAGACGGGCCCTTAACAATGATATACCCAGTCGATTCCTGGAAGATTGTTCGTGAATTTAGTCACAGACCTCCCTTGTTTGTCAAGTAGCATTTTTGCGAACATCCTTAAATCAAGAAGTGATAGGGGAATCCCCATTTCCCACTTTTGCTGCCGATTTTAATATAACAGTCTCTTCTCGTACGGAAAAAACAGGTTGAGCTCTGGTTTGTTGCCAAATTTTCCATGATATTTGTTATGTATGGTTCCATAGGGAATATTATATTTTGCAGATGCTCCACGCAATGTCAATCGATTCTCAGCTACTTCTGTTATCGCCTGATTTAAAGTGTCTTCGCTATAGTTCCTGTATTCACGGGAGCCTAAGCGCCTCTTATATGATCTTGGCATGATGCTGAAACAATAAAAATATAGTTGTTAATATAAAGACAGAAAATCTCTTCGTAACTTAAGAGAAATTAGATCGTGGGGTTACATTGATCAATGATCAAAGTAACCCTGTATAGGTGATCAATGACACCCCATGTGGAATTTACCGCCGAAACAATAATGGATGTTGAGGTTATGATTTGTAGTAAACATGGATATTATAGATTATTAAACTTCTGATCCAGTGAGATACATACAATTTACATCATTGTGATATTCAGATTTGTAGTTAAGAAGTTACTTAAGTTATTATAATTACGCCAAACTAATACTTACATATCTTCAATGATTTTCATCAAACCAGCAAGGATACCGTTACTGCTGCTAATAATCACACGTGTACAGTGCCGTTCACTGTTGCCAACCTGAAGATAATATTCGAAGGAATGCGTTCGGTGTTAGTACAAATTCGGTTTTATTAGGAAACGAAGTTTTCTCAAAGTAACCCCATTCCACGGTATGAAGTAAAACAATACTTTTACAAAAGAAAAATAAGAATTTATAAAAAAGCAGAGACAAAATGTAAGTCTTCAATTGGTTCAAAAATTAAATTCCAAAATTTTCATTGTTTAATAAAATATTTTATTAATTTTGAGCTGACGATCATGCATAAAAAAATACGAAAACCCCTTTATTATACAAAATTAATTACACTGCAATATGCAATTAATAACATTATTGCGGTTTTATATTTAGATATATCTAATCTACACGTTTTAAAATGCATCATTCATTATGTATATGAATAAAACGTTTTATTTAAATGGAAGTTAGTAATCAATAAACAGTTTCTCAATTGATGTCAATAAGTATTTATTGTTAGAATTTTATACTATATTATTAATCATTTTTGTCATTGCCATTAATTACATTTTCCAAACACGTTACTGTAAAATCATTGACGTGATGTGGATATAATCAGTGCAGAATCAATCAACACATTTATTTTTATTCGAACCGATTGTAACAGGGCATTAAACATTAAAATGTATTTCAAAAATTAAACAAAAGGTTTAAATAAAAATGTTTTTGCTGTATTGCATTTAGGGTGTCTATTTGTAGAATCCAAATTGCGTCACTAGTTAATGGACTAGCATAATTGAGTGTGTTGATGTTGGTCAACTGTATGGATAACTCAAAAAGAAAATTAATAAAAAAAAGCATTGGCGAGCGATAATATTGTGTAAACGTTGGCTACTCGCCCAATGTTTTAATATTAAATGATATCTAGAAAAACTCACTTTCATTTCCACTCGCTGAAAAATTGTATTTTCTATAACTTTTATTTGATAAGTGTTTGGAAAATATGTTGTGTAAGATACAGAACTTGCAGTAGTATTGCAAAAATTAAAAAAAAATTTTTATAGGATATACAAATTTCATTATTTTATAATCTGATAACAAATTTTTTAAACATTTAAATAATATAGTGTTAATGTTCAAATGTGACACTTTTCAGTAATTTTCTATATTGAAAATATGATGTCTTTCTTCGGTGCAAGTATACCTACTGCACTTTGAAAACGTATATGTATTTGTGAGAAAATGTAAGCAAATAAATATGAAGATGATACTACAGTAATTTAAAAGCATAATTTATTGTGTGTTGATGTTGGTCAACTGTATGCAAAACTCAAAAATAAAATTAATAAAAAAAACATCGGCGAGCAATAATATTGTGTAAACGTTCGCTACTCGCCCAATGTTTTAATATTAAATGATATCTAGAAAAACACACTTTCATTTTCATTCGCTGAAAAATGGTATTTTCTATAACTTTTATTTGATATGTTTTGGAAAATATGTCGTGTAAGATACAGAACTTGCAGTAGTATTTCAAAAATTAAATAAAAATTTTACAGGATATGAAAATTTCATTATTTCATAATCTGATAACAAGTTTTTCAGGCATTTAAACAATGTAGTGTTAATGTTCAAATGTAACACTTTTCAGTATTTTTCTATAGCAAAAATATGACGTCTTTCTTCGGTGCAAGTATACCTACTGCACTTTGAAAACAATATGTATTTGTGAGAAAATGTAAGCAAATCAATATGAAGATGATACTACAATAATATACATAAAATAATATACACGGTGTTCATTAAAAATTCTTCAATGCTAACAACTTTAACACCACAAAAATTCCAAAAATTACTGTAGGCGTTAATAATTGTTGTTTGACGTAAAACAGATTTCCGACAGATTTATCATTCTAACCAGCAAACTTAACTTTAATGCGACCATCCCCATCTTTGTCATTATTGTACGTTTACTAGCTATAGTTAACACTATAATGTAAAAAAATTTATTTAAATTGATTGTAGGTGTCTATTAACATAAATATTTGATCACTTAATAGAAGAATAGACTTATTTAAAAAATCAGTTTGAAAAAAAATTACCCATTAGTTGTCATATAAATATTTTACCAATAAGTGTTGCGACATCTAGTGTAGTCTCGTGATAACGGAACACGTCATCTATATTTGGGGTCCTAAGCCCGGCGTTGATTGGACTTTCATTCTACACGAGAGGTCAGAGCTTCTTCAAAGGTTCTTTGTTTTTTTGTTGATTGTAGATTGAACGTAGACAGGATGTAGAATGTTTCAACATTGTAGATGGAGAAAAGTAAAGAAGCTTTTTAGTTGAATGTAAACTTACAGTAGTTAGGGTGTTGACTGTCTACATCCAAAATTTGAGACGGAAGAACCTCTGGAAGAGAATCTGGCCGTTGGAGTTAGCAAAACGTTAGGGAGGAAATTGCAATCAGCGAGACCTTTGGAGACACGAATCTAGGCTGACACTAGTTTACCAACAAACCGCGAGCATAAACATTACAAAGTGAGGAGGAGGAAAATTTTTGTCCGATGGCCGGTCTCCTGGGCGTCCGTTCGTATGTAAGCAAGATATCAGGAAAACCGCCAATCAGAGTTTTATAAAACTATGCATATGAGTCTTACTTATAATTGTGCCGATCTAATTAGATTTTTGGGTATAGTCTATTAAGCCAAATAGCCGTTAACTCCATAGATTTTTAAAATTTTTGGAATATTTACAAAAAAAGTTTATTTAAACATTCTTCAAATAAAAGTTTTTTGGTGATTTGATAATTAATTACTGAGATATGACTATCACGTGACCTTAATTATTTTAACAATGTTTCAATCCAATATTAATTATACAAAAAGTTATGTTTCAACATTATTGGAAATTTTATTGTTTGTAAGTTTTGTTTGAACTATTTTTTTCTAAAAACACAATTTTTATTTTCCCTTTTATCTTCAGCTTATCTTACAGGAACATGTAGGCGTAGGTATTAGGTAGATACATTTAACAATGGTTGGTGGTTAGTGGGGAATTTATAATTAAATTTTATTGGTATGAAGGTCACTTTTCTTCTTTCTTAAACGTTGATTTTTCTTACATCGAATATTTTTTGTTCGCTTGTTCTACGAAAATTATTAAGTTGCAGTTGCGGCGCTGTTAGATGTTTATATTATTTTTTGAGCAAAATCTTTTATATCGCCGCACAGTTTCGATACTCTTTTACACGTTTGTTTAGTATCAGTACGAATTACAATGTCAAAGAAATTATATTATTTTAGGTAATATTAATGAAACAATATCCTTTGAACACATTTACGTGAGAAAATCATGAACTTCATAAATAATTATGGACTGCTAACGTGATACTGCAGTTGGATAAATTTTAACATCTTATACGGCGCCGACATGTTGTGCTCCACCGTTAACTTTAGTGAATCATATGTTTGAATTATGGCGTATTTCTATTACAACAACCGTGGAACTGAGATTATAACAGATTTAAATTAATTGCAGCCACTGTAACTTGTTCTTTTCGCTAAAATAGTGTTACAACACCAGCTTCCACCCCTCCCGTGTTGTTGTTACTATTTTAAGGGGAGCAAACTTACCATGTTATTTTACCATAAAGCGTAACGTTAGTTAAAATCGCGTATAACGTCAACGGTTTCACCTTCAAATTTATACCAAGTATAAATCAATCTTTTATTAACATGACTGTTAATAATTAAGCGCGTAAAAGTTTGCAATTTGTTTAAAAAGTAACACAAATAGTCGACGTTGTGGTGACAAATTTTTTATTGTAATTGAGGACAAAACCAGTGGCTCAATTTGTTGGTGCTGTAACATGTTTGAGATACTGTTATCTAGGCAAAGTAAGTCTTTTGAGAATATTCTAAAAGTAAAATGCAACTGTTATTAATAACCGTTTATTATTGCCCCATAAGAGTAATGTAAATAGTAGTAAAAATGTTGTCCAAGAGATAGCGCTTGTGCCTGTAACTTTTAGATGATTTTCTCCAGTATCAAATAGTTATATAAGATATAAGTGCGGGAGCACAACGTTCCCGCGTGAACTGACCTCGAAAAACGAGCGCGACCGAACGCGAGAAAATTGTTCACGCACATATGAATATTGTACAATATTTTTTTAAACGAACATAAAACAATAATTCTCAAATAAATTTCTAACTTTCATTGAAGTTTTATTTTAAAAAAAATTATCCACAGGAACCGTGAGGTAAACAATTGCAATTTTGACAGTTGTTTTTATTGTGTTACAATTATTTTACAATTAAAAATATTAATTATGCCTTCCTGATTCACAGAAATTAGTTTACACCACCAGAAAAAAAGAGAAACGGCCAAAAAAGGCGATCGAAAACTTATTGCCGGGATAAGTCAAAAAAAAACAGTATGAATGAGTGAATAATTCAAAGTTTCTGGACTGGTACAAATTACATAAAATTAGTAAATACACTGAAAATTGTTTAATGGGATATTTTCAAACGTTTTCCAGTAAAAAGTCTCTTTGGTCATATTATTCTATGTTAAAGTCCTGTTTGATAATACATCAAAATTTTGAAATTGAATTTACAAAACTTGTGGCCTTTTAAAGAAGAAACGTACAATTTAAAACGAAAAATCCAAAGTTTTTAAACGATAACGAAATTGATATAAGTTCATTGTTGAGGCCCCAGACCATTCATTTCTATTAATGAAGGTGTGTAATAAATAAAGCAACATATTTTATAAATGCGTATACACTAAGTATCTAATTCATTTTTATAGGTAGTAGTAATAATGGGTATTTCCGGTGCATGTCGTTGTGAAGAGTTGTGCAAAATGTCAATTAATGATCGAGTTCAAATCTGAAGTTATTCTCGTCAATGTACCCAGAAACAAAAACAAATGTTTCTCGACGTTTTGCAGTAACTAAACCCAAATGGATAAACTTGCTGCTAATATATAAAATGTAAGGCCAGAGAGGCAAACAAACGTTTTTTGCACTTACACAAACGGCAAATGTATTAATTCACCAGTAGGGCTTAGCCACAATTGGTAGAATTCTAGCCAAATTGCCGAATTCCTTCAGTTAGAGAATCAAAAGACTACACCAGCCACTGTTTTCGAAAAAGTGCAGCAACTCTGTTGGCTGAGTAAAGGTGGAGATCTGTTAACACTTAATAAAAATTTGGAGGATGGGAAATCTTCAAGCGTGGCTGAAAGTTACGTTGATGACTCCATTCAAAGTAAAATTAGTATTGCCGATCGTTTAATGGAGCCAGCACCGAGACCATCTCATAGAATTCATACTGTAAATGTGGCACAGTCGTTATCTGATTCTCACCCTCCAGGAACTTTTGGAATAATAATTTCAAAATTTCACCAACTGTACGATAAATATATATAACACTAACACTGTTTAAGTTATTTGTTTAAGATACTGTATACATTAATTTAATTCTAAATGTCACTTACTTTATTTAAAGTCAAATAATAGTTATTTATGTATCAAGGACAAAAAAGTGCACTTTTATGTACGAGACTGAATTTGCTGGCCGAGGCGTTAGCCGAGGCAAACAAACAGGCAGGTTATTAAAAGCACTTTTTCCGAGGTACATATTAATTTTTCCGTTGACCTTAAATTAATTAATTTTCTATTTATTACCGTTTACTGAAAACAAAATGTTTAGTAATTTTAAACAAAAATTTTACGTTTGTTCTGATTTTACTGTACCTAATGTTCACTTCACCGTTCAGTATTGTAACATTTGTGTCCAAAATTTATTAAAGGAAATAAAAGCTTTCCGCGTTCGAATATTGTACCGATAAAGCATTTGTTTTACAACAATCACATAATTTTTATAAGAGCACTTGATTATGATAGGTAATAGGTAAAACATGTACTTTTTATAATTTATTAAAATAATAAAAATTACATTTAGGTAGTGTTATTTTGAAGTATATTTAAAAATGTAGTTATAGTTGGAAGCCTACCCTCAAAAATTAATGCATTTCTTTAATTGTTTATGATCAAAGATGTAATGAAGTTTCTCCTATTAAACACATTAAAGTCGATTCTTATTAATTGGACATATAATAGTTATAAGACTGAGTTTGTACCGTGGTCAGACTTATAATCATTTATATTCAATAAAAATATTGCCTGACCGTAAGAAAGTATGCAAGCGTAGTTTTTGATTCACTCGAAAATGTTTCAAAAATGTAATAATCTTCTTTCAGCTTATTGAAAACTGTGAAATCACCTTGTTTTTGTGTACGAATAAATCTTGAACCCAGTAATGTTGATGGCTTATATGATTCTATTTTTTGTTTTTCCTGCGACAGAATCAATATTCAAATGATTTTTCACAAGTAATTACTGTTCTTGTGTTTTCCATTAGCATTATTACTTATTTACATCAATCAAATACAGTAATAGAAAGGTACCCATAATTAACTCACTTCTACTGTAAGTTTTTTGTATTTTATGATCGTGAAAATTTTGTATCGGAACTCCCTTCTGTATCAAAATGTTACCTAATAAAATTGTCTAAAAGCAATCTCAAGTCGTATGAATTCTGTCTTACCTTATAAATGAATAACTTTAAAAGTTAAAGTGTTACATATTGAAAACAATGTATCGAGTATTGTGAGATTACAACCAGGCTCTTCTATAGCTTCGCACATTGTAGAAACTATAAACAATTTATTAATATCACTTCAAAACACTTAAAATCATTTGCCTTAATTTGAACAACAAATTGTTTTTTGTTCAAGGGTTGTGTGGGATTGAGAAATTGAGGTTATAAATGGAAGTAAACAAACAATATTCTGCAGTACTCTAAAATGTTCCAGTATGTACACTCAATAAAGAAAAAAATGAGACAGTTGGGTCGGCAAAATTAAATGAGCATATCTACTTTAAAGGATTAGTTTTACCTGATCATATCCGCTATTGTTTATAATTCAGCAACGAACATTTGTCAATATGAACGTTTATTCTTTGCTGATTCATTCACATATCCTAAAAGCATGTTTGCAATGTCAATAAATTTAGAATAATACGATTTTTTAGAATTGTTTGTTTAAATTGCCGTCGTATGACACTTTATAAATCCGTTACTCTTATTACTAAACAATTTTTCTATTATTGAAATTTATATTTATGCGATAAAGAAAGTGAAAAACGTAATAATGGGTATGACCTTGTTTCTGATTATACTCTTCACGTAATTGTCCCCCAGGCATTCAAGCATTGCAGAGTATTGTTCAATTTTTTGGAACAGTGGTAAAAAAATAAAAACAGCAGTTTTTTTAAATACAACATAAGACAATATTAAACAATCATCATTAAAAAATGTGAGACATTAGCAAATAATCTAGTTTTATATCTATTTATTATTACTGAAAATTGAAAAAAAATATTTCTAAATTAAGAATTGTTTTCTGTGTTGACTTACAAATACATGTAAATCAACATTTTCTATTCAAAATGAGACTACTCATTCAGAACACAGTTAAATATGGCAACATAATTTTTTTTTCTGATTTTGTATCCCCTGTGATTTCTGTTTATATTCTTATTTATCTGATAACATAACTAGAGGTATTACTTGTAAAAAAATTCATGTAATCATGCAAATATTTTATGATCTGCAAAAACATCAGAACAGTCTGACAATAGTAGTTTTGAATGAGTTCTTGTGTAAATTGGGCGTTTTTAGCACGAGTGTCTTTTCAAAACGCGAGAGTGAAATAATTTTAAACTACTGAACAATGTTACTTTGATGTTTCAATAAAGAAAACAATCAATTCTATTTTAAGCATAGTCTTTACAATTATATATAGTATATACAGTCCAGTAAATAAATAATAAGAAAAAGTAGAAGATGAAGAAGGAGATAAACTAATAATGGGTGTGGCCTCCTTGGTTTTGGATACATTCTTGCAAACGAGTGAGTATTGATGTTACAAGACGGTTTAAATAATCCACATCAATTGTCCCCAGGCATTTTCAATCGCTGCTGTTAATTCGTTTCTATTTTGTGGGATAAAGTTTATTCCTTGCTGTTCTTGAATTGTATTCACCATTCGTCCCCAAACATTTTCTATTATGTTGAAATCTGGACTTTTAGCTGGCCAGGGCAACACGACGTATTTTGCTCTCCCGTTGCCAGTTTCGAACAATGGCGGCTATGTGTGAATAGGAGCATTATTATAGAAACAATAAAAAACTTATCAATCAAAATAATAATTTTAAATCAAGAAAAACGAGGAACATAATATATTCAAACAAAAATCAAAATATACTATAATAACTATTTAAAAAAAAACCTATTTGGTAAAAAAAGTTAATAAACATAAACAGTAAACAAACCTTTCTATACATAAGAATACTTACATGTTGAAAAATGTAATCTTCCTCTGGATAAATTTTGAACTGATGGCACCATAATATTTTACCAAAATGTTCAAATATCTGTCAGCATTTAAACGACCATCGATGACCGAACATACTCCTGGGCCTCTAGGAGGCTTATCCATCCCCACACATTTACAGAAAATAGCCGTTACGTTTTTTTGTGTTTGTATATTTCTTTATCCGTGTTCTTTCAACCTTTGCTGCAGCAGTAACTAGGGATCCAGGAAATTCTGTTTCTCGTATAGCATTCCCTACAGGTTGAAAATGGATTTTCGGCGACATACGCAATCAACGCGCTTCATCTTGGGCCCGGCGTAGAAATTCTTCTTCTGCCACTGCCAATTGCTCTCTGTGCACCGTGTGCTCTCGTTCCCACTTTATACGCACAGTCCCACGAGTAGCATGTGGAGACGTTTACAACATACGAGCTTCTTGACGCACACTAAGGCCGTTGCCGAACTCTCTGCTACAATTCGAACTTTTTAAGTCGGTTGGTAATGTGCTGGCATTGTCTGTATTTATTATATTTTTACTCCCCTGCTTCTAAGGGCTACTAATTGCTCACATGTGTAATAATGCCTCGAAATAAGAAATGTTATTAAGTATGTATTGGTGACAACATACTTAACTAATTATATCACTAATCACATCCATTGTATTGTATTTACAAAAGTTACCAAAATAAGAAACATAAGATTAACTTTTAATGACTATTATTATAATAGCTAAAACATCCGCCAAAATTGCACACCTTTAATGCACTTTCTAGGATAGTAGCTCCTATTCACACAGCCGTCATTGTTCAGAAACTGGATACTATATATAATTGTAAGACTATGCTTAAAAATAAAGTTGATTGTTTTCTTTATTGAAACATCAAAGTAACATTGTTCAGTAGTTTGAAATTATTTAAACACTATTGTAGAACATTTTTTGACCAGATTACACCGACACAAGTTAAATTTAATCCAGATTAAAAACAATCGTTTGCTATGGTTTTTTAACTAATTGTATCCAAGTTTTAACTTAGGTTAAATTTAGTATGTGTCGATACGACTCTAACCATTAAAGTTCTAAAAAAGTCTCCCTATAATTTTCTTTCTTTCAAAAGTCTTTTATCTGATATTTGTATAAAATATTTTTGAAGATCATATTATTATGTATAAAATTTTGTTTGTAGTTCTCTAACGTCACAATTTAAAATTTTCTCCTGTGTCAACGGGATATTTTAGTATTCAATAAAATGTCAAACAAAACGTCAAACTGATTTAAAGGATTCTAAACGACTTTAGCGTTTCAGAACGTCCTGTCGAATAAAAAATGTTGTTTTTAATTCGTTCTTATGAAAGTTGGGCATTCAAACTGTTCGATATTCTTTGCAGATCATAAAATATTTGCATTGACATGAATTTTTTTAGTAGGTATTTAAAAAAACTGCTGTTTTTTATTTTTATCACTGTTCCAAAAAAAAATTAGAACAATACTCTGCAATCTTGAATGCCTGGGGACAATTACGTGAGAGTATAATCAGAAACAAAGTCCTTACCCCTTATTACGTTTTTCACTTTCTTTATCGCATAAATATAAATTAATAATAATAGAAAAATAGTTTAGTAATAAGAGTAACGGAGTTATAAATGTCATTTACGACGGCAATCTAAATAAAATAATTCCAAAAATTGTATTGTCTACCAAAACTAGAAAACATAAGATTAACTTTTAACGACTATTAATTATAATAACTAAACATCCGCCAAAATTGCAACCATTAATGCAGTTCTTAATTTTTTACATTACTATTTACTATTTATATATAATTTTTGGGGCAAGTAATGAACGCTGTATTTATTACAACGGCTTAGAATAACTTCCAAAAGAGAAAACAAGTAAATGTTACTTATAATACAATTTCTGTCTTTCACTCTTTTTTAATGCGATAAGAAGCAGGAATTAAAAAAAATATATTCAATGTTAATTATTTATATTTGAGTATTCCAGTTTAACCACCTGGCATATTGATGGGATTTAGTAAAGTGAATCATTAATTGTCATTAAATGAATAAACATTAACAAATTGTTTAGTAATAAGAGTAACCGATTTATAAATGTCATACGACGGCAATTTAAACAAAGCAATTCTAAAAAATCGTATTATCTAAATTTATTGACATTGCAAACAAGCCTTAAGGATATGTGAATGAATCAGCAAGAATAAACGTTCATATTGACAAATGTTCGTTGTTGAATTGTAAACAATAATGGATATGGTCGAGTAAAACTAATCCTTAAAGTAGATATGCTCATTTTAATTTTGCCGACCCAACTGTCTCATTTTTTCTTTTATTGAGTGTACCTAAAGTACTGTAATACCTATGCCAGTCACTAAATTCATCCTTTCTTAAAAATGGGTTTTCATACTGGTTACTTCGACTTTATTAGTTTGACATAAAATAATAATTGACGATGACAGATGTTTGCGGACGAAAAGTGTTTGCGGACGAAAAGTATTACAGTTAAAAAAGTGTTACTTTATAGATTATTCAGGAGTACGTAAAACTCAATTTTATAATGAGGTCGACGGAAAAATATATGTTTAATCTGTTTTGAAGCTGAACAGACAGTCTCCTTCTCTGGCTCGATTTTGTTATTGAGGTTATATTTGCTCTGCGACTATTGGACATGGTCTACGCAAAATCTACACAATTATTTTGAAACCACTTTACAGGTGCTCCGATAACAATTTCCAAACGTCAAATTATCAGACCAATTTTCTTTCACCGAGATGAACTATAATAAAGAATACTACATTTGACATTTACACGTTAAGTTGGTTGCAAAAATTGTGCGATCGTTACAATAAAACGAAATTTGTTGTTGATGTTATCCTTTCCAGTTACTTAATAAGAAACATATAAAACGATACGCTATCGTAGCTAATACAATAAACGAATGAATTAGACATCTTATTATGAAATAATCGCGGTAACATAAAACTTTTCTACTTTGAAAGGGGTTGGCACCACTGTGTTCCTGGTTGACTACACAGTGCGTCAAACGTTGTTTTTCGAGGGGTGAGTTCAAAAAATATTTTCCGTTTTACCACGTGAAATCATTGATTGAAACCATAATATTTTTGTCCCTGTTTTTAGATTAGCATTTCATGAATAGCACCTTTGTTTTCTAATTGATATCATTCAATTTAGGTAGGTGTATTTGTTGATTTTAGTAGAATCGAAAAACTGTAATGAAACACTTGAGCAATCTTCACTAGAACCTGACGTAATTATTTGTCTGTGCGTTATGTCGTAAAGAGGCTTATCATTTTCTGACATTGTCATAGACTTAATTACCAAATTTTTTAGTCGAATTGCAAATTCTGGATGCGACGATATGGATATTCACTTCACCAATGAACAATAAACTACACTCGCTAGTTAAATCGCCACCTCAAATAAATTAAATTTGTAGTAACCTACTAGAAAACAAATTTTAGTACTAGTTTTCTGTGGTACTAGGTAATTTCGGCGACGTACGTTCACCTATACGGTGTCGGTGTTAACAATAACAGTATTGTTCATGCTACTTCAGTTTCATGCAACTAAATAACTAATTTTAATTTATGTTTTTCTGATAAAGAATAATAACGCGTAATCGAGATTAATCTTGTTTCATGTTTTTTGATAATCCGTGGTAGTTTTACTTTCAAACCGTATTTATTTATTTCGACCATCAACTATAATACAAACAAAACGTTGTATTTATTCTGGAACAAGTGGCTTCCTCTATTTGAATGAACGTACATGTTACCAAAATTGATTTCCACTAGTGCAGCACCTCATTTAAGCGGCATTTTTGCATGTATGTACTGCCTCTTTGCAATCAGGATCAATTGACGCAAGTGGCATCTGTTGATAGTGAATTAAAGTAAATTCAATCGGTTGCCCCCCTTAACTGAACATAAAATAAATTTAACCAGCTTTGTAGCTTATACGTAAACATTTTTTTAAAACATTAATGTTTGATTTATTTACTGAAGGTGGTAAATTCGAATGGTGTCGGATCGATAAATTATTGCTCTGCAAAACTAGGAAAACGATTTTTCCCTAAGAGTAGAGTTGCTGAAAACAATCGTTTAAGATCTCGTTCGTAAGACCAAATATTCTCATATGATCAAACAACATCTCACTACACTATTTAATCTGTTCCCTAGTTATACGTAAATATTTGGTTGTGTTTACAATTGAATATATTTTTCATCCCTTTAACCTCGACTAACTCCAATTTTAAAATCTTAATTGAAATTTTGTCGCTTGTAAAAATAAAACCTCTTTTCATTGCAAATATACCAGTGTACTTTTGTTTTACTTTACTGGCCTTTAATTTGCCACATTCAACATATAGTATTTCTTCCTCCACTATGTCTTTTTTAAATTCCATACATTAAACATTAGTGTTAAAACCTATACGCATATTGCAAAACTCATATAATATTAACTGAGATTGACATGCAACTTTGATTCATGCAAATGTGTTAATAATTACTAATAATCGTTACTTTACATCGTATTTTAACTGTTTCTAGTAAGTATAAGTATTAGAAATAGTTGGTACCCAAAACAAAAACAAAAACAACACATTTTTTGAAGATTTATTGTTTAATGATAACCTAAACTGTAACAAATCTATATCTTATGTTTATGAATAAATTATTGCTACAACTTGACCCTATCGACTTAACTAATTAGAGATTTTCATGATGATAATACTATTACTGTTTATGTCTTTCACTAATCCTAATTATCTCGTACACTTTCTCCCGAAAAAACAACATTTAAGTGTTTATCTAATACACACACGACAACTAAAAATTTCAAAAACTTAATTGATTAATAATTAATTTACTGCGTCCATAAATTTAAATAAGAATGTGCATAGTGCAAAACATATACGTAATGAATAAAAATTATTGTAACTAGTTTATTGAACTGACACAAAAAAGTCGAATTTACATTCAAGTTACATAATGCAATTTTGAGTCTTTCATAATTATTTTAATTTGTGGTATAATTGATTAACTTTGTTTCAGCTGGTAAAAGGGCACCTTGTAGTAACGAAGGCGAACCTGTAAGAGTTGACCATATCGATAAACTGAGATGTTTTTCGTGCATTTGTATGGTAAGTGAAAATTTTCTAAACGATTTTGATTTCAATCGCATGCTGATAATTGTAGGAAAAGTTTATGCGTAAAATGTTTAAAGAAAAAACTATAGCAACTAAACGAAGAACTTCATTAAATCATTTTCTTTAATTGCAGCGAGTTTCTAAGTACGTGTTGCAAAATATGTACTTGCTTTTACTTACAGTTAGAATCCTGGTGCGTTGTATGTAATTCACCGAGAAACAAAAAAGTACCTTATTACACTCTGTTCCAGTTGTATATGTAAGCTGCAGGGAACTTTTTTAAAATCAATACACTTCCATGAAATTATAGCAATTTCAACTTTAATTATTAATTTATTCCTATTCATCTGAACTTTAAGTACTCGGTGACGCATTTTTAGACAAAGAAAATGAGGGTTGAATATTTTTACTCAAACAATTCTCAAAAGTTTCCACTAGCTTTTAGTGCTAAAGAGTGAACACATATTTAAATTCTGAAATCATTTTTTAAAATACTCGATGGAAAAAATTCTTTTGTTTTAAGCAAGACCTCAAATAAATCTTCAAGTTTTTCGTACGAACATAACATTGAGTTTGCTACAGAAAACCGAAAAGAAAAAGAATAATCGATTATAAATGTAATGCGCAAAGTTTTAATTACTTACAGTATGTGTTTTCCTTGATTATGAATTATTCTAAAATATTAAATTTCTATAGAGGAGACACCTTGGCTGGCCTTGTATATGTTTTTTATATTAGGGGCGCCTAACTATAATTTATTAACTTATACCTTTCTATTATTATTAATGACGTGAGACTTATTCCAGTATTTAAATAAATAATTACAGATTTTCTATAATCTATTTTCACCGTCATGCTCTTAAAAAAATGTAAAAGAAATACAATAGTACGTTGTTTATATCTACCATTTCTACTTCACCATTCTTTTTATTTGTGATAAAGAACTTCAGGTTTTCTTCTTTTGCCGTAACATTTGCAACAGTTTGGCTTCTTACCAAATCCGGTTTAGATTATAAATACAACGAATCCAAATTTGTTTTTACAATCTGGTTTACGTTGTTTGTATTTCTTTGATAATATTTTGCGTTTTTCGATAAATTGTTTCGAAAATGGAATTTACGATTTTGTTTGCAAGCATTTTTATTTGTTTTTAGTTTCAAAACTTTGAGAAGAAAACTAAGGTAATTAGTTACCTATTTTCATCGGTTGTGATGGTAATTTTACCTCTAAGTGCAACATTTTGTTAATGATAATTATTTTACCGGTAATAGATTACATGCTTATGCAAATCTAATTGTTTAATGGTTTTCTTTACATGTTATCGTGCACGAAAAATAATCATCGAAAAAAGTAAAGGAAGTTCATAACTTTTGCAAATATATTATTTCCATTTGGTTCAAAATTTTAAATTGAAGCTTTAAGTTTGTATCAACTAAAATGATCTGTAACTGGCAATAGAGAAAGCTGTATCATAAATAATAAAATTTTGGAAAAATGAAAGAAAAAATGATTTACTTTTTTGGTAGTTAGGAGAAACTTCCGTTTTGAGATGTGTTAACAGAAACTGCAGATTACAAAATGTTTTGTTTTATTTTTTGATACACAGGGTGTCCTATACTGGATCAACTGTTGATTGAAGATCGTTGTGTAGAGGAATCATTAAATTTTGAAAATTATGACATTTTTTACAATAAAGTGATATTCTCATAAATTCTCATAACCAAAACGTTAATTTTACAGAGTGATCTGCGTACAGCGTGCATTAAAATTTTTTATCTTGCAGGCGAGGTTATTAAAAGCACTTTTCCGAGGTACATATTAATTTTTCCGTTGACCTTAAATTAATTAATTTTCTATTTATTACCGTTTACTGAAAAACAAAATGTTTAGTAATTTTAAACAAAAAAATTTACGTTTGTTCTGATTTTACTGTACCTAATGTTCACTTCACCGTTCAGTTTTGTAACATTTGTGTCAAAGATTATGACATTTTTTACAATAAAGTGATATTCTCATAAATTCGCATAACCAAAACGTTAATTTTACAGAGTGATCTGCGTACAGCGTGCATTAAAATTTTTATCTTGCAGATAAATCTAAAACTAGAAATATGGTACGCGGTCACAATTGAACATTTTTGTTCTACCTAAATTATTTTCAGACCTCCAGCTATACAGGGTGTACCAAAAGTTGCTATCTCGCAAATCAGTTGAGATTATAAAATTAAATTTATGGAAGCAGTTGGCTGGAAGTCCAGGCTTACTCCTGATGTCCTACCGGTGATTCTTTCTTGTACCATATAGGCACAGGCAATTTTCAAATATCACAACCAAAAATGATCAAAAAATCAATTCTTTCAAATGACTCGTTCTGCTTTTTTTTAAATCATTTTAGAGAAAATTCAAAATTTCCTATACCCAATTCCTCTCGAATGACGTAAAAAAAACAGAAAGTGCCATTTAAAAAAATTGATTTTTTGATATTTCTTGATTGTGATATTTGAAAATTGCCTGTGCCCATATGGTACAAAATGAAACCTTCAGTAGGACATCAGGAATAAGCCTGAATTTTCATTGAAGAGTTCTATAAATTTCATTTTATAATCTCAACTGATTTGCAAGATAAACATTTTTCGTTAACTATTACGAAGCACATTTTTTTAAACTCAGAATTATAGGCCAATCGACCCATGTAAAATAAATAAAATTATAGGTTTGTATTTAAAATAAGAAAGTTGATAGCAACTTTTGGCACACCCTGTATAACTAAAGGTCAGAAAATATTTTAGGTAGAACAAAAATGATCAATTATGACCCTGTACCAAATTTCAAATTTTTGATTTTTTTGCAAGTTAAAGAACTTTTAATGCACGCTCTATGCAGATCACTCTGTATAGTTTTGTGCTATTTTGATGGAAAACATCAGTCGCTGTAAGCGAAATGCAAATTTCAAAACAAAACTAGAGCGTTGCAAAGTTAAAACTACTATTCTAGAGATAATTGAAGTCTCAAAATGCATTATTCTGAAAAAATAAGTATATATAGGGTTTTCAAACTTAAGTCGGCACTATTGTTAACTTTGTTATTATTAGAGCTACAGGGTCGGTTAAATAGGCAAACTAGTAGTATTTGTTTCTCTCATCACTATGGTGAAAACAGAATAAAAATTGAACATCGCGTTCGCGAGTTATGTCAAATTGTTCTATTTTATCAAATAGAACACCCTGTACAATATTCTCAATCGATAGGAAATTGAATACTGAATAAAAAGTGTCTTATTATTTTTTATCCTAAAGTCAAATAAGTTTAAAGTGGCTGTGATTTTATAAACAGCAATCGTTTGTTGTATAAATGTCATCAGGATTAAAATGTCAAATTGAAGTTTTACTGGTAAACAGTTTACAGCAACTAAAAGCGTTTACAAGCGGGCTCAAAAATGCTTGGACCAAGACGGTAAAGTTTTTGAGCATCTAATTTGAATTTTTCTTTTAATGTTCACATAATAAATTAAAATAAACCATATCCTTTCTCTTCATGGATATTCCTCTTTTTTTATTTCATTTACCACTTCTGCTGGATGTAGCGACCTAAATTTTGTATGTTAATCCATCCCCGTTACAAAATAATTTTTTTTAAGTGTCTGCCGTGAACAAGAGTCAAACCGCCTCGATCAAAGGTTTTTCCGAGTAGTAAATTTGACTACTCGACCACCCACGGGTCTGGCATTCTTCCTACTTTCTACTTTATGGTAAGGCAAAGTTATAACTAACACAGACACCTTAACCAATTTGAAAAAATCATCAATAGCTCTGTGATTTTGACTTAAGGATAAAAAATAATGGGACACTTTTGTTCCAGTATTCAATTTTCTATCGATTGAGAATATTGTATACAAGTGTCCTATTTGAAAAAATGGTACAATTTGACTCACTGAACGCTGTGTTAAATTTTGTTTTGTTTTAACCATATTGATGAAGAAACAAATGCCAAGGTTGCCTGTTTCTTTAACCGACCTGTGCTCTAATAATAACAAAGTTAACTGGCCGACTTCAGACTGAAAATATTTCTTATTTTTCAAAGCATTTTGAAGCCCGTCAGTTCCTCTCTGGGGTAGTGGTTTCAACTTCGCAACGCTCTGGATTGTTTTGGCACACACTCGTTTAACGATGATTCCATCAACACAACAAAACCTACAGGTGATCTGCATCTGCGATAAAGACCTTAACTGCAGCATCAGAAATTAGAAATTTATTGAGAGTATAAAATGATCATTTTATTCTACCTTCTGAACATCATTTATATAGGATGTTTCACGTTTCCTTGCATGTTTGTTACGTTTAATCCTAATAGATACGACCCTACAGTAATATCATTCAAGCCAGTAAGCTAAAATACATTAATGAATTTAGGATCAGATAATTGTTATTAAAATAAAATAAAATCTAAATAATCCCATGAATTTCAGTTTAACTTCCGAAAATTTTAATAAATAAACAATTTCAATTTCAAATTCTTTTTAATGAATATCTTAATGGATTAATCATATTATAAAAATGTGCAACCCCAAATATTAAAAAGAATATACAGGGCGGATCATAAGTTGTAAAGCCATTAAAGAAGTGGACGAAATACATAAACATGAAACACCCTGTTATGAGTTTGAATAATTCCAAGAAAAACCTAGTGGTCCGTCATCATAATTACATAAGCAAATATTTGTTTCTGAAAAATTTTCAAACTTTCTTAAGAATCAAGTTTGTATTTCATTACACACATGTTCAAAAGAGATTGTTAAAAATGGTTCGAAGCTAATCGCGGGGCAATTTGAACACTTATTAAAATGATTTTTGTAAATTTCAGTTTGTTTCAAGTTACATCCCTTTAGTTAGTATGTACCTTATTTTTCTTTGTTTTTTTGAAAGATTGTTATATAGTACATTTCCCGGCATACTAATACAAAAATGTAAAAAATCATGTAAACTGACAAGAGATAGCTATAGGGAATGCTAATGCAGATTAATTTTCTGAGAAAATCACATAATAATGTACAAGTGTTCTATTTAAAAGAAATATGTTTTCAAGTTTAAATATGTAATAATAATAATAAGTCTTTATTGAAGTTTGTTAATTACATAAATAAAATGTGTGCTTGCGACATCTCGTGTAAACATTGACACGTATGAATAGTATAAACTAAGAAAAACGCCAACAGTTAATTGTAACGGCATGTGTGTATTAAACACAGTTAACTGTTGGCATTTTTCTTAGTTTATACTATTCATACGATGTCAACTCTTACAGACATCTGGCGCTCCAATTTACTACTGTTCATTGCTCCCACGAGGCTTAAAAAGACCTTAACCGCCGTCTTGTACAGTCGTATACCGCATAAGTATACACCTCTGATGAGCTCACAATAAGAGCGAAATGCTGCATCAGGTGTTCTTTTTGTTGCGTGTGTACTTCTGTACATGTTATCTTAACTTTATCGGCAACGTGTGTTACAAGCATTAAAGCTATCGCTTAGATAGCGCTTTGCACTTTAACACACACATGCCATTACAGTTAACTGTTGGCATTTTTTCTTAGTTGTTAATATTTACAAAACATGAGAAAATTGTTGAAGATACACATACATAAAAAAACTAAAATCGATCACACCCTTGGGTGGTTATTTTTAAAATAATTTTGAAAGACCCTGTACAACAAAACGTTTAAAATAGCCATACATGTCTATTAAAGTACCATTTTAGTACCTCATCCTAAAATTTCAAGTATCTGATATAGATATTTATCGTAAGAACACTAACACTATAGAGTTTATAATCAAATGATTCGAACCATAGTATGCAACATAAACTTGCATCTTTCAGATTTTTTTTATTCATAGAAAATTTTTATTAAGAACAGCGAAATATTAACCAGGTTGTATCATACAATGGTTTTCAGGAATCAATTGTCACAAACATAATTAGAAACATAAACACAAGTTAAACATTAGAAACATTACAACGTTAGAAACTGGTAATAGCAAGGTAAAAAAAATTCTAGAATAAACAGTAATTTATAGTAGTAACAACTAGCCAATCTCCCCTCCTATCTAAAGACACAATAGAAATATGTGATACATCAGGGGAATATATAAAATGAATGGTAAATACTGTAGTCAAGTATATATAGGGCAAACCAAGAGACCTATTAAAACTCGTTTTAAAGAGCACTTAGCTCATGTCAAATATCATTGGTCAGATAAGTCCAGTGTTGCCATGCATATGCTTGAAAATAACCATAGAGTAGGCGACATTAAATTAATTGAGAAAGTAGATAATAAAAACGAATTTGATTCTTATGAAAGTTTGGAAGTTTTCAAAAACAAATCTTTGCTTATGAATAATGATAATCACGGACTACTAGGTTTTTTTGGGAATTATTTAAGCTCACATAGGAGTCAATGCGGTGTAACGATGCGTGACACGCAGATAGTATATAAGCTTCGTTTTGTTTTTATTTTTAGTGTAAGTTCGCTGATAATGATAGCTTAGGTATTGAAACACGTGTTCGAGTATAGTTTAAAATAATAAAAAATATTTTTTTTTTTTGATGTAATAACACAGCAAGAGTTCTCACTTTTTTTATATTTTTCAAATGACGCCTTTGTGGCTTGGTTTAAGGCAGTATATAATAATCAAAATTTCACTGAAAAAATTTGAAATCGAGTTTTTCACTGGGCGGGAATTTTTTTGGGGTTATTTTGACACATACAGTAGTGTATTGGGCAGTGATAACTGTTTTCATAGCATAAAGGAATTTGTTATAAATTAATATTTATATCAATTTTTTTGATGGAAATTACAATACAATAAATATAAATTATTATAAGGGGAAACATTTATTATGCATTAATTTAATAATAATTAAAAAAAATGTTTAATTTTTTTTTAAATGTTAATGTTTATTTTATGATTTGATTTTTATTATGTTTATATAGCATTAGAATCAGAGGAAGACGTTTGTTATTTTAAAAAACCATTAGGAGCTAGGTGAAAAAAAGTTTTACAAGGATTAATTACATTTTTGCATCAGCTTCCTTCAAACTTCACAGTTTTTTCAATTTTGCCACGAAAATTCAAATCATACAGTATAATTTTGATGTCATCATCGGAAAGTAGATTAAATTTGCTAGAAAAAACGCGAAAATCGCAGTTCGATATCTTCGCCCGTTTCAAAGTTATTGTCAAAAGATTACATTATTCACACTTTAATTTGAAAAATGGCTGCCTTCACACTTTATTTAGGCTTAGGAATAGTCCAAATTATGTAAAAGACGACATTTGGAACGTATTTAAAGGTTAACGTAACAAGACAACAAAAGTTTGTAAGGGATTAATGGAAAAGCTTTTATAAATGTTCAAAATGACCTCCATTTTGGAAAATACAATTATCAACGTTTGTCTTACATTTATTAACAGCTGTTTCAATTTCAGCTCGTGAAATCGAATTTATAGCGTTTTCAATTCGCCCGATCATGTCGTCCCGTGTGGTTGGTCGCGTTTTATAAACAAAGCCTGTGCAAAACCATATGGTAGGGATGTAGTTGACAGTTACCTATTCCAATTTGTTAATCTCCATGGAAACCTACACATTTTGTTTCATGACTACTTATTTTAATTTACTTTTTAAAACAGTATCAGCATCTATGCCTTATCAAAAGTTATTTGTGGGGTGTTTTTAATTTAAATGTAGTTTTGTGCCACTGAAATGAGTGACAAACCTACACAATTATAAAATTAAACCAAAAATTCCATTGAAGTAGGAAAATAACCATTTTATCAAATTAATGTGTGAAAAATGTAATCTTTTGACAATAACTCTGAAATGGACGATGATATCGAGTTTTTGCGTTTTTTTCTAGCAAATTTATTTTCCGATAATGATATCCAAATTATACTGTATGATTTGAATTTTTGTAGCAAAATTAAAATAACTGTTATTATTGCAAACTGCGCCCTCTAGCAATTTTATTTGAAACTGTCGAGTGCCAATGGATACAGTATTTGAAAATTCTGACATTTTTCTTACAAATAAGCCTGAGTTTGCTATAATCAGATAAGTCATTTAGAAAATATAGTCATTTAAATTATTAGGCATTCAGGAGCTTCTCCTTGTTTTATTAAGGTCGGTACGCCAAGGAGTCTCAAACAAAACCTATGGGAATTATTCAGGCTTCTATTACAGTGATTTTATGATTTTATTGAAGTCACAGCTTCATATAAAAATTTTCAGAGAATTTTATGCCTCGCCCTGTAATAAAAAAATACAAAATTTTCCCGAATTTCTATACCCAATAGTTTTCGAAATATGGCCACAGTCTGTACAAACACTAATTCTACACGGCGTTAAAGCGCCGTGTAAATGTACTCTATGTTATTATAAATGAGATGGATAGTTGACTTACCTCTTAGTTTTTAAAAAACGTTATGATTTATTAAATTTTGTTTTTGACATTCAGAACTGGCAATAACTATAATGAATTCGACAAAATTTGAAACTTATTAAATTATTAAAGGAAACAAAAACAAAAGCTTTGGATGCTATCGCATATTCTACTCTCGTTTGTAAATTGTTACTTTACATCTCTATACAAATGTGCGAAGATTGTTTATGTATACCGCATACTGTATGCTACGTGACGCCGTAACAGAACAGTGGAACAATTTATAGACAATATAGTGCGAAACAAGCGAAGGGGTTGAGCAACTACTTGACTTCACGCACTTGTTACCCAATATACTATTTAATACTTGTTTACGAAACTTTAAATCTCAAGTCAATCTCAAGATCTGGATGATGTTTTATTGTTGAAAATAAGAGTTGGCTTTTCTGAAGATCTCCTTTACACAAAGCCAAAACTTAGAAGTAATAGTAACTTACTATTAGTTACATATTACATCAACATCTCTAAGTCTATAAACAAGCATTCAAATCATTAAAAGTTGAAATCAAATGGATTTTAACATTACCAAAAAATATACTTAGGAAGCGCTATTGTAATACATAGATAAACGTGTTGTGATAATCGCGAGTTTGTACAAAAAAACCACATATCTTTTATTGTCCAGTAAACACAAACGAGAAGATAAACAAACAAATTACACATTTGATGATAAAAATTATTGACGAACATTATCAAACAAAACAAAAAGAAGAAAAGGTCCTTGAAAAGTTGAAGGTTTTTGCCCAGGTCGTTGAAACTTTCGCGAATTTTCTCCAAAATTAATCAAAATCGCAAGAAAATTTATTTCTTCAAACGTGCATTGATCTAGACACGAGCAATTCTTGTCGTCGTTCTTAGCATTCTTTAAGTATCATCGTTGTAATTCAAGCCGTCTTATTTTATAAGAGTTATTAATTTTATTTACGAAGCTGCAACTGGTTTTACGACTCACTACAATTATATTTTATTGAATATGTTTAACGACGAACACTCTAAAATATTACGATCTGATTATAATACCGTCTTAAAATAAGAGTTTTACATTTTATGTTGCACCTGAAGGTCTTTTAATTAATTGTTGTGTAATTAAATTTAAATAAATTTATACGATAACTAATTAAAGTATAAAGTAACAATCATCTTGGATGAATCCGGTAAGATAACAAAATACTAACTTGTTAGTTTCCGGATGATTACCGTTTCCGTTTTTGTATTGCGGTTTCAACTATACAACAACGTGGAGTTTTCATTCTTAGAATGTTGATTATACAGTTTGACATTGCTTTTCAGAAAAATGTCGGTAAAAATTATTTTCCTGAAAAAAAGTATTATTGTGAATAGAGATTACATTCTTATGACAGGAATTCTAGAGAACCGAGTTGCTATTAGCAATAATAAAAACTAACGCGCTCATAAACAACGTAATTATTATGAGGTTGTTACTTTCTATATAACTTTTAGTGTTTATGTAAACTTAGGCATCACAAGTTCTAATAAAATCTAATAGCATACACTTTTTTGAAAATGTATTAATTAGATTTATAATCCATTCCACCAACAACTGTTTGTGCCATTTTTTAAAAATAATTAATTAATTTTTTTATTTTTAATTTTAAACTATTAAGATTTTGGGTGACGGTAGAACAGTCTCTAATGTCTCATTTTATTATGAAACCAAATACTGTTTCAATGTAAAAAATCATTAAAAATGAATTATGCTCATTTGCGAGCATTATATCATAAATGTCGTTAGTTCGAATGATCCTTTTAGAGAACTTCATAATTATCTTTCCAAGAACAAGAGTATCCTGTTTTGTAAAGGTAATACTGAAATGTTTACTAATAAATTAATAGTAAAATATGATATAATTAACACTTTATTTTTGTAAAAACTTTATTACTAACGTATTTTAACTTTTTTCTTAATAATTGATTACGAAACATTTGTCACAATATAAATAAAACATGAGTTTCGCTCAGAACTCCACTTCGTATCGTATCGAAAGTGTACGGCGATATAAAACATTTTTCTCGAAAAATAAAATAAACGATTCGCAACTTAATAATTTTGATAGAAAAATTGGAAAAAAAATAATACGTTGAAAGAAAAATGCTACATTTAAGAAGGAAATGTACACCACATGTAAGCCATTATTCGAACCATTCCTATATCGGGACAACACACACAACCAAAATGAAAACGGAAACAATTTTTACTTGAAGCAAAAATGTGTAAAATAAATATTTTTCTAAATATTTTCAAAATTCGAAAATCTATGTAGGTTAACGTCTCTTTTGGCTATACAGTGTGTCCACGGATGGGGTATCATATATGTGAAAAATGTTTAAATATTAGTTTTAGTGAAAAATGTCATTCTTGATAAAAAGTTTTGCTTGTTCTGAAACCCCATAAAATGAAATAAAATTTAAGTTTTTCAAAACCCGTCTCATTTTATAGCCAGTTTTATGAAAATTTTTGCACAATTCGAAAATAATGTATTGATCTACTGGTGACGTTTACGATCTACCAACTAACTGTCAACTTTTATAAATAATTTTAAAATTGTCATTCTTTAATAAATATTTGACAATAATGTTAACTATTCAACAAAGAGTATATCTTATTAAGTGTTATGGTATTGGGAAAGTTTCGTACCAGTATGCAATTGCAAAATTTCACGAAAAATATCCAGTTGTACTCATTACGTTGAGGAGGATACTAGTGCATTAGCTATGCATTCGTTAAGGGAAAATCCCAAGTTGAGTCTACGAAAAAGACTAGTGGACAGGGCCGGATTTAGATTTTATGCGCTCCTAGGCCCGTAGGTTTTTGCCGCCCCCTCTTTATACCAGCGTGAAGGATGGAGAATTTAGACCTCAGAAAGGTCTTTCTGAAGGTAATTTTATTTTATTTTAATTTATTGTTAAGTAAAATCCATTAAATAAATTTAAATATTGAAAGAATCAACTGTTTCTAAATTTGGGTATATAAACTATAAATAAATAGTCCAACGGATGTAACAATAAGTTTAAACGATTTAATACTCATTATACACTTGCACATATATATGTATAGAACATCATACAACCTACGACTATACATAATGAATTATTCTAATTAAGCTGATTTTCTCGTAATAAATCAAAAAATTATACGAAATTGGTTTTAAAAATCAATAAGAATAAAAAAGGAGGATTTTTTATAACTGATGTGAGACAATTTTCCTTCAAAGTCAATTTATAAAACCTTCCTTCTCGCTTTTTTTCGAGCAAATGTGTCTATGATGTCATCATAAGACACCTCTTGAGTCAGCCTACTCTCTCGATGTTGAGTAGGGCTAACGATGTCAATCTATCATGGCTGGTTGAAGCTCTTAAATAGTTTTTCACACGACGAAGGGGTAGAGAAGGATCTTTCTCCTGTACAGTTTGTTGCGGGTGCACTAAGGACCATTCTTAAGACAATGTCAATGTTTGGGTGGACTTTCAACTGCATCGAAATGACGTAAAACCTTGATTATGTCCGTTGAAGTCATGCTGTTTTTTCTTTGGGAGTATTTTGCACCAAAAAGGTTTCACATGTAAACACTTGTCAACAAAACCTGGCTCTAGATCTTCGGGGTACAATCTCAATAATTCTCCTGCATGTTTGGTGATTTCTGTGGCTTCTAGTCCTTTAAGAACTTCAAAAATCCAAACTTGTTGTATAGTTGAGTGTATTTATTTCCACGTCTTTTGAGTTGAGAATGTAAGCTATCTAATATGACATTGAAAGTGTTTACACGAAAGTTATCAGAACCTGTGAATTCAAATTCAGCATCAATGCTTTGTTCACTATAATAATCAAACTCGGTAGATATTTTCTTTTTGCGTCGGTTGTCTGCTGCATACTCCTTACTGCCACATTGGTCTCTTGCTGCTTTTTCTAGGCTATCGAATGTTTCTCTTAGTTCTTGAAGAAATCCACAAAGAGAATTATAGTAACTAATAATCTTTCCTAACTCTGTAGTTTCATGCTGCAGTTTTATGTTCACCTTGTTAAACCTTTCCAATATGGTACTCCAAAAAATTGACATAAATGTTGTCTCCATGGAGTTCAATTTTTCTCTCAAAGCATTGGCTTCATTCCTTCTTGATGGTTTCTCGTCAGAGTTAGTAGAAATTTCATTCAAACTTTCCAAAATACCTTCTGTGTTTTTACTTACAACTCGTCATGCGTCGTGACGAGCAGACCATCGAGTCTTAGAGAGACTTTGTAACTTAAGGGTACAGTTTTTCTGTAGGATAGCCCATCTGTGAGTTGAGGCACTAAAAAATTGAATAGGGACTGCAGCAATCCAAAAAATGAAATAGCCTCTTTACATGATTCTGCTGCACAAGAACCTATTAAATTTAGGGAATGTGCTGAGCATGGCAGATACTCCGCTAGAGGATTAAGTTCCTTGATACGAGCCTGAACACCGGTATACACGCCAGACATATTTGAAGCGTTGTCGTATGACTGTGCTCTGCAATTAGAAATGTCTAAATCAAGTTTTCCAAAGAGTTCTATAACTAATGTGACAATTTCCTCAGCTTTATGGCTCACATTTGGCACAAAACAAATAAACCTTTCAATTGAACGCCATCACTGGCAACATATCTGAGTACCAAGGTCAGTTGATCAACATGTGATATGTCCGGTGTAGAGTCTAATACTATACCAAAGTATTTGGCTTTTTAACTTCTTTTGTAATTGTGTTTGTAAGTTTGTCTGCCATAACAGCAATAAGTTCTTCATATATTGTCTTTGAAATATAAGATGTAGTACCGGAACCTTTATCACCATACTGCCTTAAATGTTCCGCCATGAAAGAGTCGAATTCAGCTAGGAATTGCAATAGTCTGAGGAAATTCCCAATTTTTTAGGTGTTCATGTGTACCACGTAATGCCAGACCCTGAACAGTTAAATATTTAACTGCCGCCACTACTCGCTTAAGTACCTCCCTCCAATAATGGATTTCTAGTTCGAGAGCTTCAGTAAGCTGGCTGTCAACACAGCCTTTTAAACTACCTCTAAGTTTTAGTTTCTCTAAGTTATCTTTATGATTAAAACTATTTTTATGTTCTGAAACTCCTCGATTAGCATTTTTCCAATCATTGTATCCGCTATGAAATGCGCCAGTCTTATCAGACTGTCCAAATAGCATACATGGAGCGCAAAAACACATCCTTTTGATGGTGAATAAACCAGCCATGTTCTGTTTTTTGTTTCGCCATTTTGGAGTTTTTGAAAAATAAGCTCTTGGACAGACAACGAACTTTGTCAGGATATTGTCTTTTAGACTGATTAAAGTCTGAATCTGAATTTTGTACCACACCATTAGTAGTACATATATAATCTCGTAGTTCTTCATTTACATTCCACAAAGCCGGATCCGAATGAATCATAAAATCAGTTTCCCCACTTTTTAAAGGTATTTCACCTTCAGTTTGTTTTTCAAATGTAACCTGCTGCAAATCAGTTTCACAGATAGAAGAAACTGACGGTAAACTGTCATTGCTTTTAGATTATTAACCGTCCCATTTACACAATCCGTATTTCGTGAAAAAAATGTTGTTATTTTAGGAACCTGCTTTATAATTTTTCATTTCTTTCGTCTTTGTCTTCGCGCTTTTTTCTAAACTGTGCCCCACTAAGTTTTAGTTTATGACTCATTGTAGACACACACGGTATTATTACAAACACGGAAACTCGGAAACACGTTAACAAATGTTAATAAACTCAGGCCTTAGCACAATAAAATTAAAACATTGCAACACTACGCAACTACGCATTTCAATCCCCTTACTGTTGCTTGTTGCAGTTGCGTTGCATTTAAATAAGTAATAAAGTTCATAGCTCGGCAAGTTCGACTCAGCCCGAGCGCAATCGTTACGTCATACGATTGAAGCTGCTTTGCATTCCGGCTTTCTATAACGTACGGCTTCGTTTATAGTCTGAAAATTTTCTGAAAACATTGCGTATTAATTTTGCGCCTTTTTAGCATGGCGCGCCCATAGGCCGGGGCCTGTAGGGCCTATTGGTAAATCTAGCACTGCCAGTGGAGGTTGGTTTTAGCAAGATTCACTTATTTACGCATGACCGATTCTTCTACAATAATATTTTTTCCACGACATACTTAGAAAACAGACGTTTCTTCTCTACAAAAACGAATTTTCCTCACTAGCGAGGAAAATAATGTCGTGTTACAAAAATGCCTCTAAAATAAATGTAAGAATGTGTTATTAGAACTATATGCGCCTAGTACTTAGTTAAACAATTTAATTTAGTATTCAATCAGGTTTGCTTAATTCAATATCTTATATTTCGACTCTTAAAAATTGATACCTTACATTTATTGGTTAGAATTACGCGGCTGCGCTATGACAGATTGAGACCATACCGATACTACAGAACACTGTAGCGTGACTATTGGGACCCACCTATTAAATATTACTTCTTTCATTAGGTTGTTTTTTGGGGAATGTCGTGGAAAAAATGTTGTGTCTAACACATGAGGAAAGGAAAAAGGAAAAAGAATCGCTTTCCTCACTTGTTGGACAAATAACTATTGTTTTATGATGAAGCAACGTTTACAACAAACGGAATCGTTTCTTCCCAAAATTGTCGATATTGGGCTAGTGAAAACCCTCACTACAGGGTTAACTGTAATAGTGAATTTGCTAAAAAAGTTAATGTTTGGTGTGCGGTTTTATTGGATTGAATAATCGGACCGTATTTTTTGGAAGATACATTAAATCAGGAGGTCTATTTGTATTTGCTGGACAACTTCTTAATACCTGAATTAGATGATCTTCCCGTGGAGCAAAGGCGTAAAATGTACTTTCAACATGATGGATGTTTGTTACATTTGACTTTGCTAATTGTAGGATGGCTGGATGAATATTTTCCTAGGCGATGGATGGGACGTTATGGATCAACATTTTTTTCGCTCCGGTCCCCCGATTTAACTATTTTAGATTTTTTTTATGGGGCTACTTAAAACAAAAAGTTTACGCAAATAGTTTAAACCATAATATTGAAGATTTTAAACGAGCTATCATTGATGCCGTTAAAGAAATTACCCCAGAGATGCTGCGAAATACTTACCAAGAATTTAGAAAGAGAATTGAGAGATGTTTTGAAGCTGGGGAGGATATATTGAATAGATGCTTTTTGTTTATTCCTAGTGTTTCTTACATTATTCTGTATTGTTATTTTTGATAGTGATTAAAATTCTTGAATAGTTAACATTGTTGTCAAATATTTATTAAAGAATGACAATTTGTAAATTATTTATAAAATTTGACAGTTACTTGGTATATCGTAAACGTTACTCACTAGATTAATACATTATTTTCGAACTTAGTGCAAAAATTCTCATAAAACTGGCTATAAATGAGACGGGTTTTTAAAAACTTGAATTTTATTTCATTTTATGGGGTTTCCGAACAAGCAAAGCTTTTATCAAGAATGACATTTTTACTAAAACTAATATTTAAACATTTTTCACCTATAGGATACCCCATCCGGGGACACACTGTATATATTATTCCCAAAATATAATCAGATCTGCGGTTTTATAAATAAGGCATACATGCAAAGTTTTATAAAAATCGGACAGGTGGTTTTCTTGATATGTTGTTTACATAATTTTTGCTTCATTATAACATAAATAACACTAATTTGTCGGAGAAAGCGAAAAAAAAGGGTTAAAACTTTCGGTCGCATAACTCATCATCTTATAAGATGTGGAATACAGTGAATATGTTCTAGTAAAGAATATTTCCGAAAATTTTTAAATAAAAATGGTGGTTTAGGACCCCTTCTTTGGGGGAGGTAGGAAGGTCAAACAACTCAAAAGGCTGTGATTGCCGACGTTTTGCGCCTCATTGTGAGGACTTTTTCATTAAGAAAAACAACACACAATTAAAAAAATACTTTAATAATTAATTAATACATGATAGACATTAAGAAAACGGTATCACAAACGTAGGCAATCACAGCCTTTGGAGTTGTTTGTTCTTCCTACCTCCACAAAGAAAGGGTCCTAAAAGTTCGTAATCTATCTATAGATTTTGAAGTTTGAGTTTGTGAATGCAGTTATGTATTATTTCCGCTAAAATTAATATCTTCCAACCCGACCCTATGTCGGAAACTGACAGAGGTCACTTTATATTTTTAAGAGTTGGGGCCTCCGCACATGGAGCTACTCATTAGAGACTGTGACTGTTTTGTGGCGAAAATGTAAACTGATTGCTAACTAGTAAGTAACCGGGTTTCGCACTCGAAGATACAGTTACTGAATATAATAACTCACCACAAACCTATTTTCTCCCAGTCTATTGGGTCTTACGATGTGAGGTGATTTAGCAATGTCCTTTACTGACTCAAGTGATGAGAAGGCTGTGGTTTTGTATTATTATTAGACAAGACGGGTTAGAATTTGAGAGAATGAGTTTTTCTATGAAGAAAGCAAAGTAAGAAGTAGTGGCCTCTTTTCTACCTCCATCACAAAATTGACATTCAATATTTGCTCATCCTTGAAATCCAAACTACTGGACATTTTTATAAACACAGCACTTTTCAAAAGCTCTGAAACGCGGAAACTAAAACCGTTTTTCACAACCCGATTACTAACTAGTTACTTGGTGTCTTTCGATCTTGACTTTACTCTAGTAAGGAAATCTTAAAACGCATCTATAAAAGCACTAATGGCGAAAAACTTCTATACGGCGCATTCAATCGAAATACTAATTCAAGAGATAATCCAAAAAGACAACGAAAGAACACAACATACGGCACAAGGCATAAATCCATAATAATTATGAAAGAAATCATACCTATCACATACCACCAAATCAACATCATAACAAATTTTAAATATTAATTAAAAAAGGAGAAACTTTAAATTCATCGAAGTCAAAACAACAAACCTCCAAAAAATGGAGCAACATAAAATGATTCCAATTCTCAAAAGTATGGGTCTTGCATACTCAATCTGATCCGGACACTAGCGGTTCCCCAAATAGAGCCCATAAGTCAAAATAGGTTTTAACATTACTTTGTAGATTAGAAGTTTGTTTTCTAAGAACAATTTAAATTTTCTTTCTATCATCCAATAGAACCTTCGAAATTGGGGCCCAGGTGACTTGCGGTTGAAGAAGATATGGGTTTTCCAAGTGAATCTAAATGGTGTCTGTATGTTGCAAATCGGCATTTTTTTAGTGTTTGACCGTTGAGTATGCTAGGCGGGCAGTTGCAACGATTCATAATGAATGTACATGCTTTGATTTATTTTCATTAACTTTGATTCTCCACACTTGAAGACATTGTTGAATTTTTTTAGACAATTTTGCAGATTGCGTAGCGCAGTTAGAAGGCCAGTACAGCCTTGTCGTCTTAATACTTAATTCTGAAAACTGAAGACGTTGCACTGCAGGTTCCTCGCAAACTTGTCAAAAACCGATTGCTAACTAGTTACTAAGTAAAGTGTGTGCGTCTCAACCGAAAGACGTAGAAAGTGAAGTGTCGTATGATTGGTTAGTAACGTCAGGAATTTGTTTCTAATCAGTAGTTCCGTCTTCGGAGGCTTTTATCTTTATAGTTCGGAATGATAACTTCGAAATAATACTTATTTTTTTACGATACTTTATGGGTTGTAGTTTCAAGTTTGTTTCTAATACAAACATTTTTTGGTGTTAACATGGTGTAACATTACTCATAAGGATGCATTGGTATATACAGGGTGGTTTACTGCTTCTACATACTTTGTAGCTAGGATAGAGAAAGTAGTAAAATACTAATTAAAAAATAAGTCCAACGAGTCGTAGCTTTACAAACATTAAGCGATTTCAACAAATGTTTAATTATTACAATTTTTTTCCTAACATAAGCTAATCAATCATTGTTGAACGATCACAAAAATGCCTTCCATAGCTTTATACGTAAATTTTTTAATGTTTATAAATTTTACAATTGCTAAAATATAAGTAAAACATCTAAAAAAAAGTAACTGTAAATGTTTTTGTTTAACTTTAAAATGTTACATGTAAAACTTTTTGAGAAAAAATGTGCTTTTGATGGTTCATTTGGATTCAACTAGAAAAAAAGTTGGTGTCATTTTCCAAGTCGCATTTTGTTTTTGGCAGAGAGGTAATGCTGTAAAAATAATTATTATAAATAAAAAAAGGGACAAAAACAACTCCATCGTTTCCAATCCTTAGAGTTAGAACCAATTGAAAATCCGATGCAGCAGAAGCTTGCTGTATAAGTGAAAAATAAAATTAAGAATTAATTAATTTATTTATTTATTATTTCATTAATGTATTATATGGAGCGTGCCTTTTAAAGAAATCAAATAAAGCGCCAGGGCAATGACATTTAAACTAAGTTTTTTTATACAAAACTTAATTCTAAACAACTGCTTCCTTTATCATTTTTTTTATCTTCAGTAACGCTGTCACAGAATCTTAGAGTAGTAAACCACTCTGTATAATTAAAGTCAAAATTTGATAATCACTTTTATCGTTTGAAAATTTAGAAGAATTGTGGGTTGTTGTAACAAAATTCGGCTGTGAGACTATGGAAATTTTCACTAAAAAGTTTCCAAAAAAAATTTTGTTTTTAAACCAGATTCTGCTTGGTTTAAACACTTTGTATAAAACTTTCTAAGCAAATGTTTTTAATATATTTCAAAACTAAGGTATTAACAATTTTTGGAAAATCACATACATTAATTAATTGGACAAATTTTTTTACTATTACTATGTTTACAATCAGTAGCAACTTACAATTAATTTTATGAAGAAAAAAAATCCACTTTGAAATTAAATGTTTTGAGCAAAAATTTTGAAAAAACAGTTAAATTGCTTATAATTTTTTTAATTTAAAGAAATCAAAATTATCTCCGCAAAAATTTGACCATTTTCTTATATTTATACATAAAATAACAAGAACAATAATAGTTCTCGATCTAAAGTTTAAGTTTGATTGCGGCATCGGGTCGGTATGGTAACCACTATCTCAACGGGTTTAATTTGAACGAATATACAGGGTGGCTCATTAGTGCAAGGAAGATGGATATTTCGTAAAATATTGCGGTTAGAAAAAACTTTCACAATGAAAGTTGTGCAAATCAATGAGCTGCACATTTTAAAATTATTTTCGTTTATTACAAGGTGTTCCATAAAAGTGCGACCTACCAAAGTTATGTTTTTTTAAATGAAACCACTCATTTTTATTAGAAATTTGGATTCCTTTGGAAATTCTAATCCGACTTTATGCATTACACATAGTGTCTAAAATGGAGGGTTTTCGCATTATTTTTTCTAAAAAATTGACTTTTCGAAAAAATTAAATAACACAGTTATCCTGGAATTTATCCAACTGGGATTTTGCATCTTTAAAATGCATTACATGTACTAACAACAGCTGGTTGTTCACCTTTCCAACCTCACTTTGGTTTTGAGTAATCAGTTATTTTGGCACCACCTAATTTTTAATGTGCCGTTGAACGTAGAATCTCATAAGCTTTCTAATGATAATATTGTAGGTGTCTAAATATTACTCAAAAATCCTTAAGAGTTAGATATCTACAACCTTATCATTAGAAAGCTTATGAAATTACATGTTTAACGGCACATAAAAAATTAGGTGGTGCTGTTTGAAAAAATCAAGTTATCCATGAATTTCGGGAGTTCAATTTAAATAATTAATTATTTCAAACTTAGTAAGGTTAGAAAGGTGAACATCTAGATTTAGTTAGGACATGTAATGCATATTAAAGCTACGAAATCGAAGTTGAATAAATTCCAGGATAACTGACATATATTTTTTCGAAACGTCAATTTTTCCGGAAAAAGTGCAATAATGCGAAAACCCTTCATTTTAGACACTAGGTATAATATGTATAAAAAAAACAAAACTTAGGTATGTCGCACTTAAATGAAACACCCGGTATAAACGAAAATAATTTTAACATGTGCAGCTTATTGATTTGCACAACTTTCATTGCAAAAGTTGTTTTCTAACCTTATATATTTTCGAAATATCCACCTTCCCCGCACTAATGAGCCACTCTGTATAAAAACACAAAAATTTAAAATACGTAAACAAGAAGCTTGAGCTACACCACTAAAAGCTAGGTAATCAACTTGTACACCAGATTTTACACTGGTCATCTTGACGATGCTCCTTTCGACGGTAGGAAGAACTATATATTTTTCGATCATCCAGAAAAACCTAGAACTCGTATTCTAAGGAAAACACAAATACCGATGACAATGTAGATTCTAACGCAAAGTTGTAAAACATCTAGGATCTACCAATTATAGAAAAGTTATGTAGGATATTGATGATATGGCTTGTCGGAGATTCGTCAAAAAGCTTTAAAGTCTATTATCAACTGGACTCATTTTTTGGAAATTAGGAAATTATGAGAACACTCTTTTTTTATCCGTGACAAGAATTTGCATCATCTCTTGCAGATGCTTCTTCCAGTCACTCATTGATTTACCAAAACTAATACTATTATTGCGTGAATACAATTTTACTAGAACAAATCATTACCCAAACTGCATCATAGGACACTTTTTAGATGACGTGTTCATCAACGAAGTAATTTTTAAATTTATCTCAACTGCGTATTATTGATAAAAAATTTTATAAATGACGCAGAAGTATATGTTACTACCTTCTTTACGAATGATAAAGCAACATACCTTTGTAGTAAGTAGCCTTGAAGGTCTTGAATGAACATTTGAGTTTTGAAATGTACTAAGTCTAAGTTTGAGACCATTTAAAGTAGAAAAAATTATTTATAACTTTTAAATGAAAAGATAAGATACCTCTAGGGCCATAAACTCTGTTTCTGCAAAAAAAATTAGAATACTACTACTCGTTTGAATTTCTTTTAGTACTACACTTCTACACTTCTAAGAATGCATGTCTAGATTAAACTAAAGTCGAATGTAAGAATGGAGGCTTCCACGGCCGGAGTCAGATTTTTTTTAGTATAGAATTTGGCTTGGTGGGCAAGTTGACTACGACTTTTCCTAATCTACTTCGAACTCTTATTTGTTTTAATAAAATCGAATATTTCACAATATGGGAACAGGTGTATCTACTCTTTCTTGTACTTTCTACATTCAGTTCTTTTAGGTGGTTTTTTGTCTCATTTGATTAATTGAGTTGCACTACTGCTTCAAGATAAGTTAATAATTGTCGACTATTTTAGTCCCGGAATTGAAATCCGACATGACCATCACGCGATTTGATATGAAGATGGCCCTATTGTAATTCAATCAACAAAAATCACTCCGCAGAGATTTTAATGACTGTCTGAAATCATTTAGACTATCTTATATTTTTAATTTACAATAATCACTTGTAGGCCACAAGCTGAGATTGTTGTAATTTTTATAAAAAAAAAGAGTTTTGAGATATCCCTGTTGCAGTCTCTGAAATTTGAAAGGAATGGTTAAAAATTCTTGAGAAATTGAGCTTTTTTGGAAAATTTGGACAATGGAGTATTAACTTCCGAAACACTCTTTATATCTCAAAAACGGTGTGTTGTAGGAAATTTTCTTAACATTCAATGAGAGCTGACAAAATTCTATACAATTTTGGTTTGTTTTGGAGATCTTTCTCAGTAACTAATTTTGCCACTAGAGTTTTTTCCACTCGGTACAAAACACCAAAACAATCCCTCCTACCAACTTTAGAAGCAGCTGTGCGGCACTGTTTCCATACTTACTACAAGGTTTAAGTTTGACTTGGTCGCGATGATTTATTAAATTATGAGGGTGGAAACGGAAATGGAATCAATTCTTGTCCAGTTGTACCCGTAGAAATGCTGAAGCTATATTATTTTTCAGAAATATTAATGTTGGAGGACCATGATAATTATGAGGATATTGTAGCAGTAACTTCCGTAGCCTCAGTTTATAGGGATTCGACCGATGAGGAGGGAGAAGATGAAGCAAACGCTGAGGAGAAACAACCTGGCTTAAAAAGGTGATAAGTTGGAACAAAGTAAAATAACTAGAACTGAAATAGTTTCAAAATTGGTATGATTTTTTACCTGGTGATAGCAAATTAGCCTATATATTTTTGAACAAGATTTTCTCGCTACAAGTTTCTACCGCGACATTTTTTTGTCAAAAAAAATTCAATTTGAAGCGTTTTTTAAATTGGGGAATAATTTCCAAAAACGTTATAGGTAGAAAAAGCAGTTTTAATTAATCAAAACTCAACACAACACAAACATTCAGATAAGACTCAATAAAATTGCTTCTCCAAGATTATTAGTAGAATAGTACTTCTAAAATCATTTTTAATAATAGAAACACAAAATTCTTGCCTTTGGGATATAATATTTATTCACTTAGGTTCTTCTGAGTTTTGCATGTATTTTTATTCCATAACAAGTAACAGAATAAATATTTTATAATTACACTCAACCAAATAGCGCTACAGTCATTATTTTTTGAACTGTCAGTGCCAAATGTAAAATGCAATTGAATGCAACGTTTTAGATGTTTCGAGACAAGTATTGATTTAAATTTTATAAAGTAAATCAAAAATCGAGTGACTCAGATATGGTCTTAGAGAAGACACAGTCTCGATTAGAATGAAATTTCAATCTATTCGTGGTTCTTCACGCTCTCTAAGGCTTTAGTGTTTGAAATGTTCTACTCGTATCGAATTTTCATTCTAATCTTGTTACAGATTCTTACAATTATGTATTTTGAAACAATCAAATTTAATTTGATTTAACTCAAAAAGAAGTTAGGGGGACCATATATTTGCTATACGATTGTAATATTTTACCAACAACACTAAAGGAAACCTAGGGTTGCTTTTTTCTTAGTATTCCAAAATCTTGACAGACTATAACGGGTGTTCAAATAAAAAACTAGGCTTGGTAGATCTAGTCAGTTGATACAAATTTATATTAGAATTTAAAGTATCTAATAAAATATTTATTTCTGTTAATTTTTTGTTATGTTTATATCTCGCTACTAACGCGTTATTTTGCTGTAGGTACTTTGTGTACATTGTAAAAATTAATAAATTAATTTACTTCCACTCCTGCTCAACCAAATTTTCTTTATTTGAACACTTGTTATACGAATATAATTGTTAGTTAGGGAAACTCGCTTGGCTCTAAGGTAGATGGTTAATCTGTTCCCATCCAAAAGATCTGCTCAGGTGTGAACAGCAGTATGGAGTATGCAAAAGAGCTCCAGGCGTCAGAAAGCTAAGTCGCTTATCTTGAATTACACGTTGAAGTTTAACAGGGTAGCAAAGTAAGTGGCTTTATTTACTGTTGTCCCTTTCTGTATAAACTCGACTGACAGGATCCCATGTCTATCCTAAAACACGGATGCCATAACCTTGCGTGTTGTGATTGTCTTCTTGGTCTTGACTTTGATGTTGTCTGACGCTTTTCCATTGATTCACGTTTAGATTCTGGAGTTATGTTAGAAACCCACGTCTCGTCTCCTATGACAATGTTCTCTAAAAATTGGTCACCGCAAGTCACTATTTTCATTCTGTGTTTCTCAGTCAGCAGGCTGGGAACCCATTGTGGGCACAATTTGCGGAATTGTAAATTTTATGCACATTTCGGAAATTCTAATGCTAAAGTTAAAATTGTGAACAGCCGGCCATGACGAATCTTTTTGTCCACGACATTAACCACATCATCTGTGATCACTGATGGTCGACCTTATCGCGATTCATATGGACATAAGGTCCGAGCTTGGCAGTTACTTATCGCATAGAACCATAACATATTTATCTGTCGATTAATTTCCGCCACTAAATCGTTCCTAGCTATCAAAAACCCAATCACTGACCGTATTGAATTACCGTATATACAATTGAAAATAGCGTTGTTTGCCGAAAAAGGCATGCCGAGCTTCCGTGCGCAGGCGCATTTCAATGTTTGCGCGGCATTTGATTGGCTATGCCTGTTCATACCTTACTATCCTTGTAATCCTGTTATTGTTTCGGTGCATGCAATAATAATAATTATTTAAGTGAAATGTGTGTCTACTGTACAGAAATATTTGGCTTTATCGACTCGAGTATTTATTGCATTATATTTATCGCTTAGATAACGATGTGCATTTAAAAACATTTATTGTCGTTACAGTTACCTGTTGGCATTGCTTAGTTTAATAATTATTTATTACTCTTGTTTTTATTTTTGTCAATGTCGTTCTAACAATAGAAAAATGTAAAGGAAAATTATATTTTTGTAACAATTAAAAATTTACCGACAGATAGCGCTACGATTGCAGGTTTTTTACGCCACTGGTAAAAATTAAATTAAACTGAAATGAAATATACATATTTTTACTAAACAAAATGACTTTTGTATGTGCGTAAACTTATTTGAAATTAGATTTGAAAGGGATGAATACAAAACTAGTTTGCACAAAACTTTGTATGTGGAATTACTTTGAGATTGGGTTTAAGATTATTCTTTAATTAAAATTTAATTTTAGTAGATGAATTATATAGTATACGTTAGTTGAATTCTTACTACTTACTATCATATTGTATTAATTGTAATTAAAATAAACGCTTGTTATATGTTAAATTTGCACGAAAATTATGCCAACAGTTTTTTTTTCGTTTTTGTGTTTAATTGTGCACCAACAATATACTATATTTTTTGTGTTTCTCTTGTCAATAAAAACTACTGTTTTACATATTTAAAATTAATGTGCGTTACATAACAATACAATGGATGGAATATTTCACGAAATATTTAATGTACCTAATAAATAAATAATTCAAACCGCAAAACATGAGTTGCAAAAAAAAGCATACAAATTACAATTAATGAACTACTAACACTTCAAGTAATTGATAACAATGCAAAATAAATTTTTGCTGACATCGTCAAGTTTCAAATTACTTTTCTCGAAAAAAAGTTTTATTCTGCAAAGTTTTGTGGTTCTGATAACGTTAACACTTTTTATCTGAACGTTCAACGAATGTAGCGTATTCTAAGCGATAGTGTAACAATAAATTAAAATGCGTAAAAACTAGATTTTGCACATCGCAACTTATTACGTTAAAATGTATTATAGGTGTTGCCTATTTAAAAATTACTGAATATATTTGTTTAAAAACACATTATTTTTATGTAATTTATAATTTATATGGCAACTATGATACACAGTCGATGATAGCAAATATTAATATTAATTAGTACTTAGTATAAATATTCATTTTTAACGTGGTTTTAACGTATGATTAGCATAAAAATTTGTAGAATTTTGTATCAATTTATGATATAATAAATTTAGTTTGTATTTGCCGTCGTAAATAATTTTTTAAATAAACAATAAAGTTGCTAATTGATTTTAAAGATGCGGTCAGCGCTGATACTCTATTGAACTTAAGATTTACAAGGTGTAATATTTTTGGAATAGCAAATGCGTTACTTCTCGCTATAATTTATAGACTTTTTATTGTATAAAACAGCTGGTAAAATTAGTGCAATCTATATTTAGATTTGTAATTAATCATTAAAACTTAATTTGCAATAAAGTTGTCAATAATCACCCAAACATTTTGACGTAACAGATTGATGTAGACTAAACCACCGAAGATCGAGATAAATAAACATTACTTATAGAAAAGGTAATAATTTGTTATCTTTGCTAAGTAAAGAGACTGTAAATGACTTAACATTTAATTGATTTTCTCTATCAACACCTATTTCGTACTATTATTGAGAATACGCGTATAAACAAAATAATTTTTCTTAAGGTTAAGAAATTGACAAAAGTAAATATTTACCAGACGCTGCTAATTTACAGACCATCTGTGATGCCTTATAAACATTTCATTCAACAAAGATTTTGTAAATTAATGGGTCAGTAGGTTCCTATATTGGTATAGATTGTTAAATAACTTTTACGATTGTTCAATTAATTCTTATCTATAGTACTCGTTATGTGATTTTACCAATTAATGTTGTTGATGTACATACACGAACATGTAAATATTAACCAACATTTTACTAGACACAACTTATTGTCACCACAAACATAATAATATTAGGAAACATATGGTAATGCAAGATATGTTGCTAAACACCAATATAAAGGGTGTCCAAATTGATATGACTTTATTACTTCTAAAGAGACGATGTTGGTTTAAATTACCAAGGTATTAAATAACTAAAGGTCAGGTTATATTTTCTAACGAATAAATCTTTTCTAAAATTTAAATTTTTAGGTACATTTTCTGATTTACTATGGTTGCCGCGGCGAACGCGTGGAATAGTCATTCGGTCCTATTAACCTCAATAAAATTTATTTTTCCGCTTCTATCGGGAATTTAAATCTTACTACTAAATTTAATCCTTTAGTTGGGCAAGTATATAACTTCAAAATCCAAATATATAATAAACTAAAAATCCAGTAGTATAATATTCGATAGTAACAGTTAACACCATTATTTTAACATCTATAATAACTTTAAAAAAAATTTTGTTTTTGATTATTTCAAAAATTTTTGAAATTTCTGAGTAACTATAAAAACTTGTCTACTCGTGTTAATTTTTGAAGAAATTTTTCTTTCTCCTTCATGAATAACATTAGTTTTCTACGTGACCCTATTTAGTATATATTTAATAGTGTCCGTTAAAATTCTTTTTCGTTCATAATTTGTAAATCTAGTATTTTGTTTAATTTGGTAGCATGAGCAATTAATTATTTATGCTGGAATCGATTTCAGTCATTTAAATAATTGATTAGTGTTGATTGAAATGTCACAGCACTTTATGCTGTAAATGGTTTCACAACGGTTTTGTTTGAAATGCATACAACATGAGTCCAAACAAGCTTTAAACATTTATGAATGTTTTATATTTCTTCTTCCTGTTTATTAATTAATTTACAACTTATACAGTAACACACTTTTCATTAAATTAAGTGTTTTATTTTCTAATTTCGATTTATATGTCGTATTCCCTTTTGCGTTATCTTTAATTGTTTATATTTTATACTTTTCTTTTTTCTTACTTTATTCGCTTTTATTACAATGCAATGTTTTCGTTATTCTACGCTTCATTTTTTGGCCTTTTGTTTCAGGTTTATTTTCAATTTATCAATTTTATATATTTTTATATTATTTTCTTCTATTCTGGTTATTATATTTTTATTGATGTTGTTCTCTTTTTATTATTTATTTGTCTTCGATTTGCTCATTTTCGACTGTAGGTGCTCTTTATTTTATAAGAATAGCAATTTGTGGTTATTTATTAATTATTTTAATTATTTTTATAATTTATGTATTTATAAATTATAGCATTTTCGAGTTTTTAGTTAATTGACAATATATTGTTCAACCTCTACTTTTTTTATTTATAACACGACCACCTCCAAGTAACTTTTATTTTTTTCTCTAATTTATGTATATATTTGCCAAAACATTCTTTCTTGAAATTGATCATTATTATTATCCTGATATCAGCTGTGAATTCATCAATGCGCTTAAAAACTGTAGCCACTGACTTTTGTGGATTAACGCCCTAGACCAGTGAGCCACAACAAGGCGCAAAACGCTTATGTAGGTGCTCTTTGTAAATATGCATTTATAACTGGTTGACATGAGTGGCGATTTTATGTTAATTTAGCGCGACGTTGAAGAATTTACAACTAATATCAGCTGACCGGATTACAAGAGTGTGATATTTCATCAAACTGGTTTACGTCGTATTATGCACACAAACTTGAGTTTGCACGTGTACAAAGATCCATTTGACTCGAGAACTAATTTCACAAGATCATTTGATTAGCTCATCAAAATCCGTTTTATTATTTACAAATACTGGTTAACTAAAGAGGTCGATCATAGGAATTGGGAATATCTCTACCAGTCATTTTGAATTAAGCCAAAAAACTTGAGTTGTACCCTTATAAAATTCAACTGGCTCAAGAACTAATGTCATAAAATAATTTCTTCTATCATATGACCGGCTTACTAAAAACTGAAAAATAGATGCTAATTTTTCTGAAAAGCCTGATTTTTTAGACATGCTAGCCCATCGCATTTCTTCGTTTGATTTGTATCAAGTAATAGTTATTTACATTAGAGTGTGAAAAATAGGATTTTACGGCTGGACCGCCGTAAAATCACTTTACACGCGAAATTTGTATAATATTTTTTGGCCGACGTTCATCATCAAAAAGTAAAAAATGAACAAAATAATTTTTACTGATTTTAAGCAGGCCTGTAAAGTAAATTTTTATAATCAATTTCTCGGATTTTATACTTAGTTTATTTTTAAAACGTTCCCAAATAGCAGATAAATCAACCAATACTTTACCGCATAGTAGCAGTACTTTATGTCATAGTATCCGTACTTTACCGCATTGTGTGTGAAAATCGTTCAAGGCAGTTCAGGAGACACTAGGTGTCGCACCAGACTATTTATCGTTATTAAGAATATCTTCAAATTTGTTATTTTTTTCAAATTAAAATTTTTGTTATGAAACTGTCACACTTCCATAAGTAGTTCGAATGTAAATAGTCATGTGCTCTTTTACCGATTGGGTTGGTGATCACCGATCTCCCAAACAATGGGCAAAGCTTTGATCACAATACTTAAGCTTTTCATCAACCAGTTTATATAAAATTAAGAGCATTTTGTACCCTTTGTGCTAAAATCGTTATATCGAATCGTTAGGATCTTTAGCATTTTTTTTATAGAAACAATTTTGTTTATGGAAACAAAGTCACGAATATGTTTGAAAAAATAGTTTCAGATTTTACCGTTTCGTGGCAATTAAAATATTATAAAATATTATTTTTCGCATTCTACAATGTTCTCTCCAACTTTGTGCTTTTCTTAATTCAAGATCAATTAATAAATTGGGAAGGATTTTAATGTTAAGTATAACAAATCAGAATATTTTTAGGAAAAAAGGATCCGACCAAAGTTCCAAGATGTTTATGACACTGAAATCTAAAATTATTTTTAATAAAAACTTGAGAGTGGCGCCTGTGACATCGGAATTTTACATAAGAATTGGATGGTACAGAAGACTCTTAAGCATAAAAGCTTAATTGTAATATTCAAGTGACTTAATAATTATGTCATTAGATCATTGTTCTGTCGTAAGTTCTCTCACTGGTTAATTGAAAGTCACAAAACTGACTCTATTGTTTTTAAAAATCTAAGGCAATATCTCAAAAATTGGAGACCAAAAGTGCTTACAATAATTGGACATTTCATCTACCAGTATATGTCGAATTAAGCACAAGGGCCTGGACTACGCTTATAAGACTCAATTGAGTCACATAATATGAGTATAGATCCACTGATTGAATCGAAATTCAGTACTAGAGTAATTTTTAAAAAATGAAAAGTTGAATTGGCGATTTGACTTCTTTACTATTTTGGTACGAGCAAAGCATGCGTGAATGAATTTACTCTCAACCAAGGAATATATTGGCGACTAAACCCGAATGAGTTATTGGAAAATGTGGAAAATTTAACAAGATTCCCCTTTGGAGCTAGACATTATTTGGTCTGGGTAGTAAGTCTGAAGTCTATTTAATTTTCAAGTTTCTCGTTTCTGGAAAAACTCCATGTTAGCATTTGTGACTTTGAATTATATTTCTACATTTTTTCGGGATTCATAAAAATGGGATTTTAACAAAATACCGTAAATCCTAGATGTATAAATACAACCAAGACCTACACGTCCCAGAAACTATTGCTGTCTGATATACTTAGCGCATGGGACAAAAACGTTCAGCGTGGTTTAATGTAAAAAATCCACAAACTATTATAAACCATAACCTTAACTTTTTCCAACCTCCTAGTGCTCAGTTCATTCACAGTACATATTGTCTGAACGTGTGATTTAGCGTGGTCGACCTGGGTGATAATTTTAGGCGTATCGAACTTTGTTGGCTTATTATAGTTCTCCGGGAAACAAATTTTGATTTTGGTGCTTTGAAAATAATTGAAGCCAATAATAATATCAAAGTTTTAAATAAACTTCACAAGCTCAGTTTCCCCTCTTTTAATAGGTTTTGACGCTAGCTTGTAGATTTGCTGGGTGTGCAATTAAAAGTGAGAAACTAACAAAGTAAACGAATCCTATCTGGAATAACTACACCACTGGATCTGAAATGTAGTGTTAGATTTAATTCAATATTTAAATTCAGTATTTATCAAATCTAACGATCGAAGTCATTTTGATCAAATTTTTGAAGTTTATGGATTTAATTACTGGATGTAGTGATTATAGCTATTTTTAACTTAACTATAACTCTCTTAGGACATTTTCAAGCCAAGTCATTGAATTGTTAAACTTAACACTCACTAAACTATTAGAACAAGTTGTTTTTTAAATTTGTTTTTTTTTATACCTACATCTAAACCAAGTGGTTGCAGATTACTTAATAATACAAAACTAATTGTTTTTGGGGTATAGTATAGGTCATTTGCTTAACTAAAGATTATTCAACAATCATAATTTAGAATATAACTTTTAGCAAATTTTTATAGATATTTCACTTCCTAGAAATCGAGATTTAGATCCTTTTCCGAACCTTTAGTGAAACTAAATTATTGACATTAAACCGTGGGAACCAAAAGTCCTACGTCCTCACTGTAACTTTTGAATGGTGACAGGTTTTGTCGTGGTGTGTTAATATAAAACTGAAAATAGTATTTAACAGATGGCAGCCGAAAGATTCAAAATATCAATATTTTAAGTCATTTTAAACAAAATTAAGTATTATTTGGAACTAACACATTTAAATTATTGTACCCAATACATACGAGGATGTATTGATATCTAGTTAGCCTAGACCAGTTCCTTGCATAAACAAAATATTGCGTTACCATAGCAACAAACAATAACTTATTAGAAGTGTCAGTGTAAAGTTTGACGTCAAAAAAGTAAACCAGAGTCACGCAATAAATTAAATGAAAAAAGATGTCCACCGAAATTGTGAAAATCGAAAAATTGGAGTATCGAGCCATCATCAAGTACCTGTATTTAAAAGGGTTAAGAGGTAAGCAGATTTACGAAGATATGCTTAATACCCTTGGTGATCAATGTCCTTCGTATGCGACCGTCAAAAATTGGAATGCAAGCTTCAAAAGAGGTAAATTTTCCATTGAAGATGATGACCGATCGGGAAGGCCAGTTTCTGTGTCAGTCCCCGAAAATATCGATGCAGTTCATGACATGATTTTATCAGACCGTCGAATTGGGCTAAAACGGATATCTGAAGCACTGAATATTTCATACGAACGCGTTCATCATATGGTTCACGTCAATTTGGACATGAGAAAAATTGCTGCAAAATGGATCCCCAAATGTTTGAATGTTGACCAAACGCGTGCAAAGGTAGAAGCATCGCGTTCGATCTGTGCTCGATTTGAAAACGATGTAGACTTCTTAAACCGAATTGTTACTATGGATGAGACTTGGGTACATTTCTACGATCCAGAAACAAAGCAACAATCGATGGAATGGCGACACTCTGGTTCTCCAAGACCTAAGAAGTTTCGTGTCCAAAAACTGCTGGAAAAGTTCTTGCTTCAGTTTTTTGGGATTGCCATGGAGTAATCATGATTGATTTTTGGATAAGGGTAGAACAATAACTGAGATTACTATTCGACATTACTGACCACTCTACGGGAAAATATTAAAGAGAAAAGACGCGGAAAGCTATCCAAAGGTGTTTTGTTTTTGCAGGACAACGCCTCTGCACACAAATCTCATGTTGCCATGCAAAAAATTCGTGATTTAGGGTTTGAATTACTAGAACACCCCCCTTATTCACCCGATTTGGCTCCGTCCGACTATCACCTCTTTCCTCAACTGAAAAAAAGTTTAAAAGGTCGTACATTTTCTTCCAACAAGGAGGTAATAGAAGCTGTGGAGGTCTGGTTTGCAGAGCAAGAAGAAACATTTTTTTTGGAAAGGTCTAGAGACGTTGCAGGTTTGCTGTAATAAATGTATCCAATTAAGATGAGAATATGTTGAGTAATAAAATATTTTGACATTGAAATTTTGTTTGGTTCTATAGTAGGCTAAGAATTTTCCAATTATAAGGTTATGTTGAATAATTTTGCTTATAATTTCTTAATTGCATAACGTGTAAATATTTATTCGATCAAACATTTTTTTTGTCTTGAACACACACAGTCATTATTCTTAATTTTGTAAACCATTATCTTTTGGGTTTGTTCATAAAGATTCTTGCATTAATCACTGGATATAGTGATTATAACCCTTCTTTTGCAAAACTAAGAATTGAAATCGCATATTTAACGGTATCAGATTATTAAAACAGTTTTGTTAACTACTTGTCAGTTATATTGTCTATCACTAAATTAAGTGATTGTAGATATTTTCTCACCACAGCAATTCATTTCGGGTTTAGCTTAAGCGATTTTTTTGTTACAGTTTTTTTCAACAACAAGGAAGTTAAAGCAGGTAAACTATAATTCAAAATATACTACTAAAAGTTTAGGGCAAAAACACTATTATGACCATAGTTTCAACACTGCTAACAAGATTTTGAAAATTCATTTTTCTTTTAATAAAAAAAAATTAGAGAGTATTGAAAACATCAATGTTTAACCTCGCTTCTCTTTTTCAAATGCCTTCCAATTAACGCCGATGTTTACAACCCGTGTTGATTCTTCTTTTATGTATACTGAGGTGATTATTTAATTACCCACTCTTTTTCGAGTCGAAGATCAGGTTCGGTGAACATGTTGATTTCCTGACTTTAACTAGGTTACCAGTTTGATACAGTCCAATCACGTTTTGTTTCAACTTGGAAGCCTCAAAGTTTGCTTAACACTCACTATCTGAGGGGTATACCGAGAAGAGAAATTTCAATCGTACAAAAAAAGTCTCATGCAAAAACATGTTTCTGAGCATTATTTCAACAATAATGCTAACAAGATTTTGAAAATTCTTATTTGATTTGCAAAATTTCTCTTCTTTGAATAGAAAAACCAGATAGAGTTTTATGTATACAGAGGTATTTGTTTATTTACCCACACTTTTTCAGTCGAGAATTAGACCGGGTGAACATGTTGATTACCTGATTTCTGGCGTTCTATCTTAAACTACGTTTACCATTTTGATAGATACAATGATGATTCTTGTTCATGTATGTAGATGATTGGCAGACTTTTAGCAGTTCATCTTGAACAACCAAAAAACTAGAAACAAATTCACCAAATTGAAGGTACACAAGTCGTCAAGATCTTTCTTTTATATATACGGAGGCATTTACTTACCCACACTTTCTTCAGTCGAGAATTAGTCTGGTGAAGCCGTGGGAGCCTCAACGTTTGTTTATAATGGGTTAATTTAATCAAGAGCCATTTCATTAGCCCCGACATTAACAACTTGTGACGATTTTTTTTATATGTACGGAGACATTTTTATTAATTCGTGTGTAGCCGAAAAACATTTTGATTCGGTTTTTAACTAAGTTTCCATCTCGTTATGGTGCAATAATTCAATATAATAAATTGTAATTCTTCACCACAGCATTTTAAAATTGTAGTATTGGTGTGGCAATTTTATAACTAATCCATCTGTTTGCAATAATTAAATAAAAAATTGTATTACCGCACGCCAGAAAGAACAATAGTAGTCACTAAAGTCGGGTCACTGTCTTTAAACAGACCTTACGCTTTATTTTCATATGTATTTCATCCTACAAAATTGCCTGCTAGTGATAATTTTGAATGCATCCCGACAGATATCTCTACCGTTGGTTTTAATCTATTACGATTGATAGTTGGTAGTCCAAACAAATTCATAACAAATTCTTTCTGTTCTGGTAAACTTTTTTGTGCTTTCGTGTTTGTCTATTTGTAGACAAAATTTAACAGGAAACGGAAATAAAATTATTTATTTTTCTGTTCTCTTTGTTTTATATGCTCAATTTTTCTAAATTTTAGATTGAAACCCAAAAAGATGCCAAAAACAAAATTAAGTACTTAGTCATCAGATGATATGACCAAAGTCATTGAAGCTCTTAGAACGAAATAACTAACCTAAGTAGAGCATGCAAAAAAATTGTATGTACCGAGATCATCGACTCTTCATAGGCTGGTAAAGGCAAAATACGGTAGCCCTGTAGAAGCTTCGGGCTAAAAATTTAAAGACCCACTGTGGTAAGGCGGATCTACATCAATAAAAATTTGTGCTGTGGTTGTATTTTGAAATTCGCCACACACATTTACGGCACAAATTTAAATGGTATAAAGTATTTTACTGGGTAAATATTTATGTTGTGTGTTGTACGGTTGAATCCACGAGTAGTAAAATATAACAAAATTGCAGATACACTCACAATCAAGTCCACATTAACAGTATTTTGCGGCGCAAATTTCTTTGAAGTTATCTAGAAAACAGACAACTCATTGGATACCGTGCGTTGTTTATCACGAATTTATTTATTTGGTTTGCATGCCGCGGATAGTCCACATTGACAATAATTTTGGTGCACACGACCAATTTTGTGTCAGATAAAACGCACAGCATAAATTTTTATTGATGTGGATCCGCCTTTCAATGAAGCACAGGAAAATTAGTGGGTTGAATATTGTCATGCTATGGAGCTATGGAGGCATCGTTTTTTAGGACTTACGCGTGCAGACCTTTGAAGAAAGCTTCATAGGGTGACCGTAAGAAATAATCTCAAGCATCCTTTTGGTGACTATATGGCTGGAAGAAAGTGGTTTACGTCGTTTATTTCAGAGCAGTGGGATTAGCAAACAATACTTGAAAGTCTTCTTCAACAATCTTATGGACCACTATATCCTCATATAATATTTAAAGTCGACGAGAATGGGATTTGAAATGGCAAGGGTAGTTGGTCTCAGACATCTGCTGAGAATGGATCAGTAATTATAATTTTTGCATACATTAATTCTGCAAGAATATTTGCTCCTTCTTTTCAGATCTTTCCTAGAGAAAATATAAATATCTAACTGCATAAAAGAGGTCCACTCGCAACAATTTTTGTTCCTCATACTCATATTTGCCCAGTGGCTCCACCATTTCGCACAGTTCATTTTATCCATTTATTCGTATGGTACATTTTTAATATTGTATTGAGATGTAAGTGTTATGTATGGTGTCACAGAAGATCAGTATAAATCTGTATAGTGTGGTGACCAAACCGTGTGCAATTGTAGATTGGGTCATCTTGGCAAAGCATTTACTTTAAGGTAAAGGAAAACTACTAACACCTAAACATGCCAACCCTTACCCACCTTAGTATTCATTTGTAATAATGTTAATTAAGTGTGTAAACAATATAGAAGGTAAATAAGAACATAAAATATAATAGCACAGCCATTGCATGACGACATATAATAGACCGCTCCAAGCGCAGTTACGACAATGACGAAGAAGAATAAGAGGTTAAAGAAATAGCAAACAAAATAATGGAAAAATATATAATCAGGACAAAGAATACAAAATATTGCTTAACTTCAGATGACGTTCAGATTAGTAAGCCATAATACGGCTTCGTCCGTTAAATTATGAATGTTTACAAACCCTCCTTTAAACTTTGTTAATTGACAATCCTTCACAATATGTGCAACGGTCTCTGGTTCGTTTCCACAGTCACAATTTGGATTAGAAATCGCATCCCATTTCAAACAACATTGAATGCCTTGTCCTTATGCAATTTACTTTTGACCAAATTTTTCTTTTTTGATCAAAGCCTGGGAAAACATTAACTCCATACCATACTTTTTTCCACTCTTGAACTTCAGAAAACTTTTATAGTCTTGAACCATACAGGACTTGATTTAAGTTTTTAGCTGAAGGGTTCTCAATATAATTCCAAATTGGTAAGTTGGCATTTATCCCATTCTTGTTTTAACACAGCTTTTCGTCGAATGTTCGATGGAGCAATATTACAAAAAACATGAAGCCAATTGAGATGAGTAGATTTAATGGTTCCACTAATTATATGCATAGTGCAATTCAACTGGCCATCTACTTTTTTTTTATGTTTATTTGTATCAGACAGGAGCACAATATTCTGCTGTAGAATAAACTAATCTGTATGAAATGTCTTTGAATATGCTTCCCAAGTTGTTACAGCTAATTTTTGAATGACATTATTTCTTGTTTTCAATTTTTGTTTGACTTTTTCTAAATAATTTTTGTAAATTAAAAACGTATCTGAAGTTACTCCCAGATAAACTGGGTTAAAATTATGGTTTAACTTTGTATTATTAAAGATAACATTAAGTTTTCTACTTTTTCTTTATTACTTAAATGAAAATAAGAAACCTCTGTCCTTTTAAAGATTGGGGCATAATCGCCAATATTTTGAAATATTTTTTCATAATAGATACGCAAATCATCAGATAGCTTTCTTTCAATTTCGTAAAATCTAAACTTTGAAATGAAATTGCAATGTTACGTTTATTAAGCCCTGAGGATAAACCAGTGTTGCTATTTCTGGTTGGTCATTACAGCCACACACAAAACATCAATTTCATCGATACGCTTGCTTCTACTCATGCCGTTTCTCGACCGACTATTTATGAACCTTCTGAAGATATATTACAGTGACGATCATCATAACAATCTCACCGTAAGTACTTTTGATGTGATAGAATTTGGAAAAACATACATCAAGTGTCGACGTCTTCCTGTGGACAAAGCCAGAAGGTGATTATTCCTGTCTACTCCGTAATCCACACAAATAGGGGTATCAAAGTTTTGTCATGTGAATGTCCATTTAAAATATCGCCAATTCAACGAGAGGAAGAGTGACATACAAATCTCAAATTATAACTTTTTTTACCATATAGGGCTGACTTGGACCAGTTTATTGAAACTTGAGCAAAAAAGTCGAGTGTACGAATCATCAGAATCGGAACTTTCTCCGGAGGAATCGGCACAAACCAGTGATGTAAAAACACAAGGAGAGAACACTGAGTAATGTGATACTTATATCTGTAATTTCTGTCGATAAATGAAAAAATAAAAACAATGTTTCATTTTCCTACACTTTTTGATTTTTTCCGAGCATTTTATTGAAAATTCTAATAATGCATGTCCCGAGTTTATTTAAAACTTCTGAAAAACAAGTTTTGTCTCAAATTTGTGTCGAAACGTATATTACAATTAATTGTTTACAATTTGCAATGCTGGTATTGTAACTTCCATATGTTGAATCTTGGAATTTGTGGAGGCCAAAAAGCAAATGATGAATTTGTTCAAGAAATATACATCAAAAAATTTTACGCTGCAGTTATAATTTTTAAGTTATATCAACTTGGCCGCTTTGATTATTGTTGCAATTAGATAATTTTATCAAAATAAATGACAAGTAACGTCCTACAAAGAAGTCACTCAGTAAGCGTGTGTTAATGGGATCCGTTACCGCACACTATTTTGTCATTTTCCTTCAAGCAAATGGAGAAAATGTTGTTGTATTACTTCGTATGAACTAATATTGTTAAGGTCAAAGTCTACAATAGATAACTTTTAGATGTATCTTCTTTTTTAAGTTAAGAATATGTTTTGTTTGTGATGTATATCTAATAAATTGGGAACAGGCTTCATTTTTAAAATTGTTATCAATAATTTATTGACAAATTTTATTCAAATTGCATCAGTTATTTGGTGAAACTGTCAAAGTTTAGTACGTCGAAATAGTACAACGAAATTTAATTTCCGAACCCCGTTCATATCTGCTATATGATTCCCGATTCTCTACCTGAGGGCTACCACTTACCACTCAGCACAACTTCGTACGGGTCATGACTATTAAAGAGCATTAATTCAATCCTAAACATTAATTTTGATGAAGAACATTTTCCTTGCAGCTGTTCAATTCGATACAGGAAGAAAACAAACACGATTGTTGTGCAAACTTTTACAGACATCAATAAAGCTATTGAAAACTTATCAGTGATTCATTTAAGAAAGAATTTATAATTATTTTAAAATAAATAATGATCATCAGTATTTGATGATTACACCAATTGACACACAAAAACAATTAATTAATTTAGTAAAAGTTAGAATAAATTAAGATTAATTGCTACTATTCGCAGTATACAATGCGAGAATATACGCGGTAAATTATACGTAATTATTAAGAAAAATTATGTTTGACCCTTCGTAATAGAATACAAAGCTTAACATAAATAATAACTTTTATTATGCTTTTGAAAAACTGAAAATATCTTGTAGCCGAATCCTTTCAGTTTCAGCAATTTGTAATCTATTGTAAACGTCGCTCACGCAAAATGTAATTTTATTCTAACTGTGGGTTTTAAACTCAAGGATTATTGATAATTTATTATGTAGACGTATGTTTATATATTGTATTATAAATATTCACATAACTTGTATAAAGTGGATGTACTAATTTATAAAATTACTTCCTACTAGCGTTTGGGTTTCCATAAATATTTGCTCAATAATATTTACCCCTTAAGTGTTTTAAGGTGTTCGTTACGGATTTACGCTTATGTTGTACTTGTTGAGGTTACAATAATAAATACGGATATAACAGTTCATTTCCGTAGGCGATAAGGTATTTTCCCATTGTTTATGTGGTTTCCTATAACTTATAGGTCACTACCTTCGTTGTAATAATAATAATACAATTTCAAACTTTTGACGCAATAATAAATAATGTGCTAGTGCCATTATTTTTATTGTTGATGCAATATTTTACAATCTTATAAAGAGGACACATAAAAACAAGTCGAAAAATGTTACCATGGCCGTTTACCTGTTAACCTAAAACCTTCAGATGCAATCCAATTCTACTTTACAAACCACTTAAAGAAAAGATTCTTGTAGATCTGTAATCAGCTTCAATCTGTCAAGCGGGAGTTTGTCACATTTTCTAAACAAATTTTGAAACACGGAGTGCAAGTAGTAACCGATTTTAATTATCTGTTTGGTATTAATAGAAGTTGAAATAAACGTCGGTGAAAATGAACAGGTGCAAACCGACCTAGAAAGTATAAGCTCGCGCGTTTGACCTATCATTTTTTTTTAAATTCTTTATTACACTCAAGGCCGTTAATAATTCTTTTTTGTACTCAAGTTGCGATTTATTTGTTTCAGAACGGACTTGTGGAATGTAGAAATGAAAACTATTGTCCTCCAATCGAAGGATGTCATATGCTGGTAGAAAAAACCGAAGACGGATGTTGTCAAAAATGCAAAGGTATGTTACACAAAAATATATTTGTTTGATGAAGCATATAATCTTTGAGGGTCTCATAAATTAGCGATAACGCGAATGCGAAACCGCAAAATTGCTGATTTATATTAACGCTACTTAATTGCCAAAAGTTTAAACTGATTAAAACTTAAAACCAAAACCTTATGTTAATTAACAAAACACGCATAATCGCGGATTACCTTCACGAAGAGATAGAAAACAAGACGTTTAATGTTCAAGGCGCATTAAATATTAAAGACTAAAATTAATAATCTTAATTATTTTTTTTATTACGTGTTAAGAACAAAATTTGTAAATAACATTTTTTTTTAACTTTATATGAACAAAATTCCTTAAAAATAAGTATTAATTGTTCTCCACATATAGTGGGTTAGTGCCCGTATCGACTTTGGTATGTTTCAAATTTTAAGAATTTTCCAACGTACACTCATGAAATTTAAAACTTGGACACCACAATTTCTGTAAACAAAAGTTTGCACATTGTGAAGCGGGCTTAAGGGTATCATTTACAATTCTAACAGCAGGTAGTCTCAGCAGGGGTTATCTTATAGAAGGACTGTAGAATGAATCATTACACTAAGCACGTTTTAGAAAATAGGTAATTTACGTTGCTTACTTAATTTTTTTTTAAAGAATATATTTGAAGGTATCGCTAATTAAACACCATAGCTCGATTAATTATCGAATCAAAATTTTGTTTAGGAAATGTTTACAAAATAAAATTAGAAATAATTTTGATTTAAAAAACGTCTACAAGCAATAACTTTTAAATTAAATCAAAAAACTAAACATGGTTATTTGGGTTGACTGATTATTACTTATTTTTAAATAAATCTAACCTAATAATTATTGTAAGTTATAAAAAAAATTATTAAACTCTCTATTCATAATATTTAGTCCTTACAAAATGTATAATGTAGTTAATATAAAAAGTGAAAATAAAAACTAAGGCAATTCTTATTGTCAACGTATATATTTAGTTTTTGACAAGAATTTATTACATAATTATAATTAAGATACCAAGTTATAGTTTAAAATTAAATGAAAACTTTTTTTTTAAATAAAGGTATTACTATATAAATAAATATAAGAAATCAATAATGGGTGTGACCTCCATTATTATTGATACATTCTTGGAGGCGTCTGCTCATTGACGCTATCAAGGTATCAATATAATTAATATTAATCGTTTCCCATGCGGTATCAATGGCTGCAATTAGTGCATTACGGTTTACTGGTATAAAATTTGGCCCTTGTTGTCTTCGGATAACAGCAAGTATTCGAGCCCAAACATTTTCGATAATGTTAAAATCTGGGCTTTTTGCTGGCCAGGGTAACAGCTCCAAGTTATTTTCTCGTATCCAATTGCGCACAACCCGCGAAGTATGAATAGGGGCGTTGTCCTTTAACAACAAAAATACATTATGAAAATGTTAATTCAACAGATCCCGAACTATTTTTGGAGAAAGTATAGTGAAATAAGAATACTTACTTGTTGGAAAATATAATCTTCGTCTGGATAAAACACTTCGACTGAAGGTTTCATAATAGTTTCCAAAATATCTAAATACGCAGCAGAATCAAGACGTCCATCGATAGCCCAACAAACTCCTGGACCCCGCGCGCTAACCCAACCCCACACATTCACAGAAAAATAACCACTTCGTTTTTTAGGACATATGTGATTATTTTCGTAACGAGTTCCTTCCATTCTAAAAACTTTTAGTGGTCCATCGTTGCGGCTATTGAACGTTTTTTCGTCGCTAAAAATCACTCGATTCCAAAATTCCAAAGGTTCGTTCACATATCGCCTTGCAAATTCCAGACGACGTCTCATATTTTCGTCACTGAGAACTTCTTTCGCAGCAGCATTATACTTCTTTATTCCCATCTCCTTTAATCTTTTTGTGCAGTTATACGGCATCCGGGAAAATGTGTATCTGCTATAGCCCTGGAGTATGTAGCAAATGGTTGTTCTGTTACGTAATGAAACAACTCGAGATCTTGAGCACGTGTAGATACTTTAGGTCTACCACTTCCGATGGCTCTTTCCAAAGTGTGTTCAAGATTCCATTTTACTCGGTAATGCCCTACGGTGTTTTTTGGTATATCTAACATACGTGAAATTTCACGCACGCTACGGCCCGCCGCTAATTCCGAAACAATCCGCGCTTTCAAATCAGCACCGAGATGAGGTGGCATTTTCACAACACTTGAAATTTTAAACTAAAATGGAATTTACATTTCTTACTTTATTTATTGGTTCACACTACCCCTTCTCAAACAGTAGGTAATTGTTTATTTATTACATACTTCTAATGACCAATGTAACAACCCTTAGAGCAATATGACTCAAAGGAAGTAAATTAAACAAGCAAGGATATTCTATTGTTATTGAAACTTATTCATAAAGTAAAAGCCATTTCCTTATAATGCTAATGGACAGGATTTTCTTTTAAGTATTAAGATTACAATAGAGGACTTATAAACTTTCGAAAATATCTAATTATAAATATTTACACTGCAATTGCGCTTTTTCCTTAATAATTTCTTAGCAATAACATACACGTTCTTGGTTTTAAGTTGTCATAAATTTGATATGATATAAATTTGTGTTTCTAATATTACATCACAAACTAATCTTTATTCGCCAAAAATTGTTGCTTAAGTTGTAAAGCTTCGTACACACCTGAACAACAAACCGAGCAACAAACATAACAACGAACCGAAAATCAAACAGAACGACAAACGATCTTTTATGATTTCCACAATCCGAACAACAAACGGAACGTTTGTGCTGTTCCCATAATTATTTTCAGTAGTTTTCAGTTTATATATATTTATTATTGAGAAGATAAAATTGCGGAAAACAAGAAGATAGTGCCAACCAAATTTTTACGCACAAAGAAGAGTAAAATTATAATTTACTTCGCTTTTTTTAATTTTGGAAATTTCCGCCCAAAAGATGCTAATAGGGACATCATTTTTTTCTTGCATTCTTAAACACTGATTAATTTAAAACATTTTTCTTCTGTCAACTCCATAATATTACCTAAAAACACAACAAACCCACTATCGGGATATGATGACCCTATACATCGCAGGTTGTGCGCAACTGGATACAAGCAAATAACTTGGAGCTGTTACCCTGGCCAGCAAAAAGCCCAGATTTTAACATTATCGAAAATGTTTGGGCTCGAATACTTGCTGTTATCCGAAGACAACAAGGGCCAAATTTTATACCAGTAAACCGTAATGCACTAATTGCAGCCATTGATACCGCATGGGAAACGATTAATATTAATTATATTGATACCTTGATAGCGTCAATGAGCAGACGCCTCCAAGAATGTATCAATAATAACACCCATTATTGATTTCTTATATTTATTTATATAGTAATACCTTTATTTAAGAAAAAAACGTTTTCATTTAATTTTAAAAATTGCCTTAGTTTTTATTTTCACTTTTTATATTAACTACAGAAAAAATGAAACGTCATAAAATATACATTTTGTAAGGACTAAATATTATGAATAGAGAGTTTAATGATTTTTTTTTATAACTTACAATAATTAGTAGGTTAGATTTATTTAAAAATAAGTAATAATCAGTCAACCCAAATAACCATGTTTAGTTTTTGATTTAATTTAAAAGTTATTGCTTGTAGACGTTTTTAAATCAAAATTATTTCTAATTTTATTTTGTAAACATTTCCTAAACAAAATTTTGATTCGATAATTAATCGAGCTATGGTGTTTAATTAGCGATACCTTCAAATATATTCTTTAAAGAAAAAAATTAAGTAAGCAACGTAAATTACCTATTTTCTAAAACGTGCTTAGTGTAATGATTCATTCTACAGTCCTTCTATAAGATAACCCCTGCTGAGACTACCTGCTGTTAGAATTGTAAATGATACCCTTAAGCCCGCTTCACAATGTGCAAACTTTTGTTTACAGAAATTGTGGTGTCCAAGTTTTAAATTTCTTGAGTGTACTTGGGAAAACAGTTAAATCTTTGATCCCGCAAAAAGTAAACAATATGTAGGCTTTTGTAGTGACCAAAATGTCACTGAACACGAGCATAGATTTTCAACATCTTTTATCCCAGAATTTTTTTTTATTTAAAATTCTCGGAGACATTATTACACGAAACTGTGGGGATGTATCAAAATATTTATAATACCAGAGATCTGCTAGATTTTGGTTAAAATTCGTCGGGCCAAAAGACCTATAACCAACATCTATTTAAATTCTTAATACCAAATTGAACATATTTTAATAAATTTGTTTATATTTTAAAGTCGAAACCGGTAACAATTAATAAAAATAATATTTACAAGTATCTGAATTGAAATTTTCTTAATTTTGAGCTTAAATATATTTATCCAAGACAAAAAAAAAAGATTCTGTATTAGTTTTAAAATAACCTACATACGTTTTCCTTTTCTTAAAATACTTACAAAAATAGTCATTTTAGATATTTTTTATAATATCAAATTTGCTTGTAAACTTAATCAGTTATACAGCATTTGTTTAATTTATTTTTTGGTCCGACCACTAATTGTTTTAAAAGTATTTCCAAGAATAATAATTAGGCAAAAAAATATGAGAGGGAAGGGAAAGTTTTATTATCTATCTCTTTTATTGGACGTATTTTCCTAAACACTTTATTTTTTTTTTTTTTTACACAATTTTTATTTTCTTTTTTACCAAGATTTTCTATTTTTTTGAACTGCAGTGGAGTTTAAAAATAGTATATTTAATTAAAATCGTTTTGAGGAAATTATTCTCAGAATTTATGATGCAATCATTTTGGGTAAAATGTACAGGTAAGGGTTAAGAAGTTGATTTAAAAATACCTACGATAAATAAATAGAAGTGAAATCCCAGAAATTCTTGTTTTGGGCCGATTAAACTAAGGTGGGAAACCCAAAGAATTCCATCTATATTCATATTAGATATTATGTATTATGTAAGAATAAGAAATAAAGAAAACAAGAGGAAAATTGAATTGACCGTTTAAACACGCAAACTTAAACACAAAGAGAAAATACGGAAGAAATTGTAAAAATCCATTGTTACAGCTAAAACGAAGAATATTTATCCTATCAAGACAAGACCTCGAAGACTTCAGATAAATTATTCCAAGAAAATGCCAACAGTTAATTGTAACGACATGTGTGCGTTTAACGTCATATCGCTATCTAAGCAACAGCTTTAATGCTTGAAACGCACGTGTGTCGATAAAGCTAAGTAAAACTTGTAACTGTCGTTACAATTAACTGTTGGCATTTTTCTTAGTTTATACTAATCATACGTGTCAATGCTTTTACACGAGATGTCGTAAGACACACATTTTGCTTATAAATTATTCCTTACTCAATAGTATGAATATTAGAAGACATACCTATGATAAAAACAACTGAAGGTAGTTTGAAGAGAGTGTATGTTTTCGGTAGCATCCATGTTAAGAACCTAATCCCCGGTTTTACCAACATGGTCTAAACTTACACAATGCTTAATAACAGTCATTGCTAAGATTTTAAGCATTACCTCTAAGCTTAAGCATTTTCTTAATCAACTAGGTGAAACTGACCATAAGAGTTAAAGTTAAAATATTTCTGCTGCCAGGTTTTGGCCACTTTTAAGATTTGAGGTACAGCGGATTACAGATGTATGAAATCTGTGGGAACCATCATTCCTCCTAGTGTCCTAATAAAAAAACGTTGGAAAGTTTAGTTACTGTTTCGAAACGGTCCAATTCCGGAAAACGCTTATGTTTCAACAATATTTTTTGTCGTAGAAGCCTTAATTCTTAGAAGGCAATTGGACTAAATGTGCAAATGTTGACGGAACTGACGATTCGATCAACAAAATATGTCCCACCAATCCATCGAACATTGCGAAAAAGAAGAGAGAACCCCAAACAACTCAAGGCTGACAAAGTAACAAATATGAAAATGAAAATTAGATATTATGAAAGAATATTAATTAACAATATTGAGAGACCATAAAAAGTTTTGCGACATCATACCTGTCCACAAAGTTGCTTAATGCGAACCATTGCGTACGTGATCGCTAACACGAATCGACACTAGATGTCGCAAAACTTACAGGTTTAATATGATGTACCTCAGTAGGGAATATATTTGTACAATAGTGAACTTACACTCGAGTTCTCTCACTCCTGAAGAGTCCCAAAAGGACGAAACAGCTGTCGAGTGATTGTCAGTGTTTGTTTGCTATTGTACAACCTCTTGCGAATTTACAGCAGGCGATTCGAGATTTTTATTTTTGCCAACGCTTATGTTGGCTATAATTATCGAAGGATCGACTTATGTAGCTGCTTTTACATACCTGTCGACAAAGTTGCTTAATGCGAACCATTGCGTACGTGATCGCTAACACGAATCGACACTAGATGTCGCAAAACTTACAACTAAAATTTAAACTTAAAGTTAAGGAGAAAAAAAAAAAAAAATAAAATATCATTGCTTTCCCTTGTTTTTTTTGTACATTTTTTATATGAGTTCGACGGTTTATAGATATATGAGATGTGCGGGTGGTATCTTTCCTAAGTTTTAAAGTTGAAGTAAAGAGAAAACCGCTGTCGACACAGCAATATTTACCCTGACTTGTTTAATTCAGGTGTGTACGGCGAATTACAGATGTATGAGATATGCGGGGACTATTTTTTTTTCCGTCTTCGAGTGCCCCAATAAAGGCTTGAAAGAATAACTCTAACTCTGGATAACCTGGCCAAAAGGAAGAAAATTATCAGATAAGAAATAGACTGGATGTGTCCTGAACACATCAAAGATATCATCAAGAATACCAAACTGACAAACATCTTTCCTAAGTTTTAAAGTTAAAGTAAAGAGAAAACCGAAGTCGACACAGCAATGTTTTCTCTAACTTGTTTAATTCAGATATTTCCAATTTGAGTGCCCAAAAAAAGGATTAAAAAAAAACAAAAAACTTGATAACCCTGCCAAAAACAAAAAAAATATTAAATAAAAAATACCAAACTTGCACCCATTAAAAAAAAAAAAAAATCAAAAAATACCAAACCGCAAAAGGGAGACTATCTTTTCTTCCGACTTTGAGTGTCCCAATAAAGGCTTGAAAGAATAACTCCAACTCTGGATAACCTGGCTAAAAGGAAGGAAATTAGCAGATAAGAAATAGACTGGATGAGTCCTGAAGACATCAAAGATATCATCTAGAAAATCATACTGACAATTATTGCAGTAAATGGAACATTAGCCTCAACCAAAATAAAACGGAGATAATACAAATCTAGAAAAACAAAACAAATGGCTTACTTGGGAGTCCCAATCTACGTATGTTGAAATGAAACGTTAAGTGATGAGCGGCTAAAACAGTCAAGAAACTATATAAGCTTTTAGCTGCGACCCCTATTGCGGAACCTAATCTAACGCATGTTATGGAAATTTTCTTATACAGGTCCCGAAGAATGTGAAAATGACTTAAAGTCGAACATAACAAATTTTGATTTTAAATTTTAAATTTAAAGGTCTACATCAATTATTGCTTACAATGAAAAAGTTATAAGATTTGCAACTGACGTATCGTGCTTTTTGGAATCGATAACAGTAAGTTACAACTGCTACACGCCACGGCAGTATCTCCCAAATTAATTCATGGATAATCAAAATATTGGGATTGTCGTCTTTACAATTGGTTTCATCCAGCAGGATGGGTCGATACCAAGCATTGACAAACATTGATATGAAATAAGACCCCTAATGAACTACGTGTCGATCTAATGCTTTCATATTTTTTTGCAACCTCTACAAAAAGAACACGTATATTGAGTCTTAGTCACAGGTTAGCTTCGAAATCGGAATATTTTTGATTTCAGTCGGTGATTTCTTAACGAATCTAATTCTGAAAATTTGGGGCTTCCTGTAGGCAACATTGCAAGCGAACTTGCTCTTGAAAAGTAAAACCCATTTTTTTAAATGGAGTTATCTTTACAAAAATGTTTGCAGTCTAATTTAAATTATTTGTTTTTTTTTTTACTTTTTTTGAACATAAGTTACTTAACAGCAAAAGGTTAAATATTCATTACGTACACACAATAAAAATAATTTTTAATCAAAAATACTATATCTTTAGTTATTCTCATCTGTAACTGTTGACAGTCTACTTGAACCTAGCAGTTCCTTATTTCGAATAACTTCTTTCGATATATTAAAAGCACAGTGTGTTCTTCTTTGTAACCATTATCATCATACTATTTTACGTAATATAATATTTTAATGTTTTATACTTACTATTTTATAATAGTGTGATTGGTACGTTTATCGTTAAACGTTTGATCCATACTCCTTTTTAAAGACCCAGTGAATTAATAAAAATTATGATTAATGTCCAAGGAAGCAAGATTTTAACCGTTCTTAACCAAATCACAAATAATTGTTTATATTTCTTGGATTACAAAATCCATGTCTACTGCAATTTTTACTTCGTTCAGAATGAAAGTTTGCAATATAATTTTGGTCCATTCATTAGTCCTGAAAATGATAGTTTCTGGACTTTATAATTATTAATTATTTCAATTAAAGGCACTGGGAATTAATTTTGCAAGTATTAGGGAGGGAAATCAATGTTCCCGGCGGATTTTCCATCCTGAAAAACAGTAGATAATGGCTGTCGGTTTGAAAATACTGTTAGTATACAAACTCTAATCAAAATTGATGCTCGTGCTTTTCAACAAAGGGTTTTTTCTGATTTTGATTCATATAATATGATTTTTCATAATCGAAATGGTTAATTTTGGTAACACTGACAGTTTTATTAAAAATACAGTTGCAGTTCACCAACTGTAGATTTGGGAATTAAAAATGTATTTCGTTTTTCCCCTATTTTACAAATGACAATCAACATGGGTCCATATTAACAGTAGGAACCAAAGATGTAGATGTACCATTAACATAACATACATGTCTAATTTTACAAAAGTAATCGGCGCCACAACGGTCATCACTAGGAACCATATCTTAACGGAAGCGGGCTTTAGCGCTTGTACTAAACGTAAGAATTCGAGTTCAAATCTCACTTCGGTTGAAAAACATCATTTCGATTTATCAAAAATATTTTGTGATGTAACCCACTGTAATGTAAATAAATTTAGTTTGCAATTTAATAATTTAAGTTGCAATGCAACAGTTGAGATCAAAACGTCAGTTTACATAATTTGTATTTGATAAAAACTACAAACGTAAGCAACAAAATTTGATTAAAGTGTGCAATAACGGTAGATTTGTTTACAATAGTAGTTTGTGTTGTTATTTTGGTAAGGTGGGACGCTAATAAAGACGAATATATTATTAACTTCAATTTGAAACAAGTTCAGTTAGAAGTTTATTTATTTTAAAGTAGCAATAAACTCACTCATATTTTTGATATTGCTATTTTATATTCAAAAAGTTTCGAAAACCATTGAAATCGAAAGTTAATATTGTTTATGACCAAATTCTGTCGTTCCGAAATAAAAATCGTTTGTTGTGTAATCAGTAACAATGACAATAGTAATAGAAATGTGTACACTCGATAAAGAAAAAAATGAGACAGTTGGGTTGGGTAAATTAAAACTTTAAATATTAGGGTTACCTACATTTTAGAAATTGTTTAGTAACGTAGTTTAAATGTCATTTACGACAGCAATTTAAATAAAATAATTCCATAAATTGTAACTAAATTTCTAAACTGTTTCATTTTTTGTTATTGAGTGTACTACTAAAAGTATATTGCTTATTTTACCAAAATTTTTGTCTTGTTTGCACACATTACTAAATAAACATTGGGAAGAGTTAGGAGTGCAACTCGTGGCCGTTCAAAAAATTATAATTTTAGTTTTTTTCCCGAAAGGTAAGTAACTCATATGATTGCACTAATCATTGGAAACCGTAAACTGCATTAGATTTTTGAAAAAAATATATTGCATCAATTCTATTCCATATATTAATACCCACATCCTACTTTACTTAAAATAGATATAATCGTTCTTAAGATAGGAAAGACCGTGACACATTAGACTACTTTTATTATTTATATTAATCAAAGTATAGGAAAATAAAGGAAAACTGGCACAAGTTTATCTTTAAATTGAATTAGTTTCAAGTGCATTGTGCCTAACATGAATTTTCTGGCATTAATTTTCTAAAATTAGTATTTTGCGGATTAAAAACTATCCACAAAATGAATCTTTAGTGGATTAGTACGTTAAAGTTACTTCGTCAATGACATATCGATTTGGATGCATGAAAATCAAAATGAAATTTTTTCAAAATTTGAAACTACAAACACTAAACGCAAAACCAGTTTTCTTTTTCTCACTGACAATGACAACAAGTGAGTCGTAACCTATATAAGATGCTATATAAGATGCAATCTTCAATATAGTTTTCAGACAATTGCCAACCTCTAAGTCTCTAAGTGACTAATTTTGCCCCAGTATCAGCAACAAGAGTAGCGTTTTCCTGAAGTAATTCTCAGTGTACCGGGTGGCCAACTAAGAATGGACGCCGGCTATATCTCGGGAATTATTAATCTGACAATATTGAAAAAAGATATTTAATAAGTAAATCGACTACGTGAAATCGCGGGAAATCATTTTCAAGTTTGTAAGATGGCCGCTAGGGGGCGAAACTGTTATGGCCGATCATAAAATTGGCTCTTTCTCCAAAAATATGCAAATATAAATATATTTTAAATATTGCCGTAGTAAAGACTGCAAAATTTCAGATTTTTTTAGGGTATTTTATCCTGTCTTAGAAAATGTAGTGGTGGGGGAACGTCAAACATGTTTTTATTTAAATGCAAATAACTCCGGTATAAGTTAATGAAATTGAACAAACTAGGTACGTTTAAAAGAGTTCTTCTTACTTAATAATATGCAATATAAAGATAGTCCGAATAAATTTTGACGTGATAGCTAGAGGGCGCTGTTTAACATTACAACAATTATTGTGCATTATCATGAGATTTTTAAATAGCACCTTATGTATCTTTTTACACAGTTAAATAGAGAACAAAATTCCTAAACAGTCGGCGCAAACCGCAACTTCCTATCTTTTTTCAAACCGAAGATATCAATAAAACAAATGTTTGACCGCTGACTATGCAACATCTATTACACATTTTACGTAGAAAATGAATTTAAATTAATTGAAACCATTTAATTAATGCTGTCCTAAATGTTCAAGCAGTCGTTCATCGTTTTCGGTGCACTTAAGCATCTAAAACCGACAATGTATGCAAAAGAATAGAATAAAATGGTAAATAATAATCAGTTCTTAGCGAAGGCACCTGTCATAAAATTAGTAGGCTGTGAAACAAAATTGGAAGCAATACGTCAAAATATTGGAACAATTGAATTTCATGTCAATATCATTTAGTGGCTATTTTTCAAAGCTTGTTCTCGATTTTGTTATTGCGTGTGATTGTTAGTATTAGTATTAGATAGTCTTAATGCTGTGCTGTTAAGTGTTACAAAACGGTTTACACCAACGAAGAGTTATTTGACATGATAGGTGTCTATTTTGAATGCATGGGAAATGCTACAGTTGCTGAAAGGGTATATGCGCAGCAATATCCCGATAGACGGCACCCGAGTAAAAAGGTTTTTCTGCGACTTATCCATCGTTTACAAACAACTGGAAGCGTCCATGTTCCCGTATACCGTAGGCAACACAGGGGACGTACCGAAGAGAACATTATTAATGTTTTAGCTTATGTGCAGTTTAATCCACACCTAAGTACTAGAAGTATTGCACAGGATCTGGGAGTAACTCAACCTACCGTTCAAAACATTCTCAAAAGAGCACATGTAAGCGAATCTTCAATGTTGAAACCCTACTGTAAACTTACCAAAGTTTACTTAATACTTATCCTACTGTTGAATCAGTAGTGATCATCTTACATCTTTCAGGTTACATCCATATCACTTAGTCCTGCATCAGGCATTGACTGCTGCAGATTTTGATCGAAGACTAGACCATTGCTACTGGTTCTTGGGTATGATGGCAGTCTAATTACCCTGGTATATGGATAGGACGGGGCAGCATTTTTCCATGGCCGGCTAGATCACCGGATTTAACATGCTTGGATTTTTATTTATGGGGTCGAGTAAAAGATATAGTTTATGCAACGAGACCCACTACACGTGATAACATGATTAGACGAATAAGGGACTGTATGCAAACTATTTTAGTAGCTGAACTAGAGAGTGCAGTTTGGTCTACGCAGGAAAGGATGCTTAAGTGCATCGAAAACGATGGACCGCAGTTTGAACATTTAGGACGGCATTAATTAAATTGTTTCAACTAATTTAAATTTGTTTTACGCGTAAAATATCTAAATAGTCATCGGTCTAACATTTGTTTTATTGATATCTTCGGTTTCAAAAAAGATAGGAAGTTGCGGTTTGCACCGACTATTTAACAATTTTGTCCTCTATTTAACTGATACATAAGGTGCTATTTAAAAATCTCATGATAATGCGCAATAATTGTTGTAATGTAAACAGCGCCCTCTAGTTATCACGTCAAAATTTATTCGGACTATCTTTATACAGCATATTATTAAGTAAGAAGAGCTCTTTTAAACGAAACCTAGTTTGTTCAATTCTGTTAACTTATTCCAAAGTTATTTCCATTTAAATACAAACTTGTTTGACGTTCCCCCACCACTATATTTTATAAGAAAGAGTAAAATACTCTAAGCAAAAAAAATCTGAAATTTTGCAGTCTTTACTACGGCAATATTTAAAATATATTTATATTTGCATATTTTTGGAGAAAGAACCAATTATATGATCGGCCATAACAGTTTCGCCCCCTAGCGGCCATCTTACAAACTTGAAAATAATTTCCCGCAATTTCTCGTAGCAGATTTACCTATTAAAATTATTTTTTCAATATTCTCAGATTTATAATTCCCGAGATATAGCCGGCGTCCATTCTTAGTTGGCCACCTGATACAATTCCGCGTCGGGCAGCTCTAAACAGTTAGTCACAATTCTAGGCATTTTACTAAAGAAATGTATTCGTACCATCTGTACGATGTATTTTTGATTTCGATAAGCAACGAAAAAGTACTCATGTGCTATCTTTAGTGGACGAAGTGTTGCATATTTTCTATATAATTTCAATGAATTAATAGCTGTCGCCGAAATTACAGGTCTAGAATGTGTTTTCGTATAAATAAGGAAATATCCACAAAATCTGAAACACGGGGATAATGAAGTTCTTCTCTTCTGCATGCTCAGCAGATCCCGAACCCAACGACGACCTTCATCAGCAAGTATGTTTTATCGCCAGCTTCTTCCAAAAAGTCACAGGAACAATTAAACTTTTCACGGCCTATGTTATCCACTCTATTCGGCCGAATGGTTATTCAGGAACGTTTGAGGCGTCTCCAGGAGTAAAGTGAAATATTTTCAAAATTTTTTCCAGTTTTTCCAGCTAATAACTGGACTTGTTCTTTGAGGAGTTCGAATAGAAAGTTGAACATGTTTTTTAAGAATGCTATGTACTAAGTGCCTCCACCGCTACTGATATTTTTAAATGTTAGTAATTACGGGCAACTGTTACATGCTAATATTAAATTCGTATAATGACAGCACAATCAAGTGGTGAACGCGTTTTGCCCTATCTCGTGATGTGGATTTTTCTTCGAAATATCAAAACGCATTATTTTAAATTCATGTTTAGTATTTAAACTATACGATTAGAAAAACATAATAAAATTGGGTTGAAAATTGACTTTGATAATAATATCCTGGTGGTGCCCACAAGTTGAACAGGAAATTTCTTCGAAAAAGAGCTTTTCAAACGCTTTAGTAAAGTGCTCACTCTCGGCAATTTGGTTGCTTTTAAAAAAGCCAAGGTGCAATTGGGAACAATCGTCCTAAAATGCACAAAGGACTATTATTTTTGCAAAGAGAAAAACATTAGTTTTTTTCTAATACGTCACTCGATCTAGGTTGTCATTTAAAAAAATTCAAAATGGCGGCAGTACGCTAAGCAAAAAAAATTATAAATTAGTACAACAGACGTCCTGATGAAAATAACACATTTCATAACCGAAACGTCGACTGTTACTAAGATTGACTAGTTTTTTAACTATATATCCAATCTCTTAAAAGAAGGCCTTTGAAAAATAAGGCACCATTACTACAAAATATCAATTTAAAGAGTAACATAGAAACAAAAAGTTAACCGATTTAAAAGTTTTGGTTATGTTTGAGACAGGGTTGCTTTTTGTAATACATACTGAAAAAGATTTATTAATTATAAAACGTTTAAAATTTTACAAATTTCACTTGAAATATGTACCTATGTTCCATCATTTACATAATTATGTTAATTAGGAAATTTACTTATTTTTTAGCACATTTACAACCAGACACAATATAAGTTATGTGAAAATACTTAACACTTGTTACTGTTAATATTAAATAATGACACGTGTTCCTCGTACTATTTTTGTGACACATGCACTTAAAAATATATAAACTTTTTTGCTTATTTAAGCTAAGTTTTGATCGATTGCTTTAATTGTAAAATGCATCTTGCCAGGCGGTAGTATAAAAAAAAGCTTAATATTTTTGTAGCGAGATATTCATAATTTCTGAGCAGGGTATATGAAGGATTCGAACAAAAACCAAATCATTTATTTAACATACACGACAGAACTTTGATGTCATAAACAGTATATTTTTATAATGATCGCATTCTCTTGAATACGGAAAGTAGTGGGTTATGAATTCATTACTTCAATTATAATTATAGCTGGTATTGATTATTCTGATATTTATAAAAAAAACTTTTTCCTGTAAACTTTGTAAACCAAAAAAAATTAGGACCTTTTTGAAATGAACATAATTGTTTTATTGATTTGTTAACAATATAAAGATGCATAGAGTTTGGTATTAATTAATAATTTTACTTTTCCAATTTTTTTACATGCAATTTTTTTATACCGCTCTATTAATTTTGTGTAGTTGACAGTGTCAATTCTGAGGTAACCTTAATATTCATTTAGGACATATTTCTATTTTTATAGACCGGAATTCTTTATTCTAAACGAATTATTTTTCGAAAACAATTATTCGAACGAACAAATATTTAATTTTTATAAAAAGAAATGGTATTTTTGTATAATAAAAAAACGGTTTTTTTGTTTTCGCAACTATTTAAGTTGGTACAGCGGTTACGCCATATTTGATGAACGTGCCATTAAACTACCAACTTGACTGATCGAGAATAAAAAGTCACTATAACACTCGAGAATAGCATATGAAAAAATATAATAAACGCTTGAAGAAGAACTCGTATATTTTACTTGAGTTAGATAATATAATTGCTTTAGTCCTAATTTGCTGTCTCGCCTAACACCTCACCAGCAAACTTTTTAAGTTTAACAATTATATTGTTTAACTCTTAGTAAAATAATCTACTACTTACCACGGCATTTTATAGCGATCCAAGTAAGTTACTCACAATAAATTTCTGAAATAATAAGTAAAATTAACTAAACACAATACAAAACCAAAAAAAAACGCTATATTGAGATTTTTACAACTAATTAAATGCATTAAGTATATTACATGTGATTCAATTAAGAGGGCTCTAATGTCTACTAAATCAATAGAAGTCGTATTTCCCAATGCATCATGCATTATGCAAAACACTTTTCATTTATCAGCCTTTTGCAAGATTCCGTCTCACCCCTTTTTTTCTAAATTCTAATTAAGTTTTGTCATCATTACGTATATGCTTTAAAAAGGTATTAGAATTGATTGAATTAAATGAAGAAAGCCTAGGATGCATTCTACTATTTAAATATCTAAGTATGTGCGGACGATAACATTAATTAAGATTGTCGTTAAATTTAATTTCAAGCATCAAATTAAAATATACCTGCTATTTGATTTTACGATAAAAATAAAACTAATTAATGAACAAGATCGCTTAAATTGAATTAATTTACCATCATTTTTTGTGATATTCGTTTTAGATTAGCTGTAGACGATCGTTCGAAATTGGAAATTTCTATTTGATTGATATTTTATTAATTACTGATGTATTTTACGAAACACAACATGTTGTAAATTTTCGTATTCTTTCTTTTTTTTTTGAAATTGTACACATTTGGTCATGTACTAATTGATGTAAGTAGTTATTATTGCGATGGGAATTACCATATTTAAAAATATGGTACGCTGAGAACATTAATCGTTAGGCGATTTGAATGTTTTTAAAGTCTAATGAAGTTAACCATTTTTATTTTAATGTTTTGAACATGTTTAATGTATTTTTTTATTTTGAATTTAGCATAACGTTTAGTATATTCTGAAGAATTTGAATCAGTAGTAGTAAATTAGTGTAGGTAAATCAATTGTTACTCTCAACTTTTTTGCAGGACCAGATCAGGAGAAACGACGAAACTGATGCCAATTTTCACTAAAGTTAATCGATGAACAAAAGTTCATCTTATGAATTCACAAAGTCTGTCTGTCTGTCTGTCTGTCTGTCTGTCTGGATGTCCGTAGCTTTTTTCCTGTTGACATTTTTGAAAATTAGATTCCTATAGAACATCAAAATCTAAGACATTTTTGCTTCGATCATTTTTTGTCTATCTCATCGGCAAAGTGGTCAAATCGGCTCCCGAAAAAAATTTTAAAAAAATTTTACAAGTCCAGTCAAATTTTTCGAACAAATTTTTTTTCCAAATTTGCTTTAGAAATAAGCAGTTCTTTTGTTCATCCCGGCAATGCAAGCTTGCGCATTCCTAACTGGTTTTTTATTAAAAGTGCAAACGTTAGCAGCAGAATGGTGGGAGAACTTTTGTCTTCACTCTTTGTAGAGTTTATTTCATTCTTTGGGGTGTCAATTGTTATATTATTGTGGAAGACGCTACGGCAATGTTAAATCTTAGTTAAAATTTTGTATGGTTTGGAGAACTAAAGATGAAAGTTATGACAAAACATCAATTTCTTTCACCAAAACCTTATAGGTTTTTCCCTCATAAAATGGTTTACTGAATGGTGACGAAAGCACTTGTATGAAGGTGTCATAATATCGATTCTTAGACATAAAATTTAAAGGAATTAGTAATAATAAATACCTATCAAAACTCCTCAAATATTTCTGTTGGAGTTTTAGCAGAATGTGCGGTCCATTTTAAAGTTGATGATGTCTTCACTCCTTATAGGTTTTGATTCCTTGCCCGTTTTTATTTTCTTAGATTTGAGATTGCTTTGAATTTGCTTTTCGAAATAAATTTCATCAAAAGTGATACTCTTAATGTGAATTAATGAAAAAAAAAATTTACGGGAGGTGTTGAGGTTACTATTTATTTTTAAGTGTTGATCCCACTTTCATTAGTAGAATAAAATAATTTCATTATTTTACTAGTGGGTTTAGTTTTAGATGGTTTATAAGTATAGATTCAATTATAAAGCGAATGTGGAAAAATACATTTATTTTAATTTTGAAACATTTTAAAAAAAATCACATTTTTCAATTAATTTAAAATCCTAATTTTTAAATGTTAGCAACTGTGATTTTCTTACAATTAACTACATTATATATTTTTAGAAACTGATTTGATAATTTTACCATTTTACCAAAAATTGTTCATACTGTTTGACAAATTGTTGCTATCATAATATAGACACGTTTTTTGCCCCTCACTACATTGTCGTTCGTAAAAGTTGTTTTGAAACTTTGACTGTCAAAAAATATTTTTTTAATCGACACCGGGTTGAAGAACCCGTAAATACTTTCACCATCCAAACACGGACAAAAAAGCGAGCGTCAAAAATTACTGCACGTGTTGATGATACCGTACAACTCTTGGTAATCGTATTACTACAGCTTACTATTTGTTTGATTCAATGTAAAGTGGATACGCCATTCTTTTTATGACCAACTATAATCAACACCTTATTTTGATGAATAAAGGTTCTAGGCTATTCCTTTTGTTCTCCCGTTTTTAATATTACGTATGACAGATCAATATATATAAGCAACTTTGCCGACAGGTATGTAAAGCAGTTACATAGTCGATTCTTCAATAATTATAGCCAACATAACAGTTGGCAAGTATAAAAATTTCGAATCGCCTGCAGTAAAGTACGCAAGTGGTTGTACAATAGCAAACAAACACTGACAATCACCCGACAGCTGTTTCGTCCTTTTGGGACTTTTCAGGAGTGAGAGAACTCGAGTGTAAGTTCACTATTGTACAAACGCGTGCTGTCGACTATATGCCCTACTGGAGGGATCACAATATTTAAACGATAAGTTTTTCGACATCTAGTGTCGTACGTGAACGCTTTCACGAGTCGACAAAGTTGCTTAATGCGAACCATTGCGTACGTGATAGCTAACACGAATTGACACTAGATGTCGCATAACTTACAGTTTAAATATGATGTACCCTCCAGTAGGGCATATGTCGACAGCACGCGTTTGTACAATAGTGAACTTACACTCGAGTTCTCTCACTCCTGAAGAGTCCCAAAAGGACGAAACAGCTGTCGGGTGATTGTCAGTGTTTGTTTGCTATTGTACAACCACTTGCGTACTTTACTGCAGGCGATTCGAAATTTTTATACTTGACAACTGTTATGTAGGCTATAATTATTGAAGAATCGACTATGTAACTGCTTTACATATCTGTCGGCAAAGTTAGTTACATTTACGTACGTGAAGGCTTTCACGAGTCGACACTAGATGTCGATAAACTTATTCTTTAAATATATATACAGGGTGATTCATTACTATTTGGAAATAATTTAACACTAGAATCCCGACCTCAAATTATGAAGATTTAACCCAAAACACCTAGATAAGATGTCGCTCATTACTAAGTTACAGGGTGTTTTGTTTAAAAATTTAAAAACTATTTGTGCTCAGTATTTTAAAACTAATTGACGTATCCATTTCATATTTGGCAGGAAGTTTAGACACTGTACACCCTTCCAAATTACGTTAAACAAACATTTCTGTCTACTATTAGAGGCGTACGATAGGGGCAAGTAACCGGTTAATCGTCCCCAAATTTTACGTCATTGGCGTAATAGAAATTGTAGTAGAATTTTTCGATTCTCCAATATTTTTTAAGTAAATAATGTACTCTTTCCTTATAACGATTAAGTCAATATTTTTCGAGATATTTTAAGTTAAACATGAAGCTGTATTATTTTTTTAATTTTGGTGTGGAACTCGGTAATAACTAATATCGACGTTTTGAGCCAGTGGATTGCATTTAATACGCAAATTAAACTTTAATCCGTATTAACAATAAAGATACTAAAATTTATTGACAAAAATAAAATAGATCTTCTAACTTTAAAATAATTCAAAGTGATTTTAAAATATTATTAAAGCAAATAACCTGATTTCTATTTAAATTACAATCCGATAAGTCACATTTGATGGATAATTTTTCAATATTATTTGTTTCGTGTAGTTGGCTCTGAACTGAATTAATTCTTGTTAATACGGATTAAAGTTTAATTTGCGTATTAAATGCAATCCACTGGCTCAAAACGTCGATATTAGTTATTAGCGAGTTACATACCAAAATTTAAAAAATGATACAGCTTCATGTTTAACTTAAAATATCTCGAAAAATATTGACTTAATCGTTATAAGGAAAGAGTACATTATTTACTTAAAAAATATTAGAGAATCAAAAAATTCTACTAATATTTCTATTCCGCCAATGACGTAAAATTTGGGGACGATTAACCGGTCACTTACCCCTATCGTACGCCTCTGGTAGTAGACAGAAATGTTTGTTTAACGTAATTTGGAAGGGTGTATAGTGTCTACACTCCCTGCCAAATATGAAATAAATACGTCAATTAAATACTAAGCACAAATCGTTTTTAAATTTTAAACAATAATGAATCACCCTATATATATATATATATATATATATATATATATATATATATATATATATATATCAAATCCCATCTACCATTATGGTGTAGGGTTTACAAAAATAACATTCAATCTTCTAATATATGTACAAATTATGCTTAAATTAACTATTACTGTTCATTCCGCTTTTTTTTGAATCGCCATTTAATCAGTTGTTACACTGTGCACAAACCTAGTCCATACTTTTTATCTTCTACCATCGTTGCCGCCTCCGCCCATGTCTTCCCTCTTTTTGTTAATATTTTTCCCACTACATTGTCCCAGATCTCTTCTGGTCTTCCTCTTTTCATTTTTCCTACTCTTTTAGCTTCCCATATTTGTCTTAGCATTCTTTCATTTCCCATTCTTTGGAGGTGTCCCCACCAACTCAGCTGACGGCGTTCTATGAATTCCAGAACCGATTCAATTTTCATTTCTTCTCTAATTTAGTTGCTTCTTATTCTGTCTAGAAGTGTAACTCCTTTTATCCGCCTGAGGTACTTCATCTCCGCTCTCTCCAGTCTTCTTTTCATCCTTTCTGATAGAATCCATGATTCGCATCCGTACGTCATTACCGGTCTAAAAATTGTTTTATACACGTTTAGCTTTGTTTTCAGTGTTATCTCACGTTTATTTATGAAAGTCTTGTTTATTGCATAGTATAACTTATTCTTTTTTTCTAGTCTTTCCATTATGTCTATCTCCTGTGTCCCATTGTTATCAATTTTCACACTCAGATAACTAAACTGTTTTACTTGTTCTATTGTTTTTCCATTTATTTGTATACTTATTTGTTGTTCTTGTTTTCCCACTGTCATTACTTTGGTCTTATCTGCATTTATGTTCATTCCCTTTCTTATCAATATCTCGTTCCATATCTGTAGATTTCTTTGTAATTCAGTTCCAGTTCCGGCCATTATAATTACATCATCAGCAAACGCGAGCTCAGATACATATTTCGGTTGTAGATTTCTATATCCAATTTGTAGCCCTCTAATTTTTGTATGGCATTCCTTCATGATATCATTCATAAACAACGTAAATAATACGGGGCTTATTACTCCTCCTTGTCTTAACTCTTGTTTGGTGTGAAATTCTTTTGATGTGCAGTTATTACTAATAACCTGATTTCTTGTTGTTTTGTACAAACTTTTAACTATTCTTTTCAATTTTGTACCCACTCCTATATTTTCCATACTTTTCCAAATCTCTTTTCTGGGAACTTTATCAAATGCCTTTTCTAGGTCGATAAAGGCAAAAAAGGCTTTTTTGTTGTATCTAATCGTTTTGGTAATTATTTGTTTGACTGCAAATATATGGTCTTGAACACTTCTTCCTTTACGGAACCCACTTTGCGCCTCTATCATTTCTGGTTCTATTATGGTCCTAATTTTTTTTCTATTATTTGTTCATATAGTTTCAGTAGTGCACTTAGTAACGTTATGCCTCAATAGCTGTTGCACTGTTTCTTATCGCCCTTTTTATAGATAGGAACTATTTGACCTGTTTCCCAGTTCTTGGGGATCCGTTCCTCTTTCCATACTTTGTTGTACAGTTTCAGCAGTAACTCCGTTCCTTCAGCCCCCAGTTTCTTTATCATTTCCCCTGTAATGTTGTCTTGTCCTGAAAATTTACCATTCTTTATTTTTCTTATAGCTGTTCTCAACTCTTCTGCCGATATTACTTCTTCCTCTTCGTCTTGATCTCCTTCTTTTATTTTTGAGTCTTCCTGCTTGTTTTTGTTTGTTTCATCTTTATCTGTTTGTCCACCTAACAGTTCCTGGAAATGTTCCCTCCATCTATTGATTATTTCTTCTGTATTAGTAATTATTTCTCCATTTTTCTTCTTTATCGTTGTGATTGTTGATTTTTTGTCTTTTCTTAATGTTTTTAATACTTTGTAGAAGAGCTTTTGATTTCCTTTAATATTATTTTCCAACTTCTCGCCAAATTCTTGCCACGACTTACTTTTGGCTTGTTTAACCATATTTTTAACTAATGTTATTTGCTGTTTATAGCCATTGTAATTGTTTTCCGTTCTATTTGTCAGATATCTTTTCCATTTTTCCTTTTTTATTTGTATTTATTTTTTTATTTCTTCTGTCTACTATGCTGTTCGTTTACTTTGTTTATTTATTTTGCTTATACCACATGCTTCCCTTGCTGCCTTAAGAATTAATGCCTTAGTTTTTTGCCATGCTTCTTCTACCGTCATCTGATGTAAGTTATTTTGTATGTTTTTGCTTCTTTGTTTATGGTTTCCTCGTACTTAGCTGCCGCGTCTGCCTCTTGTAGTTTATATATTTTGATTCTTTTTTGTTGCCCCTTATTATCCCCTGCTTCATCTACATGGTGTTCTTTTAGCCGGTGGTGGTTACTATGTATCTCTGCCCCTCTATTATCCCTTACATCTAGTACTTTCTTTCTATTATCTCTCTCTACCAATATACAAACTATTATAGATCTTTTATTTCTACTTGCCATTTCTCTAGTAAATTTGTGGATGTCCTTATGTTTATAAAATGTATTGGTTACTATGAAGTTGTTTATGTTGCAGAATTTTATTAATTTCTCTTCATTATTATTTCTTTCTTATTCTCCGTGTATCTCTATCGCTTTTTCTGCTGAGTCTTTTCTTATTCCTACCCTTCCGTTAAAATCTCCAGCTATAATTAATGTGCCTACACTGAATTCTGTTACTATTGTCAGATTTTTTATTTTTTCTTTTGCATCCATGAGTTCTGTAGTTAATATTCTTTCTGTCCACCCCTTCCAGTTTGTTTTGTTATTCATTAATGTTTTATTAACAATACATCCTATTCCTTCCGATGCCCTCTTGTTTTGTGGCACCCCACTATATAGTAATATATGCCCGTTACTTAGTTCTGTTTCTCCAGTCCTTTTTTTCTTTGTTTCTGGTATCACCAATATGTCTAATCCCATTCTATCGAATTCGTACACTACCTCATTTTCCTTTCCTTTTAAGCTTCTTGTGTTCCAAACTCCGAGTTTCCATATGCTATTAACGCGCCGTGTTGTCTTCATTAATTCATCCTTACCAGTCCTTTTGTTTGTCAGTTTTTTGATTTAAATTCACTACCTTCCTTATCTTCTAAACGGTTATGTTTTTTGTTCCATACGTACATATGACAGATAATAATAAAATGGAGTATGGGAAAGCGAAATCTGCAATAAGTCAGGTGCCAGCTATGAATTTGTAGCCGGCAGATTTCTACAAATTATTTTCAATTTGGGATGGGAACTTCTCCTCTCACATTTTGCTTCAAACATTTGGCTTCTAGATATTATGCCCCCAAATCATTTTCGTACCCGTCAATTTTGTCTTTTTGTTTTTTGTAATCAATGTACACATATTTCTCTTAAAATAGAGGAGAAAAATGCCTTACAAGAATCCATCAACAAATATATACAGGGTGTCATTTGAAAAACAAAACTTCACTATTTTCAATACGTTTTTGAATTACTATTTTTAGTTAACTTTTCTATGTTAATTTTATTAAGGGTTAGTTGCAATGGTTCGGAGGTTATTGTTATCAGAGTTTTTCATTTATGTTATAAGTGCGAATTATTTTTATTTCTACACATTTAATTAAGGTTTTAATCTTAACCTCGATAAAAAGGTTTATCCAACGACTAAAAAAAAGGAATTCTTGTTCTTTATTTCATTCATTATTGACAATTGTATACAATTTGTATATTTTTCACAAATATACGACACTATCGAATAATTTAGTTTGTGATAATATTTGTAATAAAGTACTGCAATATTTAGTTGCTGATAATAGATATGCAATACGCATTTCTTAGGAACAAAATATTTGTGACCAAATTACCGTTGACCCCAAGAATGGGTGTGAAAGATAGGGTAATGGTAAATATTGGCGATAAAGGATTTTTAAACCTCTATAGGAAAGGAAAGTGTTTTATTATTTTAATTCCGAAACAATCCGCGCTTTCAAATCAGCACCGAGATGAGGTGGCATTTTCACAACACTTAAAATTTTAAACTAAAATGGAATTTACATTTCTTACTTTATTTATTGGTTCACACTACCCCTTCTCAAACAGTAGGTAATTGTTTATTTATTACATACTTTTAATGACCAATGTAACAACCCTTAGAGCAATATGACTCAAAGGAAGTAAATTAAACAAGCAAGGATATTCTATTGTTATTGAAACTTATTCATAAAGTAAAAGCCATTTCCTTATAATGCTAATGGACAGGATTTTCTTTTAAGTATTAAGATTACAATAGAGGACTTATAAACTTTAGAAAATATCTAATTATAAATATTTACACTGCAATTGCGCTTTTTCCTTAATAATTTCTTAGCAATAACATACACGTTCTTGGTTTTAAGTTGTCATAAATTTGATATGATATAAATTTGTGTTTCTAATATTACATCACAAACTAATCTTTATTCGCCAAAACAAACGGAACGTTTGTGCTGTTCCCATAATTATTTTCAGTAGTTTTCAGTTCATATATATTTATTATTGAGAAGAGAAAATTGCGGGAAACAAGAAGATAGTGCCAACCAAATTTTTACGCACAAAGAAGAGTAAAAAATTATAATTTACTTCGCTTTTTTTTTATTTTGGAAATTTCCCGCCCAAATGATGCTAATAGGGACATCATTTTTTTCTTGCATTCTTAAACACTGATTAATTTAAAACATTTTTCTTCTGTCAACTCCATAATATTACCTAAAACACAACAAACCCACAAAAGGGAGGACAAAAATAAATAATTTAATTCTCCCGCATAAGTTTGTTCGCCGTTTTGTTTAGATTCGTCCAAACCTGCAAACGCATTCGCGCGCATTTTCTTTGATGTCGGAGAAAAACCGACAAGTTGCGGGAACGCCGCAAACCGTTCGTGGAACAATCAGGACTTGCGAATCTGTTCTAAAATTCGTACGTAGCACCGTCCAAATTAATGTTCCGATTGCCGTTCGGTTCGTTGTTCTGTTTGTTCCTCGGTTTGTTGTTCAGGTGTGTACGAAGCTTTACAATAAGCATATTAATATGAACTATATCTTATGAAAGGAGAGTTATGTAACTATAATTAACGACTTAACGTTACGTTAGTAGATTCCATTTACTATTTACACATATTTTCTTGGAACATTCGATAATTAACTATCGGGATATGATGACCCTATACTTCGCAGGTTGTGCGCAACTGGATACAAGCAAATAACTTGGAGCTGTTACCCTGGCCAGCAAAAAGCCCAGATTTTAACATTATCGAAAATGTTTGGGCTCGAATACTTGCTTCCGAAGACAACAAGGGCCAAATTTTATACCAGTAAACCGTAATGCACTAATTGCAGCCATTGATACCGCATGGGAAACGATTAATATTAATTATATTGATACCTTGATAGCGTCAATGAGCAGACGCCTCCAAGAATGTATCAATAATAATGGAGGTCACACCCATTATTGATTTCTTATATTTATTTATATAGTAATACCTTTATTTAAAAAAAACGTTTTCATTTAATTTTAAACTATAACTTGGTATCTTAATTATAATTATGTAATAAATTCTTGTCAAAAAACTAAATATATACGTTGACAATAAGAATTGCCTTAGTTTTTATTTTCACTTTTTATATTAACTACAGAAAAAAATGAAACGTCATAAAATATACATTTTGTAAGGACTAAATATTATGAATAGAGAGTTTAATGATTTTTTTTTAATAACTTACAATAATTAGTAGGTTAGATTTATTTAAAAATAAGTAATAATCAGTCAACCCAAATAACCATGTTTAGTTTTTGATTTAATTTAAAAGTTATTGCTTGTAGACGTTTTTAAATCAAAATTATTTCTAATTTTATTTTGTAAACATTTCCTAAACAAAATTTTGATTCGATAATTAATCGAGCTATGGTGTTTAATTAGCGATACCTTCAAATATATTCTTTAAAGAAAAAATTAAGTAAGCAACGTAAATTACCTATTTTCTAAAACGTGCTTAGTGTAATGATTCATTCTACAGTCCTTCTATAAGATAAGCCCTGCTGAGACTACCTGCTGTTAGAATTGTAAATGATACCCTTAAGCCCGCTTCACAATGTGCGAACTTTTGTTTACAGAAATTGTGGTATCCAAGTTTTAAATTTCATGAGTGTACATATGACATAGAACCACTTGATCTCTAGTATTTAAGAAAATTTTTATTTGGTGTACGCTCCACAACCGAACATTTTTTTAACGTTTTTACGAGCTCAGGCGCTTTACTTAGGGCAGGGTACTCGAAAACAAAAGGAATTTTGGGTTGGCAGGAGGGACTTACCCCTGTAATCTTAGTGTACATTAGTTTAAATCACCGTATGTAAGTGATATGTGTACGCAGAGCCTTCTTAGTAGCCAATCCTCAATTGGAACGTTAACTTTAATTTTTCAAATCGCTTGCTGTAAATTCGCAAGAGGTGTAACTAAAGCTTACCTGAAATCCGGCACATTAATTGCACATAACTATATGCGACAGTCTTTCTATTTCTGTCACATTCTCTTAGTACTTTAAGATTTGTTTGTTGTTTTATTAAATTGTCTGTCTTTCTCTTTTGTCTGTGTTCGATTTAGCGTATTAGGCCTGTTGATCTCCTGTTGGTCGGTTTTATTTCTTTCTTTTACCCATCAGGTTGCGTCTTGTTAGACAATAGTCTAATTTTTTAGAATTCTTTAAGGACCTCCCACGCTACGACGAAGCCGGATGCTGCTGCTCTAACTACTATAAATACTTTATCCTCCACGAACTTAGTGCCCTACATCGATCAGCATTTCCTTGGGTTGTTTCTCTAGAGCCGTCGTCCTTTGTAAACCTCAAACGTTGTTACAAGCCCTTAGTACAAATGTGAATCTATTATTTAAATTATTTCTATATTTATAAATATTATAACAAATTTGAATTATGATTTTTAACTCGAACTTTTACAGAGATAACGTTTATTTATCTACAAATGCAACATGCAAATGCGCAATCATCTGGGGCTTATTCATGTGCATTTAATTAATTAATTTAAATTTTCTGAATTCTAACTTTTGATAATAAATCACCAAATGATAAATGATAAATTAGGTGGAGGCAAGTAAACACACTAATACATATTCATCTATAAGTAATTATCTCGTTCATTATTAACTACTTCTAACCAATACCGTCCTCTTTCATGATAAATGATAGAAATTGAATGATCTAACAAAACAAACGTTAAATAAATTAATACATCGAATCCCGTAATATTAAGATACGTAAACAAATTGCGAATAATGAAATAGTTTAAGTTTACCCTTAATGAATAAACACGAAACCGAAACGAATCTATAATTTTCAAATTGACATTTTATACATGGACATTTATAACACACAAATTAATTTACGGAATTTCTTTTGCTAATTTACCAATAGTAATACATAAAAATGTACTCTCAGAAAAATAAAAATTTTCAGGATTGGTTTACACAAAAATCTCGTGAAATTGACCCGAAACGTGACCATAATCACAACAAAATTTTGTATTTTTGTTGTCTCTCCTATAAGATAAGGTAAATCAAAGTAAAATTTATAAAAAATCATGTTAAAATTAAACCACAAGGGTTCCAAAAAAATAAAATTTTTAAACGCGTACGTATAATAAGAGAACTATGGTGTTGGTAAACAATACTAAAAAGTGTTAAATAACTTAAAATATTAAAACTATTAATAACTGTTTTCACATCTACTGTCGCCTTGTGCTATTGTAACAGTCCGACAATTAATTCCCATTAAAGAAACTTTGTCGAAAGATTTAATGCAAGTTAATTTTTGAACGTGTTACGATAGCACGAAGCGGGACTAGATGTCGTATACGATGGACCTTCCTGTGGGTAATAAGTAGATAGCCGCGCATTTGTACAATAGTGAACTTACACTCGAGTATTCTCACTCCTGAGTAGACTGAAAAAGGACGAAACAACTGTTGAGTGATTCTCGGTGTTTCTTTGTTATACAGGGTGGGGCACTACCAACGAATTATTTTATAGCATTAAAACGACAAATAATGTTAGAAATTTTAAAGCATACATATGTCAAGATTATTCGAAACTACATTTTAAAAATATTTTGAATTGTACAGGGTGCTCTAGAAACACGTACCATATCAAAGTTGGGTTATTTTAAATCGATCACCCTGTATTTTTATCTATTTTTGAATTGTACGATAAAAAATAATGTATGTTCTTTAACATGTTCCTATACCTACTTACTTCCGTTTCTGAGATAAATCGATTTTACCTGATATGCAGATCCTCCAAAAAAATGCAATAACTTCAAGATAAATAAGAACAAGCAACTTTGGTTTACCCCACGTTACTAAGAGCTTTCAACATCTCTTTTGCAATATTTACTATTATGTTATGATGTAGAGGGTGTTTTTAATACTACCGCATCACATTAACGACTTCAAACTTAAATAACATGCTTAACTTAAATGTAAAACCCTGCATTTCTGTAGTATGTAGGAATCGAGAACTAGTTACCTTTCAATATTAGGGTTACCAACTCCTAACTAAACTAGTTTTCGAGATATTTTAAAATTTGCTAGTTTAACAATTTGCAATTTACTGTAATTTAAGTTACTTGTAAAATATCAGTAAAATACACATTACCTTGCAAACATTCTTAATGTATAGGCCAATCCAATTTTAACTATTAACCTTAAAAAAAATTTTTTAGAACAAAATAACAGAAATGTGCTCATGACTTATGCCGGTCTCTAAGAGTCAGTCGTATCACACCCACCTGTCACAAACAACAGCAACCGTTATTAGTTTCAGCGAAAATTGATGACACTGTATACATTGGTAACTTTGTTAAAAAAAATTAAAAATAATGGTTTTCGAAATTATCGTACTACTTTTAGAGCGATTTGTATTACATTCTTAGTTAACAGGTTAAAGTTCGTCGATGTTTACAGTATGATCAATTTTTGATGTACCAAATAACGGTTGCTGTTGTTAAACATCCGTAAATTGTGACATATTTTAAAATGAAAGTTGCAAGATAATGTCAATATTGCAGATATTTCAGAAGTAACTTAGACTCCAGTACCTACATCGTAAATTGTTAAACTATTAAATTTTTAAATATCTCAAAACTAACAGAGTTAGGGGTTGGTAACCCTAATACCGATTGTAAGGTAACTAGTTCCTGATTCTAACAAATTACAGAAATGTTGGGTATTCTATTTAAGTTAAGCAAGTTATTTAAGTTTTAAGTAGTTAGTGTTATGCGCTAGTATTAAAAACACACTGTACATCATAACATAATAGTAAATATTGCAAAAGAGATGTTAAAGGCTCTTAGTCAGGTGGTGTAAACCAAAGTTGCTTGTTCTTATTTATCTTGAAGTTATTCGTTGGTAGTGCCCCACTCTGTATATACAATCTCAGGCGATTCGAGATTCTTATTTTTGCCAACGCTTAGTTGGAAAATCGAATAACCGACTTATGTAACTGCTATCACATCTGTCGATAAAGTTGCTTTAATGCAAATTAAAACTATTTAATGTCGCTTTTATTCTCAAGAGACATTAACATAAGTTAAAGCTTTATTCGTTTTATGTATACTTACTACTACTCGTAAAACATTATTGAGTTAATTTTATTTAATTAATTACATTTACTTAGTAGCTTCAATTAAATAAGCAATACAATCAAGTCTGTCTTGCTCGTTCTTTAAACCCGAAAACGCCTTTTTTGTACCTGGTACGTATTTTATTGGATCTTTAAGATAATCATTCAATGTATCTTTACACCATACTACTTCCTTATTTTTAATTGCGTTTGTATAATTATAACCGAAAGCTTGACCAGATTTTCTTCCCATTATATTATGAAGATTTGGTCCTGCCGTGTGTTTTTCTCCTTTTTTTGTTGTATGACATCGTTCGCAAAATTTTGTAAATATTAACTTTCCTTTACTTGCGCTACCCATTTATTTATAATTACCAATTTAATTATAAAAATATATTTTAAAAAGTTAGTGAAGAACTGAAATCAAAAGTTAATTAGAATTTTTGTATAAAACTTCTCGAGCCCTTCTAGGTGGAGGTGAATGAAACAACAAACTCAATACGTTGTCAACGCCCACGTTTCGCCCCCTATGCGTAGGGCTATATCAAGGCTCATAACAAATTCGTTGTTTGTATCAAGTTGGGTTTGTTTGTGTGTCTTTTAATTAAATATAATTTTTAACCATAACTTATATATATATGACTGTTTTTATTGTTATTTTTAATTTATATGTGACTACCAACTCTTATTTGTTATGAGCCTTCATAAAGTCCTACGCATAGGGGGCGAAACGTCGGCGTTGACAACGTATTGAGTTTGTTGTTTCATTCACCTTCACCTAGAAGGGCTCGAGAAGAGCAAACTTTATACAAAACTTATAATTTTGGAGGAATACTCACCTGATTAATTATAATTGTATATAAATCCTAAATTTTGCTAAAAGTTCAAAAATTTCTAAATAAAAACGAATTTGAAGCAAAACGGAAACACGTCAATTTTAATATCGTGGCGGACGATCTTTGACGTATGACAGTTCCTAAGTTTTAGAAACTATCCTTAAGTATTTTAAAGTGACATTTTTTAAGAAAACGATTTCTGGTGTACTTAGTTATTTATTTTTAATAATTTTTGTTCAGAAATTATAATTAAGAACCAACAATGTCCGCTTCAATAAAATCAAGACTCCTTCTAAAGCAAATAGTAATAGTTGACGTTGTCAGAAGCCGATTTTGACGTTCTAATTTAATATTTGTGCATTTGAATGACAATATCTAACGTTTGCTTAAACTTGACAGTTTGTCATAAATCCTACAATGTTAACTAGTCAGGCACCTGTTGAAACAGATTATCTTAAAGAACTGTCGTAAGATCATTAAAACGTCATAAGGTTCATCCATACAAAATGATCATTGTTCAAGAACTTGGAGAAGATGATCCATACCGTAGAATTTAGTTATCACCAAACGACTTACTGCAAAACCGTTACTTACTTGTAAGAAACATTTGTTTTAGTTAATAAACAAAATTGTTGGTATTGGAGTCATGTGAACCCCCACATTTTTCGAGATACTAAATATCCACAAAAAATAACGTTTGGACAGGAATTCTTTGAAATACAATCATTGGTCCTGTTTTTATAGACGGCAACTTGACTGGTGAACGTTACGTTGAACTGTTGGAAAATGTCGTCAATCCGTTAAGTGGATGGAAATCAATTTTTAAGCAAAGGTTTACTTTATATTCAACAAGATGGAGCACTTCCTCAATATATTCGACCGTCACTTGTTTGTCATCCCTTAGATTTTTTTGTGCTGGGATCATTTGAAATTGATATTTTTTAGAACCCCATCAGTGTTCATTGAAGACTTGCGAAACGAAAGCAAGAAACGTTTGAAATCAAACAAAATCATTTTAACATTAATTGTAAGACAATTTTAAGTTTTGGTTATAGCTAGTTCGTAGTTATGGACGAGAGACGAAGAAGCGAGGCCATAACTGTGGCGAAACCAAAAACGAGGTTATGGACGAGTTGCATACAAGATTTGTATGATTTTACTTAAACACATATGAACTACAGAAAGGATTTGTCATACGGACGAATATATAATCGTTTTTGATTTTAGTTTTTATCGCAGTTTTATGCAAGACGTTCACCAATTGACACTTGGAGACCTCACAGAATCAATTTCCCATTTAATAAGCTGAAATATTTTTGACCAATAAGTATACTTCCCACTATATCTAAAATTTTGGAAAACATTATTAAATCTCAGCTGAGAAGTTACTTATGTGAATACAATATTATTCCTAACTGCCAATCAGGTTTTCGCAAAAATCATAGCTGTGCAACTGCTTTGTTCAATATTACTGATGACATATTTAAAGCTACAGACAATGATAATCTAACTGCATTAGTTCTCATTGATTTCCGCAAAGCATTTGATCTTTAAATCACGAACTCTTACTGGCTATTTTGCATCATATTGGTATATCCGGATACTTGATCTTTTTAGTTCATATTTAACTGATTGTTGTCAATGAGTAACTTTTAATAACCAAATTTCTTCTACTCTCAAAGTAAAATATGGGGTGCCTCAGGGCTCAATATTAAGACCTTTACTTTTTACTATTTTCACCAGTCCTTTACTCAGTATCACCTTTATGCGGATGATACTAAAATATGCACCTCTTTTGTGGCTAACGATCTCAATATTGCTATTCAGCAGATAAATAATGATTTACAAATGTTGGTAAATATTTCTAAAAGGAACTGAGTGATAAACAACCCAACTAAATCAACTTGTCTATTATTTGACAAAAAAAAAGCTTAAAATCAACACCCAAAATTCTATTAGAGTTGCCATAGATAATAAAATAATTTCTTTACTAGATTCTGCAAGAGACTTGGATGTCGTAATTGATACTAAGCTGAGATTCAAGGAACATACAACAAAATTAATTCAAGAAGTTTTTATTACAACAGTAAAGATAGTCTAAATGTAAAACTTAAAATTATGCTCTGTGAATCTCTAATATTATCAACATTTAACTTCTGCGACGTTGTATATGGTTTTTGCCTTGACAGTGTAGACGTAGGTAGAATTCAGAGAATTCAAAGTGCATGCTTAAGATTAATTTTTGGTATAAAGCGTAAAAATAGGATTTCACATACACTAGTTAATGCCAACTGGTTAAACATGATTAATCGACGATTAGCTCATTCTCTATATACTTACCATAAGTATTACAACTAAACAATCATCATATTTGTATGATTGTTTGGCTTTTCGCACTGATGTCTATAATTGAGGAGCAAACATGCAAAACCAGATAAATCCAGTTTGCCTAGTTTCGAGATAATTGCGAAAAACGTCAGTGTTGTCTGTGGAGAAACTGATTAGAATAAGACAACCAATGTGTAGCGTTGGTCACTATGGATTTACATGCCAAACCTAATATTTCTGAAATTTTTTTTCTAACATGACATTTTGGATTTGTCTGGTTTTGCATAAATAGATTGGAATTATCTGCTTTTGATTGAATTGTAAGGAGAAAAAGTACTTGATGCTTGAACATATTTTTTATTATGATATATGTGTCGTGTAACCACATAACAAACAGAAAAAATTGAGGACGGAAGTATAAAAATAACAAGAAAACAAAACATTTAGATGTGTACTTAATGCGTACTATCGAAAAACAAAAGTATCAAAATAGATAATGACGATAATAATAATAATAATAATGAATCATTCATATGTGTACTGCGGACTCTTCATCTAGGCAAGTTCAAGCTTCTTCTGAGTTTTTATCATCGTGGTTTTTATCATCTTGATTACCTCGACGTGGGAGATTGATCACTACTGAGGATGTTTTTATACCAACTCTAGTCTCCGTTTTCTTTCCAGTTTTGCCCAAATTGTTGCTCTATGAGGTAAATCTTCATCACGTTTACCTCTTTTCAACAGTTTGCTAGAGGCTTCACGATCTGTTTGAAATCTATAGTTTTCATAGCATGTGACTTTAACAACTTTGTCATTATTTTCAGCTTTTTTATTACTATTCTTTTGTATTCAGATATTCCTTTAAGTTTGATGAGATCATTTTGTAGACCTTTTATGTCGAAAATACTTCAATCTCGACTTAGAACCTTGACAGAACCAAAAATAGAATGCAGTCGTTCATATTCTTTTTTTGATATGATAGTATAATGTTTACGTAGTAGCTTCTCCACTCACCCAAATATACGGTCTGCTGGTAAAAGCTATGGCCGCGTACAGGGTATGTAATAGTGATTGTGCGTAGAAGAGATGGTGATGTAAATTTTATCCAGTAATAAAGGTCATCTATTATATGCGAGTTTTTATTTTGGGAATGAGTCAATGTGTGCTAACCCAATTTTCACAGGCCCTCTTCCGACCATATCTTCTGACCAGGTGTAAAAGCACGGTTTCTTTGATTCCTGATCACACAACAAAAGACATATAAACTGATTTGATATAGAACGCATCAGAAATTGGTGCAATGCACTTGTTGGAGGTTAAAGCAAACAGTTTTTGAATTTATTGGATTTTCTTTTAGTCTAGTGCATTGTGCACAAACGTTTGTTGCAGGACTTGAGAACACAATGAATTCATTAGAAACAATTCTGTTAAACATAGAGAAATTTACACTATATTCTTGATTCTTCTAATTATACATTTGGTACAATTTTTAATACTTAGTTCGGCTGACAAATATATTCTTCTTAATTTCTGCTTATTATAATGACTTTCACGGCCTCTCAGGTTGCCAATTGATTCTCTAACTTTTGCTTTTTTGAATTCAGATTTTTGAGAAACTCTATCTCCCCTCGTTTCTCCTTAGGTACATCACCTGTATTTAGCACTTTAGCTACTGTACTGAGTCTGTTTTTTGATATTCCCAAAGCAGCTACAAAAAATTGTTGGCACACTCTGAAGCTGCGTTTTCTACTGCTTCTTGAGATAAGAAAGTAGGATACTGCAAAATTACGTTTTCTGATAGGAAAATCAGTGCGCTGTCTTTTAGGTGGACAAACCGACATCATGCGCCGGATTTTTATGTCTTGTTGAATTTTATCTCGTGTCTCATACAATTTCTGACAAATATTTTTGACATATGTCAGAATATACTACAGATCATGCTTGCATGGCTTTTTGAAGTTTCTCAAACTCAATCTGCATCACCATAATATCTACAAAATATGAACTAGGTTAATAAGACAAAGTTATTTACCAAAAATTCATTATCTTCCTACCTTGCATTTTTTTATTTGTTTTTAGGCGTATTGTCATTGCGATTCATTTTTCTGCTGCCGGTGCTGTTTTCACCGACACTAACATCATTGATTCTGCCATTGCCAATGATTTTTATTGTAATAAACATTCAACACAACCTTTCAAGGTAAACAATGAACAGGGAATCACTGTTGTCACAAACACAGTCGTCGGCGACAACCTAACCTGAGAATAATATTCTATGGAGTACCTGTTATATGTCACAACAGCACGAACACACGCTGCACTTCAGTCCTAGCATTTACAGAACTAGGTACCCCTATACAGATACAAACCTAATAGACACACTATCCATTCATAGTGCCTAGTGCCAAATCAATGATGATGATGCAAATTATAGTGATTGTGAGTTTTAGAAAACTCACCCTGTATTTAAAGAATGTGATATTTTTGAATGTAAACATTAAGCTCTGGGTGATTTCGTATAATTACAACCATTGGAATTATTTAAGACGAACCTATAGAAAAATAAAATGTAAGTACCAAAGAAATTGTGGTCACATTAAAAGTATCAACAAACGATTTTTTTTCTATTTTCCAAAAAATTCTTGCTGTTTACATATTTTATCCATTTTTTAAAACGATTTTAGTTTTTTTAATTATAACGAGGAATTTTATCTCAATGGTTATCGAAGAGACAGGTTGAGTGTAGACGGAATTTTGATAAAAAAATATAAATTGTGAATAATTTACGTGTAGTGTTAACAAACAAACAACATTAAAGGACAAGATTCAGCATTTATAACTTGTTTGTAATTTCGTATAAAAACATTATTTACCCAGATTTATATCTTTCGATCTTATAAAATATGTTAATAGCGCTACAAATAAATTAACGATAAATTATGCAACTTTCTTATTAATATTGCTACTGGATTTTCTACGAGCCCGTAATTTTAACTTAAAACAATAAAAATTAAATTATAGCTCAACATTGAATAAGGACATTGTGCGTATAAAAAAATATGGTAACTTAAATCGAAACGACCTAATTTTCTAAACAATAAAATCGAGCAGTAAAAAGAAAACGACAAATATTAATGAAGGTTGTAAATTTGCTGTAGTAATTATTCTTAATATGTAATTAAATTACAATCGGTTAATTATTACAAATTATCAATGTTATATTTATAAGATCAAGAACGTTTATGAAGACATTCATTTATTTACTTAGCAAAAAAAATCAACGATTGCAAGTACATACTATTTAAAAAGTTTTAACTTTCGTATTTTTTTAAGTAAATTGATTCAATTTGTTAATAATTTACATACTACATATAAGACGGGAAGTTGTGTCGCTTTTTTCGCTTGAAAGTATTTCTTATATACAGGGTGATTGATTTCGCTTTAATTATTAGACGTTATGGGAGAATTATCAAGATCTGGATTTTTAAACTTCGTATGGTAGGGTTTCCGAATGCGGTCCCTATCTCTAAAATATTTAAAACCTTGTAGCACTTCCTGTTATACCGGAAATAGAACTCAACATTGTTATTGTAAATTAAACTATGTGTTTTTTTCTATAACCTTTGAGTATTTGCTTAATTTTCTACATTTTTGGTCTAAGTTATGTTTACTTAGTTGCTATGTTTACTCTGAGATATTACAACTTTTATATAAAAAACTAGACAAAGCCAGCATGCTACGCATGCGTTAAGTCAAAAATAAATTAGCTTCTAAAGAGCAGACAGTCATGAACAATAATTAGCACTTACATTAACATTCATCAGTTGAGTAATCAATATGAATGCAGAGTATGTACTCCATGTGAATTCGTACAAATGAGTCGAGAGTATTCGGGTGTGCGCTCGCAAGAATCGATAGTAGGTGAGGACGCACAAACGACATAACATATTAATATAGAAGATATGGATGTAGTCCGAATAGAAATTATTTATTAAAAAATATTTAGAAGCGGATTTATTGGCTCGACCGCTTTAACGTAATACAACAAAGTTTATTTAGGTGAAATTGACTGTTTGGTTCGCATAACGCTCGCAGTTACGCGTGTGTAGTCATCAAGTTCGTGCATACGAAGATTTTTTGGTGAAATTGAATCCTCTACAGTTAAACCATTCGAAAATTTGCAAAATTACGAATATTTTGATTTTTATTCGTGTTTTTACGTAATATGGTTCCGGAGTTATAAAAATTACAGTATTCGTATAACAATGTAAAATTCCTTAAAAAAATTTTTAAAATGATAAATTTTTTAAACATTATGTGATAGGGTCATAAAGGAACGTTTTTTTAAATAAATTTTTTTATCTGTTATAATTTAGAAATTATGGCCGTTTTAGTTTTCGAATGAAATTTTGTCGGAAACGTTTTCGCTTATAACTTTTGAAAACACGCGAGGTCTAACAAAACTGAAACGGCCAAAAATTTTATTTCTTTATCCGCGTATGATGCTTTTTGAATTTTGAAAATCGGTCCGTAAATAAGCGAGTTGTGGTCAACTTACGGCTCAATTTGTTTGAAATTTTTTGACTATTTTTAACATTTTTTTAACCTCAAAGATGCCCTCGTACAAAAAATCTAAATCGAAAAATAAAGACACATCTTTCGTAAACTCGAAACTTTTTTCGAAACGAAAATATCTTGTCTTAATGTGAGACGAATTTGAAAAAAGGTTGATTTTCGTATAGATTTGAAAATGAATCGAGAGTAGTGCGTTCACACTAACGACATAACATATTAATATAAGATGGCCACTTACAAGGGTTTCTTAGAAAAATCATAACTTCTAAAGTACTAGCAATAAAAAATTAAAAAAACACCCATTGATAGCAAGAAGAATGCTCTTTAAAATGAATGATTGCAAATTTATGTAACTTGATTAGAAATGCCCCAATAGATTTGTAAACTTATGCAAATAGCAATAACTTAAATTTTTCAAATAGAACCCTCCTACTTTTTTCACGGATATCGCTAGAGAATTAAATTTGGAACATTTTTTTTAAATGAACAATATGCCTATCAACTACAGTTTATCAATAAAACGTATTATTATGTAAAACATTGGAATTATTCAATTTATTAGAATAAGTAGTTAGCTTTGATGCTTCGTTAGTACGGTACTGAGGTAAATGCAATTGTTTCTATTTATGTTTTTTTATTAGCTTATAGTAGTCTGAGCTATGTTTATTTAGTTGCCATGGTTTTGGAGATATGGCTACTAGCAAGGGTTTGTTATGAAAATCATAACGTCTAAACTGCTAACAATGGAACATAAACAAAATACTCAATAATACCAAAAATAATGCTCTTTAAATTGGATGATTGCAATTTTATGTAGATTTATAAGAAATGTCACAATAAATATGTAAAATTGAGAAACTTCAAATAGCAATAACTTAATATTTTCATCTGGAACCTCCATAGTTCTATGTTGTGATTTCTCCTAATGGTTAGGAGTCTTCGATTGGAGATTCGTGTGACGATGACTTAATGAAAACCCACGTAATTTATTATGGCCTACGTTTCGACGAGAAGGGTCCCGTCTTTATCAAGGCATCTTTATTCAAATCAAATAATTAGTTTAAGTACAGTGTACACAAGTTCATAATAATTTAATTTGACAATTTCACAATATAAAGGACAAAATTATTTATAATTTTTTTTTAGAATATTAAAATTAGACTAGATTAAGATTAAAAATTAAAATTAAGAAAAGAATTAAGAATTTCTAATATAAATTGTTAATCTTACTCTAATTTAATAATAATAACAAAAATAATAAATAATTTTGATTTTTTATATGTGAAATTGTCAGAATAAGCAATATTATGAACACCTATACACTGTACTTAAACTAATTATTGATTTGAATAAAGTGCCTTGATAAAGGCAGGACTCTTTTCGTCGAGAGCAATGAATTACGTGGGTTTTTAAGTCATCCTCACACCAATCTCCAATCGAAGGCCTCAACCATAAGAAAAAAATCACAACATATATTATTGACGGAGAATACCTTAATCAAATTAACTAACTTCTAGTTTTTTGCGCCTATAACAAAGCAAAATACATGGTTTAGATAACGTAAATGAAACTTATATTTATTTATTTTTTGGTACTTCGATGCTAAAAAACCATTGCCGAATTTAATTAACTTAGTAATTGTTCAAAATGTCTTTCGCCCACTTTTAAACATTTCAAAACTCTTCTTTCTACTGAAAAAACCACTTCTTGAATATGGTCTGGATTTACTTCTTTAAAAGCCCTCTGGATACGGTGTGTTCCAGGACTTGTATCAACTGGACCTTCATAAACTTTACATTTAATGCGACCTCAAAAAAAAAAATTCTAAGGGTGTTAGGTCAGGAGAACGTGCCGGCCAATCCCATGGACCTAAACGCCTCAACCAGCGATCTTCGAACAAATTTTTTAATAGAGCAGCTACTGCATTGGTTGAATGAGCTGGTGCACAGTCAAGTTGATACCAAGCCATGGATAATTTAATAATTTATTCAAAGAAAGGACGGAGTTTTTCGATCATCTTCTGATTCTCACCAAACATGATAAACAAATCCAAAATAACTTCACACTACAAGGTTTTTATAAGTGATTGTCTCATCAAGTTGACAATTACAACTAGGTATAATAATAACAACGGAACGAGAAATTAACTGACAGATGAGACATTAGCATACATTAATTCACTATCAGACAGAATTTAACAAAATATAATGATATGATAAAAGACTATTGAGGACAACAAAAACTTAAGGGTTGAGAAGTAAATTGCACAAAGATACAAAGTGATGAACCAAATATGGAGAGAAGACGGCACTATAACATATGACAGACAATAAATATTAAACGCAGCCGAAACATTCTACGAACAGCTCTACAAATCTAAAGTAGCAAAACCAAATGAAAAAAAGGGAAAAACCGATAAAACCATACAAAATGTGGGATGAGAAGAAATTCCGGAAATTGAAGCTGAAGAAATCAAGAAAACCATTGAAGATATAAAAAATAATCGTGCGCCAGGGGAAGACGGTATAAGGCCAAGGATTAATATGAAGTCTGAAGATCTTATTAAATAAATGTATAAACGAGAGAAAAATTCCTAAAGAATGGAACAACGCAATAATAGTCCTAATATACAAGAAAGGAAATAGAAATTTTTTAAAAAATTACAGATCTATAAGCCTGTTGTGTCAAGTGTACAAACTGCTATTAAAAATACTAACCAACAGATTAACAAACAAATTTGACTTTTACCAGCCCCCGGAACAAGCGGGTTTTAGGAAAAACTATAGTACCATAGATCATATACAAATGATTAGGAATGTAATTGAGAAAACACATGAATATAACTTAGATCTTCATATGGAGTTTGTAGACTTTAATAAAGCCTTTAACTCATTGGAAATATGGGCAATCATTAACTTGTTAGAGAACTGTAGGGTTGACTCTAGATACATTGATTTAATAAAAAATTGATAAAAATGCAGAAAGGTATGAGACAAGGTGGTACAATCTGGCCCAAATTGTTTACACTGGCAATGGAGGATGTCTTTGAGAAGGTGAGATGGGAAAACCGCGGAATAAATTTGGAGGAACAAACATTAACTAATCTAAGATACGCGGACGATATAATATTAGTAGCTGACAATCCAAATGATTTAGAAGAAATGCTCATGGAACTAAAGAAAAATCAGAGGAAATAGTCCTAACATTAAATACAGAAAAAAACAAAAATAAAGAGACGAATCCAAAATGATGGGGAACAGTTTGACAAAATTACAATAAATAAAGTAAGAATAGAAGAGGTGGAAGAATGCATAGGTCAAAAATAAGTATTAAAGAGCTACAAAAAGCTGATCTGAAAGGCGAGTTAGCTGGCGTGGACAGCATATGGAAAAACTAAGTCACATTCTGAAAAACAAATTCATTACTATAGCCATGAAGGTAAAGTTATTGGAACAATGTGTTTTCCCAGTGCTAACGTATGGCACAGCAACATGGGCATTTACAAAGAAAATTATACACAAATTTCAAGTGACACAACGGCATATGGAAAGAGCTATACTTAATATCGGATTAAAAGATACAAAATCCATTGACTGGATCAGAGGCAAAACAAAATGAAAGATATAGCAGAGACACTGGCAAAAAACAAATGGAGGTGGGCAGGTCACATAGCTTGTATGGATACAGCAAGGTGGACAATAAGGACAACTGGTGGAGCCTAGAGAAGGTAGGAGAGTGTCGGACGCCCTTTAATGCGATGGTACGTTGACATCCGAAAGATCGCGTGGATTAGTAAGGCACAGGACAGAGATCAATGGAGAGAAATGAAAGACAAAAGTGTGTACGATGGCTCGACAATGTTTATCGGTAACAGCTTAAATTCTTTCAATTTCTGTTATACTATAGTTATATATCCGGATAAAATTATATCAGAGCTGTATGTACTAATCAAAATAGTGCATTTTGAATTTCTATCTTACTGATTCAATTCAATATTTATTTTGTCTTAAAAAATTTCTATAACAAAAGATTCAGTTTTTCCTTTACCATATCAAAAATAAACAAAAAACAATATAATATTTCATTAAATTATAATTCAACTAATTGCTGTTTCCTTCTTCAACCTTCCATCCCTCTCTTCTCTAAACTTTCAGTATTTTTTCTTTTCCTCTCCTCCATCCCTTTTCTCCTCTCCAACACTTCCCTCATCCATTGTTTTCCTTCCCCTTTCTCTCTAGTAGTAACTTCCATTCCTTTTCCTCATGTCTTGTTTCCTGCATCCCTCTTTTATATGTATTATATTTTCCCATTCATCCCCACACAACCTGCATACTCTCTCCTCATCACTCATCCAATATTTATTTTTCTTTTCTTCATTACCCATTCTGAACCTTGCAATCATTCTTATTTCATTCATTCTTCTTTTCCTTCTGTTATGTACCTTGGTGTCTTGTCTGTCATTATTTTATGTATTTTTCGTTATATTTTCTTTCCTTTATTTTTGCCCTTCTTTCCTCTTTGATATCTTTATCTCTTGCAATTATTTCCTCTTCCATCTTTCTCCCCTCTCTTAATCTCTTTATCTCTTCTCTCGCCTATCCCACTCTTTCAAGTATTTTCTTTTTTCTTCCCCATATTTTTACCTTCTGTGCCTCGATCTCTTTCCAAACTTCATAAAGTATTTTATTTTCCTTCCTACTTCCCATTTTTTTCTTATACCTTACTGCAATTCTTCCTGCTGGTACCCTTATTTTTTCTATTTCTAGCTCTTCTTCCACTATATACCCCGGTGTCTCTTTCTCTAGTCCTAACGTCCACTTCAGTATTTCTCCTGTATTTTCTCCAGCTCTTGCCATTCCCTCCAACCCCAAATCTCCGCTCCATACAGTACCACACTTCTTACCAACTTTTCAAACATCCATCTCCTTTTTCTATATCTTTACCAAATATCCTTTCCCCCTAACCCCCATACTTGTCCTACTATTCTATTTCCTTTCATTTTCATCTCTTTTATATGGTCTCCATCTTTGTTATCATATCTGATGTTGTAACCTAAGTATCTATACTTGTCTACTCTCTCTACCTTCTATCTTACTGAAATACTATTTGATATTAGTAGAATGTATAACAATAGAAAATGTGGTATGGAGTTCTGTGACGAATAACTTCGAACCTTATATGGGTTTTCTTTGGATGCATGTGTCGTACCTTTTAGTTTGTTATAGAGCTTATAATTTGAATACAGTGACCTTATTCTAATGCCTTTATTTAAACTGCTGAGTGTTAATTACATATTAAAATTGTTAGTTTGCAAGAAGAAACTGCATTTAGTATATTGTCCAATTTATTTAGAAAAATTACAAACTTAGAGATTATTTCCTTATTCTACGATTGCAAATTAAATTTTGCGTAACTTACAAAATATAAAAATGCTCGTATTATTGTGCAATTCAAATAAATTTTAACTTATTTCTTTGTTGGATGAGCTTAAAAATTGTAATTATATAAGAATAGCGAACTGAAAAATGCTTTTAGCAGATCATACAAAGTGCTCTTCTAAAATTCGAGACGAAAAAGAAATTTATTATCCTTCGAAATCCTCTCGTTTTGTAAAGATAAATATTAACCTTTTTTTCTCGCAATCGATTATTTAATGAACTACCTATTGTACGCTGAAAATAATAGGAAGCGTAATACATTAATTTGATTTAGAGTCTTTTTTGTTGTCGTAATGAAAAATAGAGTTGTTAATCAATTGCTACATTGATTCGTTTTATTTTTTCAGGATGCATATACAACGGTGTACATCATGAAAGTCACACCGAATGGACCGAATTGGATGAACCATGTAAAATAATGCGTTGCGAGGCGGGTGTCGTAACAGTATCAAACATACAATGCCATACCCCTTGTACGAATCCTCAACCACCTGAACCAGGAAAATGCTGTCCCACATGCTCAGGTAATTTTATTTTTTCGTAAAGTAATTTAAATACTTGTATTCTGAGTGACTAACGATAGGTGTTTCGTCAATAAAACAAAGTCCGCAAATTCTTTCGCTAAGGAATTTGATGCAGGTGTTTGGAAAGAGTATTGAAACCAATTTTAAGCGTCCTTCACCGATAAAATTTTAACAACCGGTAATAAATTAGTGGAATTAAATAATTCTGTTTGGACTTGAATATACATAACCTGTTATGGCTTAAGGCAAATCTTTAAAAAGATAAAATATGATGAAAAACTTTCACCTAACTTGTTTTTATGAAGCCCTTTGTAGATTGCATCTAGCATAATTAATTATTTGTTTCATTCTTATGTTGCCAACAAAAGCGCTTTGTAATTTACATTTAAAAATCCAATAATTTGAGATCAAATTTCCACGTTGGAATCCGAGTTGTTATTCAAATAGTGTAATTAATATTAGGAGTGGTACTCCCGGATAAATAGGGTCATGCGGTGAGAATTGAAGAAACGGCGGCCACACACAAACCACTTAATCACAGCTATACATCTTTTAACTAACTATTCATTAACGAACAGTAATGATGTTTATTGTAGACGATATTCAAATGAAATCTCGAGATTTTTATAACTTAATTAAGAAAAAAGAAATGAAAATTACTACCTTTCGAGGATAAGCACCAGATATCTCGATGATCATTTGTGATTTCTGACTAACGTAATTACCATTATTAAAAATTTCAGACCGGAGTAAATTTTCAAATTGATGAGGAACAAGCTGATCTTACGCGTTTTGAATAATAATGACACGATGTTTAATCTCGAACATATTTTTAACAGTAGTGTCTGCGTTAAAACGACAATGAAAAATTACATTCAAAGGATTTTAACTTAAGTAATTTTATACTGCAAATGTTTGTTATATGGATTAAAAGTTATGGGCTACTTTTCTATGTTCGTACGGGTTTAAGAAACTTTAAAGTACTAACAGCTACTATAATTTATTATTATCCATAAAGTTAGTATGTTTGCGATGTAATATTTCAAATTATTACTAAAATATTCTACTTTGCGACATTTTCCCGTTAATTTAATTTTGCTTTTAATTTATTGCGAGAACCATTAAAAGTTGGTTAAAAGAAAATGAGACTTCGATTGTTACAATTATGATTTATGTCACAAATAATCGGTTTGATTAGAAATCAACTTCTGTTGTTCGGAAAAAAGTAATTTATTGGTTTATCGACTATATTGTAAACTAATTAACATTCTTTAATAACTTTAGGTTTTTATAATTAATTCCGTAAACTTTTATTTTTAATTAAAGTCAGTCAATGTAATTGTTAAGCAGTTTTAATCAAAGCTCACAATTCCCATTAAAAGTAAAATCGTGATAATAATTTTTTTGTCAATTGACTTCTTGAACTTGCAATTTGCAATAATTACTAATGTGCCCGATAAGACCAGATAAATGAACCACACAAGTGGTAGAATAAAAGTTATTTCTGTAATTAAATCAATAAACGGATAAACTATCTTGCATTTAATTGAAAATGTTGAAAAGTAAAAAGATTTTTTATAATAAATAATGGACAAGTTTACTAAATAATGTACGATAAAAAATAACTCAGATTTATGACCACCTAGAGGAAGAGTGGGCAAAGTAGACAATTTAAGAAAAGTCTTTTTTGATAAGAAAATATTGCAAAACGTAAATAATATCTTGGCATTAGATAGCTTAGTTATTTATCTATATGAAAAAAAAAAAATTTAGACCCCATTACATTTACTTAAAAAGACAACATAACTTTTTCGCAACCTTACCGTTGCTATCAGTGGTAGAGCAAGTGGTCACTGGGTAGCCAATTTGCCCGATATAAAAAACAATTTCATTAGTTACAGTGAAACCTCTCTTAGGCGGACATCAATCGTGACCGTTTAACTGTCCGCCGCCTATTAGAGGTGTCCATCTAAGGGAGGGTAAGGGTCAATTTTAAATGTAGACACAACTATATTTTTATTTGAAATATTGTATGTTGGTTTTACCTACTTCCTACATTTTATTAAAATAATCATTAATTTTAGTTTGTTTACACCGTTTGCTTTTCAAAATCTGACATTCCAAATGTGCCATTAAACTGCTTGTTTTTTCTGTACCAACCAAATCATTTTCTTGAACAAAATATTTTCAATGTCCTTTAGAACTTCATAAGCTTGACTTATACTTCGTATTTTCAAAGATTGTTCAACCTGAGTATCAGTCTCAATTTCGTCTACTGATTCATCACCACTGCTTGCTTGATATTCACGTACGCACTCCACTACGTTTAACTCACTTGATTCAGTCTCTAAATTGCAATCGATGTTTGTATATTCAGAGAATGGTACATCATTTCCCAAATCACAAAATGAAGATAATGGTAGATCGTCGTCTGAGTCAAACTGATCTTCCGTACATAATATTCGTACACCAAATCCAGCTTTAAAAAACAATTCTTGATGGTTTCTAGGTCTACATTTTTCCAAGCTGTTATTGTCCAAATTATGGCATTAACAATCGTTATGTTCTTCTCTAATTGTTCCAGAGTATTAGAATCATTCATGTTCGACAACAATCTTCGCATTAAAAGACTCCTATACTTAACTTTAAAATTTTTAATTATTCCTTGATCTAAGGGTTGACACAGTGCTGTCGTGTTTGGTGGTAAAAAGATTATTTTAATATTATCCAACTGAATTGTTGGATGTGAAGTGGCATTGTCCAGAAACAGAAGTATTTTACGATTTTCTCTTTTCATTTTCCTATCAAATCTTTCCAACCAGTCGGTCATTATTTCACGAGTCATCCAGGCTTTCTTATTAAAATACCAGTCCATTGGCAGTTTGTCGACGTGAGATCCTTTAAAGCATCGAGGATTTTTATGTTTGCCAATTATAACTGAATTTTCTTTTCTCCAGCCATATTAGCGCAAAGCAAAATTGTTAGTCGTTCCTTAGAAGCTCTTCCTCCGGTGCATTTCTCACTCTTTAAGGCGTATGTTTTGTTAGGTAATGCACGATAGAAAAGACCAGTCTCATCTGCATTATATATATCGCGAAACGAATAACCATTGATTATCGTAGACAATTTATTTTTCCATTCTTCTACCTCATGAATGTTTACATTGCCTGCTTCTCCCGAAATACTTTTGAAAGTTATGTTATGCCGTTTGCAAAATTTTTCTAACCAACCATTAGAAGCTTTTAATTGAATATTTAATTGTCTTCCTACTTCTATGGCCTTTTCTTTAATAATTGGACCAGAAATTGGAAGATTTTTTATTCCGAGCTTTGCAAAACCAATCATACACTATTTTGTCCACGGCGACTCCTAAAATTACAAAATGATTAGCTCATACATGTTTAGATACACGATTCATTCAAACGTACCTTCAGTTTTAATAAACTTTCTTTTTGTTGTGAACTGCAACCATTTAAGTTGTGCAATCTTCTAATTTCTAGTTTGTTTTTAAGATATTCCCAGCTTGTGTCTTGCCTATTTTAAACGTTAATGCAAGATTCCGTACACTTGAAGAATTCTTTTCAGCAAAATCTATAATTTCCACTTTTTCTCGAATAGTTAATTGTTTTATTTTTTTCTAGACATAGTTAAATGAAAGAATGCACGTGCATTTACAGCAATTCACTAGAATTAAGTGAACCAATACTAAATTTTAACGGTCAAACTCGCCAATACTCCCACTTCTGTACTTGCGCATTTAATACTTAACTAAAGCAGGTGCATTTTAGTTTAACAGCCGGTAAAAAATGAAAAACCAGTAAGTTAATTTTTATACGTAAATATTTAATACTAGGTGTCCGTTTAAGAGAGTTAAATTCATTAAGTTATTCTATATTGGTGACAATTATGTTGTCCATGTCCGCCTTATAGAGGTGTCCGCATAATAGAGGTTTAAATACATGGAAGTTTCATAGGAAACCACTTGGGACCTTAAAACTGTCCTTTTAAGAGAGGTGTCCTCGTAAGGGAGGTGTCCGCTATTGGAGGTTTCACTGTATAGCTTTTTTTATTAATTGTGGTCTTCTCTTTCTCATCCTGACCCTCCTTTTTTTTTGACTTATAAAATTTTTCTCACAGAACAAGCATTCAGTACAGTATCACTGACTTCAGCATCATCAGAGTCGTCAAACAAAACACGATTAGTCGATGTCAATTTCTTTTTCTCTACAACTTTTTCTTCTTTCTTTCTTTCTTCTTTTTATCTTTCTTTTCTTTTTCAATTCTAGTTTTATTTTTCCTTTTTCCTTTCTTCCTTCTCTGTTTGAAGATCATTTTGTACGGGCTCGATGTCAAAACGGTTAAAGATCAATTTTTTGGTTAGTTTTTTTCTTAGTAATCAGATGAGGTACTTGGACTAGAGAGAGAGTTTACAGCTGATGAGATGCCCGATGACAAGAAATGCATTGTTGGGATCTCGTACAGTGATTGCTGATACACGGTTGTTGGCAAACTGCAGTGGTGTAATTATTTCTAGCTTTTTTAATAAAATCAAGGTTCCTTGTGTTACACATATCCAATATTAGCAACATTGGTTTTTATTTTGATGGTTTGGCAAACCTCAGGAAATGTTGAAACCGTTGTGGAAATATTACAGATTGCATCCACTCTGATGACTGGCAAGAAAATGCCAGCAATACGTAACTACC